>VWPU01005937.1:0-282170 GCA_013398955.1 Callaeas wilsoni
GCTCCCGGCCGCGCTCCCTGCCCGCACCCCCGGGCGCTCCGCAGCTCCAGGACGGCTGCGCCCCGGCTCCGCTCCGCCGGGCACGGCCCCATCCCCGCGGAGCCGCCGCTTGCTCCCCGCAGTTTGCCCCGTAGCTGGTGGACACCGCTGGTTTGCGAGGAGTTTTCACGGAGCGCTGCCCGGGAGCGGTCCGGAGGCCACTGGCCGTCGTCGTAGGAGGAAAAGCCCCACATCCACAACTGCTCTGTAATACGTGCACCGGGACTGCGATGTACAAAGTACTCAGAATACTGAAGTCCTCTTTAGGGCGCCTGCTTTTAACGTCTTTATATTTTCAAGCGTTTCTTAAGTAGTTTGTAGAAGTCACTTACATTGATGGAAATATGATACACACACCAAAAAAATTAAAAGCCTTTTAAATTTTTTGTTACTATATAACACCAAACGTCGGGAAACCATGCTGAAGGTGAGTGTAAGCTGCTTGCCAGAGGAAATGTTTATCTGTCAAAGTGCTGGTCTAGATGCCTTAGAAATTGTTAAGCTGCTTAAAATGCAGGGAGACTCCTGAGCTGGATTTCCAGCTCAGTGTGCACCTTTACATGCGATTCTGTATTCATTGGTGGCAAAGGACAACCTGCCGTTGGTTAAGCAGAGGGAAAGATGGATGAGCACAAGTCCTAAAAAGTGGTTAGTGCCTTCAGAATCTTGATGTGTTTCTGGCGGTGTTCATAGCCATGTAGTCTGGAACCCTAAATCTCTTTAGCTTTCTGAAGTCCATCTGAATGAAATGGACATGTTAGAACAAAGTATAGCACAGTTTAGCATGTAGCCCAGCTGTGAAAAGTAATATGCTACTTTTGGGTATTTACAGATGTATGTTTTCAAATTAACCTTTACTGTTAATCACTGATACTTCGGAGGTACCAGAAAGAGAAGTTGTTTATTCAGCAGGCTTCTTAATTGCAGTAGCTACTTTGACTTATCGTTCATTTAATTAACATTTTTATTTACTGAACCTTCCTTTCCAAGACCCAGTAATTGTAATACTTCTTGATGAGTAGGAAATCCACTGTCAGTTACTGAATGATTGCACTTGGAAATGAAAAAGAGCTAAAAATATGTTCTGTGAAAGTGCTATTAACATTATGTATACATGAGACTTTTATTTTACATGGCAGCTATCTGCAAAAAAGAGTATACCTAGCAAAATGTCGGTATTTTCAGTATAATGCTGAACTTTCAATTATAAGTTCTAGAAATCCTAATTTATGTTAAATATGTGTCTTTGAAAGGAAAAGAATTCTGCACTCAAAACATATAATTTCAATACTCAACATAGAGAAAAGACATGGAAAAGGAAGTGATGTTCTGATGTTGTAGATGGCAAAATGAGACATTTGAAGAAGAGACAGATTTTTGAGTTTTCCTAACAGCCCCTGCTGTTATGCTTATGGCTCTTGCGCTGTATTTTTAACAGATGTGCAAGTGGTTTTTCCACAGAGACTGCAGCATCACCAGGTTCTCAGTCGTAACTCTGGATCCAAGGTTCTGGGCCCAGAATCACAGCTTAATTAATTATTATCATTTTTAAAAAATTACTGTGTCATGCATCAGAGATTGTTTCCAGATTCTGTTATTAAATGTCTCAAAAAAAATGTGAGAGAAAAGACAGAAACTTGGAGAGAGACCACCTTTTTGTTGGTAATTACAAGTGTGAGGATGACTGAAGTGCTGCATATTCCCATTTTATTTATTTAAGATGTGATTTCATTCGAGCTAATCAAACTGTCCCATCAGCTCCACTGACGTTTCCAACTTTTCCATGTGCCACCTCCAGCAGTAATTTCTCCCATGCAATCTCTTACAGACTCCTTGTGTTTCTCTGTGAGGCTCTGTCTGCCTCTCTGGATTCAGCTGACCTCAGTACAACTTCCCAGGGTCTCGTTTCTTTCCCCAACACTGCTACGTTCCTGTCTCTTCCCCTGGACATACATAAGCTTTCCCAAAAATCAAAGAACTGGGGACAGGGCTTTGAACCAGTAAAGGCAATAGTGCTTTCATTTTTGAGTAATGGGGTTTTCTTCCTGTGGAGCGTTTGCTTGAATCAAATAATCATGTTCTGGGGCCTTCAGGAGATAAAATATACATGGTGGAAAAGGGAAGAAAAGCAGAATTTACTGTGTCAAAGAGAATGAAGTTTGATAAATTTTCATGTTCTGTGATTTGTATTAAACTTTCAGCTCCCTAACTTACTACAAAAGGGAAAAAAAGCAGATTTGTCTACTCTCCTATTTCAGTTTCAGCTCAGAGTTTTTCTGGAGAAAAAGATCTGATGGCACAATATTGAGGAATGCAGTAGAAAGCTAAATGAATGCTACAGGAGGAAGCCAATAGATTATTTCAACTTTTTTTTCTGAAAAGTCAATGCATGAGAAGCTAAAATGGGCATCAAGCGTGAAAAATGCCTAGCACGTGCTTGGGTGAAACCTGTGCCAGTTAAAGTTGTGTCTTTCGTTATTGGTAGTTGCATTCTTCATGAAGCATTTTAATTCTAGTTTCAAAACATAACCCATTTGTTAATTTGACACAGGTGAATGGTGTCCATCCAGAATGCAGATTTCAGCTGGAGATTCACAAGGAGGAAACCAGGTGCATGGAACTTCTAAAGAATGCAAAGCCAGTGGACTACAAAGGTAAGAAAACTGTAATGTGGAGATAACTGGAGTATTGCAGATTTTCTCTCTTTACTTTCTTTACTGTTGCGATTGCGGTTTCCGTAGTTGTCTGAACTGTGCTTGAGATTTTATGGTGTTTAGAATTTATGTAGTTTTCTATTAAATGTACTGCTGCAGCAAGCATCTGGTGAGAGGTGTGCAGGTGCTAAGGATGCACTGGCTGGGACACCAGCTGGGAGCAAACACGTTCTCATGCGCTGAGGCATTGTTGTAGTATTTTCTGACTGGCAGAGGAGCTGCAGGCTGGTGATGACAGGGCCAGCAGAAAGAGCAAACCTGAGGGAAAGCTGAACACCTTGGATCCGAGCATCTCTCCCTGGCTGTGGCTGAGAGTAAAGTGCTAGTGGCAGGAGGGATATCTGGGTTTCCCAAGTGGACAGTGTTTCACACAGAAGATCAGAGTCACACCATGGAGTCGCGCAAAGGGAAAACTGGACAGTCGTGTTACGCCCAAAACCCCAACTCTCTGTTACTTAATTGTTTTCGTTTTCCTTCTGCATAGAAAGATAAATATATAGATAGTGATATAGCAAACTGTAATTTAATGGAAGGAAAAAGAATAGTAGATGTAGGAGCTTTTGTTAGGTTTTTGGGTTTGGGGTTTGTTTGGGTTGGAGTTTTTTGTGGGGTGTTTTGGTTTTTTTAGATTTTATTAGATTTCCTTGCTACTTTTTCATGTGAGTAGAAAAAAGTTTATGGAAAAGTGACATTTTTCTTGGAAGTTGAAGCTGCTGGTAAAGCCATTTGTTCAGCAAGAAGAATGAAAAGGTGGCAGATAAATTCAGATTGGCAGTATGTGGTTTGTTTGGGCTTTTTGTGTTCATTTTGTTTGGTATGCACTCTGAAGATGATTATGGGACCTCAGAGATCTGCCATCTGCAGTGCTCTTTGAGCATAAGCATGAGTCTCAACTCATGATGCTTTTTCCACCTCTCCTCAATTTAAATGTGTAACTCTCTCAGTGCATATTCTAATATTAATTTGTATAAAATAAGAAAAATTGAAAGGATCATCAACAGTTTGTATTTTATTATAATTTCTCCATTTTATTAATCCAGATCAGTAATTTAAAAAATGCAAAATCTTACTGGAATAATTAGTCTAGATTGATGGCTTTTGTTTATATATGAGTGTGAAGAGAGATGGCTGTTACATAAATAATAGTAGTGTGAAGCCAGATGGAGAAATAATTAGTAGCCCAGCTTAATGAATTAAATCATGAACCAATAAATTCACTGTTAGCTGTTACATGGCTTTGAAATTCAAGCTTTCCTCAAGATACACTTTTGTGATCCAGATGCCAGACTGCTCCAAGGGTATTTTTGTGATGCACACCAGTTTTATTTTGGGTTCCCTATGGGAAAAAAGAAGTTTGCTGTCAGTATTTTCTTCCCAGCCTCTTTTCACTGGAAGAGGGGTGCCTCCTGAAGGCAAACTGCTGGGAAAGAAAACTCGTGTCTTGGAAGGACACAGAATGTCTGATGGTGTTGATTCGACCCTGCAGACAGTGGCAAAACAGCAGTGGAAGGATTTAGACATTTTGTTGAATGCCTGTCTGAAACGAAAGGAATATTCCATTTTGTTGGAGACTGGAATAAAGCCCCTGTGGTGATGAACCTTTAAAACTGCACGTTTAATATTACAGGAGAATTTGTTCTATGCTTCCTGTTACAGATACCCTCACCAAGAGCCTCCAGAGAGTAGCCTATGTTAAATATATGCATTTACATTTACAAAAATAGACATTCTCTGTGTGTCCTTATTTTCCTAGTAAGCTCTCTGTAATCACACAAAGAAGTAAGGACTATTTTGAACAGTAATACTCCGACTGCTGATAAAGAAGAATTACTAATCAAAATTGGCAAGCTGGAACTAGTCCAAGTCGTAGCTCCACATGTAACTTGTAGTACATTTGAAACATAATTCTTTACAATAAATTCCCAAATGCTATTCCACTTTTTCCTGAATGGGAAAGATGGTTATGCAGACCTTGCCATACTCTTCTAGCTTTAGTATGTGCTACCTGACTTACTAAAGCTGTTAATGAAATCTTGTGAAGGTACTGTCTTGAATTTGGAAATTAAGGTTCCCTGAGATTTTCCATGGAAGGCTTGGACCTCCATTATCAAAATCAGTAGGAATATTTTCATTAATTTATTGGGCACCTGGGAAACCTTTGCACCTCTATGTCACATGCTCCAGAATTTGGCTGGCATGCACAGCTTCTGAATTTTGGAGGATCCAAATTGTATGAGAAGTAGTTTCTTCTTTGAACTATATGGCAATTATGTACTGAATATCTTATCTAATCTTCTCAGCTCACAGTTAGGGAGATATAAAGGAAATATTTAAAGGCAATTGAGGTTTCTTCGGCTTGATAAAATGATCTCACACCTGAGCTGCCTCAAGACATGGGCTGAAGAACTTTGCTGATTAATTTTTGCATTGCACCTAAAGTCACTGACTATGAAGTCTATGAAGCACTTGCTTACTTCATGGCTTAATAAAGCACTAGCGTATTTTGCAAAGAAATACTGTGTACTGACTGTGTAAGCATCCTTTGAACAATGCTAAGGAAATGCTAAAAGCACAGGACCCAGTTAGTCTAAATTCTACTCATTTGCCAATGTCGAACTGTGAGACACCCAAACCTCTTGCTTTGCACCCTTTGGGGGATTTTCAGGCATTAGCACATACTTTTCCATTAGTGGACAGCATTACACTCCATTTAGGGAAGAAGTCGCTCTCCAAAGACCTGTGGCAGTGCTTTCCTCTCTGTAGTGCTCTTTAGAACATCTGGTTGTTTATTTTATGAAGACTGCATTAGCTTCTGTCCACATTTGTTTTCTTCTTTCCTCCTATAATTTGGCCCCTGAGGTATGGATGCACCTTAGCTGGAACCCTGGGAGAGGTTCTTCTATCTTTGTGCACACTTTATTTTTGAAGGGCAGATGAATTCCATTCTAACTAGCTCATAATAGCTACAGATTTTGAGGTCTATATGGAAAAAACGAATTTGTTTTTATCTGCTACCCATGGCTTTTCTTCTTACAAAAAAAAATTAGAAAGCTCCCAAGAAAAGTGATTGAAAATACACAAAAATTGTCCTTCTGCAAATTTCTGCCTTTATTCAGTATTTAGAATTTTTCTTTATAAAGTAACTGGCTCATTTCTCTAAGTGAAAAATTAAATATTATAGTCAAAAATGTTAAAACTCAGTCAGGAGAGTTTTTAACAAAGTTCTACAAGTAAAAGTTCTGAAAAAGATTTCATTATGGAAAGAATGAAATTTAGGGATTTTTGATTCATCTTGGCCTGAGTGTGGCTGTACAGGTAAATGTGTCTTTTTGGATCTTACTTTGCAAAATGTGTTTTTGTGAGATCCATATGTCAGACAACATTTTCAATTTTAGATATGGCATCATAACTTTGAGGAAGGGATGGAGACAAAAAGAAGAAATGGCTTTGGAAAGATTTTCATAAACCTGTCAAAGAGAAGCTTCATAATGCAGCTTGGGATAGGAAATTAAAAGAGACAAAACAAAAAAATGATGCTCTTAGTTATTCTTACATTTAAAGCAAGAGGGACCAATATTGCTGTATAATCCAATCTCCTGAATTGCACTGTCAATAGAATTTCCCTCAGTGATTCCAGCACTGAGCTCATGATCTTGTGGCTGAAGCAGAGCTGTTCAGAAGCAGTGGGATGAATATTCAAATGCTGGATCCGTGACAAGTTGGCCAGAAGGTCATTTATCTGACTAGCTTACCTGTTGTTTCTCCAGGAAGAAAGGTGTATGTTTCGCATGTGCACACATCCCCACCCCTGTGTGTAACACACACCTCTCTCTGTAACTGTGCCAGTGTGCTCACTCTGTCCTCCACTTTAGTAAAGAGAAAACTGACACAAAGCCAGATGAGGCCTTTCCTTTGCTACATGAAAAGGAATCTCCTCAAAGTTCCCCCTTTCTTAATGCTCCCTGTCTCATCAAAGTCTTGCCTCAGGTTTTGTTTAGCTTTGCAGCTATTTTCTCTGTAAGATGAGTCAGTAGTTCAGACTGCAGTGTTGCTGACAGTCCTCTGAGGTAGCATTCAAAGTAGAATTAAATGAGATGGTGGGCTCATGGAGCTTCTTTCATGCAGCACCAGTAACTTTGGGAAGAACAACTTTACCTTTCTTGAAACTCTGTGCTGCTGCTTTTCCAGCTGTAGTACAGGCATGTTGCTACTTTTTAGTTCACGTGGTTTTTTTTATGAAGGATGACAAAGGAGTTTCTTTGGATATTTTTACGTTTTGGCTTTCACTGATTGAAGTGTCATCATTAATGACGCAACATAAAACTGATCCTTGTGGTATTGACAATGTCTAGGCTTTGTGGAAGCTGCACTTAAATATTTGAGTGCAGAAGAGAGGCAGAGCTTTGTCTTTTAAGGAGGCTGGGTGAGAAAGGTGAGAAAGAACCTTGAATAAAAGGAGTTGCCTACTGAAAAATAACCAACAGTAAATAAAATGGTGAAGACCAAGAAAACGTCCTGATCGACCTCATTCAAAAATCAAACTTAATAAAGCTTACTAAGAGTTACAATAACAAACCCTTTTGGAAAGAAGAGAAGCAACATGTGTCCACAATGATTTTGAAGACCTGAAATTTCTGCTCTACCCAAAATGTAAATAGAAATTCAGCAGTAGACATTAATATATGGCATTTGTAGCCCTGAAGAAGGAAAATGCACAGCCATAAGTAAATTTATTGTGTTTTCCAGAAGATTTTGAAAGAAATACTGCCCAGCATAGTCTCGTGCTTCAGACCTGATAAAGACAGCTGTGGCAATGGCAGTCTATTCTCCATGACATCCAAAGTTGAAATACCACAAGGAAGGAATTTTGAGTACCAAAACACTGAAAAAGCTTCAGCTAATACAGCAGATAGCACAAGGGTTAGACATAATACATACTAGCAGAAATACATGGGCCTGCTACTTTACAGAGACTTTTAATGTTTTGTGGTGGAGTTTATAGAGCAGGAGATTGATTTTTTTAGTGGTAATTTTCAAGAGTTTACAGCATGTCAGAGCTGGGGCAACATAAAGAGGAAGGTACCTCTTACAGCTTTGACTATATGTACACTAATATATTTGCATAAGAATAGAAAATAATGTTCTTATGTTAAGATTCCCATGCTATCTAGTTATACAAAAATAAATGCTCTTGTCCTCAAAGGACATTTTGAGTATTGGGAAGCAGGATTTACTTGGAAAATCTGGATGAAAACTTGTTTTCTTTTTTGAGAGGGGTTTTTTCCAAAGCTTTAGGTGGCAACTTCCACATTTCCGCACAGAACCCTAAAAATATGTAAATTGCATTAAATGTAAAACTGGCCAATTGATTTTCGATTCTCTAACGGGCAACTGTTCTTCAAAAGGGAAATAAGACGTTTATTCTGAAGTTTTTAATTTCGTGAAAATCCAGAAATCCCTTAGAAATCTCGGAAACACTATTTTTGTCATTCCTGTTAATAGAACTGGCTTTTGAAGAACCTATGAACTGCAAATATTTTAGGCGAATATGAGATAAACTCTATTAGTTTCATCATTCTGTTTAAACTATTTAAATCTAATGTATACTGTCGATTTTCAAATTTCTGTTTGCTGTCTATCAGTAGTGTTTGTTGACCGGAAATTAAAAATTTTTACATTTGGCGTTTCCTCAGTGTTTCTGAGTAACTGGGGCTGCTTCTTGACCGCATCACAGGCAGAGCTTTTACTGTCACGCAGCTGCAGGTGGGCAGCTCCACGCAGAGGGGTTCGGGCAGGCAGGGTCCGGCAGGGTCCGGCAGGGTCCGGCCCCCGCTCAGGGCAGCCCCAGCCCCGGGCAGGTGTCACCTCCCTGCGACAGGGACCTCACCCTGCAGAGGTGGGGCCGCAGGGTCGGGCAGAGCCCGGGGATGGCTGGGCAGGCTCCGGGGAGGATGAAGGCAGCTGCAGCCCCAGGGCCGTCACAGCCTCTTCGTGCTCTCCGAGCCCGACAAAAGCGGGTGGCGAAACGACCTCAGTGCGGCAGCGCGGAGCAACAGCTTTTTTTGGGACTGGCTCATTCCTATTCCCTCTCCAAGCAGGTCTGCTCTGCTCCCAGTTTGCTAGCTTGCTGCTTGTGTAGCACCTCCTTTTCGTTTCTTTTTTGTCGCTTGTGTGAAAATGCAGAAGGAATGTCAGCCCATATATGTTCATAATTCCCATGCCACCTAAGCTCCGTGCTGTGGCACACAGACCTGCAGTCTAGAAATCATTGCCCGTAAGACGTGAGATGGCTCCTGCTCTGCCAAGTTAAGTACAAAAATCAAAACGTGTCCTTGTTTGAAAAATAAACCCTAGGCTAGCTGTCGACTTTCCGACTCATTTTCAAAGAACTCTGTTCTTTTTTCATGTTTTATGCACGCCTAGACGGTTTTAAAAAATGCTAAACCTCTCTTGGAAGTGACAATTTTTTAATCCAAACACAAAGTGCCACCTAGTGGTTATATATATTTATAAAATGTGTCTATAAACAAAATTTTCCAGCACAAGCCCCAGTGTTACACTTTTTTATAGATGAAGAAGCACACGTAGGTAAATGAACTTGTTGCTCAAAGACTGGATGATGAATCTCAAAAAGCAGGATGATGAATGTGGTGGCAGTACTTATGTAAGCTGAAGAAAATGGGAAACAAAATGTAGTTTATAGTCTGTTATGTTTCCTTTCATTATGAACCATCTGCAAATGCATGACAAGCATTAAAGACCAAACATCCAAATAAAGTAAGTGATCTCACTGAAACTAGCTAACAATAGCATCCGCGGTATCCTCTGGAGGAACAGGAGAGGGGATCAGTAGAAGAGACTTTTGAGCGAGTCACTGAGCAAAGGTTTTCTGGGAAGTTTGGTTGTTTCCTTGGATATGCTGTGGATGACACATCCGAGAAATAAATGGTGCAAAAGAAGAGATTGAAAAGGGATTGTTCTATGCAGGGTGCGGGAGTGTTCTTCTCGACGGCGCAGTGTCAGGGATGGAGAACCCTTTTTCTTTTTGCCTTTGCTAGTTTTATTAATAGTTGTTAATGGTTTAACCCCAGAGATCAACCCTGCACTGCACAGACACTCGCTCACTCCCCCACCAGCAGGATCAGGGAGAGGATTGGGAAGGTAAAAGCTGGAAAACTCTTGGGTTGAGATAAGGACTGTTTAATAGGGAAAGCGAAAACCCACTGTTCAGCACAAATCCAAAACTCAGCCCCATATTAGCAACTGTGAATACAATTAACTCTATCCCAGCCAGAATCAATAGTTAAAGAAAAAGGTAAAGAATATAATAGTAGATGTGCAGAAAAAGTTGAGGAGCTGACACATATCTAAGCTGGACTGACTTTATAGGTGTACATATCAAAGTAAAAGGACAAAAACACTCAATGCTTGAGAATTTATTGAAGCATAATAATGAGAATAAAAGAAAAAATATGTACATTAAAGTACATCTGGGTATTTAGAATATTAAAAAAATATTATCAATAAAATGACAGACATTATGTGAAATAAACATTGGAGCAAATAAAGTTTTGCTTAAAAAGTGAGCTACAGAAAGAAATAGAAAGCTAGCTGTAGAAAGTATCATTTTACTGGTAAAATTGTTACCAGAACTAAAACATAAAAGTTTATTTAAACCTAAACATATGAATTGTTTTTATCTTACTTGATTAATATCCTTCAGAGACAGTACGAAGCAGGCCTGTGTATTTGAGAGATGGGTAACATTTCCAGAAAATGAGACTTCAGATAATGATTTTATGAGTGCTGCACTGATGGATGACAGTCCAGAAATCCTAACACTGAATGAATTAGTGGCTGGACAGAGAGTTGCAGAGAGTGAGTAGAGAGGAGAATATTAAGTTTGATCAAGTTAGATATTCTGTGTAGAGAAACAGAAACATTTAGCTTAGCATTTACCACATCTTCACTTCCCAACAGTGTGGTATTTAAAGCACCATAGACTGCTTTGTGGTCACTGGAAGGAAACAGGCAATCACTGGAGCAATTAACCTGGCCTAATTTCACGTGTTTTAGGATGAAGTCAAATTAATTGTATCCCACCTCTGCATGGTGATGCACAGAATACATGAATGAAGAAGATACATGAATGCAATATTGTTAAAAATCTGTGGTAATTGGAGGAAGGGGGCAATGAGGTGTGATTTGAAAGCCCAGAAGGTGCATTGTTGTTTAACAGCTGTAATTCTAGCAGTAATTAAACCAGTAATATCATTTCAGCATTCAGACTAGACCAGTTTTCAGATGCCCACTGTAGTCATTTAGTGACTATGAATGCCTCCAGGACATTTTGGCAGTTTTCTGAGATGTCCTGTACCATAATCAATAAGCCTGTAGATATACATAAATTGAAGCTTAATATTCTTGGAATTCTGATGACAGCCACTTCCATTTCACACACATGATTTTTGATGCATTTGAATGTAGTCTAGATGCAGGAAACGCATCTTTGCTGTTATTTCATCCATGATTTTTGATGCATTTGAATGTAGTCTAGATGCAGGAAACGCATCTTTGCTGTTATTTCATCCATTTGATTTAAGGAACCTGAAAGAGTATCATTCTCTCCTGAGCCATATATGCCTGAAAAGTCCTAAAATACTGAGGAAAAATAGGGGAAAAAATATTCCCTAGAATATTTTTATCCCCATTAGTGACTTGTGATGTTTTGAACATCAAAAACTTTTATACTGAGTTCCTTCCAGCAAGCCAGCTTTAAGATTTGATACAAATTGTGTTGATTAATTTTGGTATGAATAGGACTTGAACCTCAATTTTTTTATATAATATTCCATGTAATTGAGGCTTGAATAAGATTTTTAAGTATTTTTTGTGGAAAATATAGCAATGGAGCTCTGAAGTCCCATGTTTTTCAGCTGCCTGTTTGGCAAAACCTCAGCCCAGTCAATATATAGCAGCATAGGAAAAATTTATAAAGGCCTCTGAGCTGTTTGCAGATTACTGTAACAAACCCACAATTTACAGAGCGTGGATTAAACAAAAGGGAAAATTTGAGAGTCATCAGCTTCCATGGGTGTGCAGGAACAGTTTCATGACTCATCTCAGCTCTCACTGTTAGTAGAAATGGGGTTGAAATAAAAACGTCTGAAGTCTCACAAGATGATAATTATTCTTGTGTACTCCAGGGCTTGTTTATGCTGGCTCAGGCAGTCCATCAATCAAAGCCAAAAGTGTTTCACTTTGTCACTGTAGTTCTGAATGCTGGCAGATGAAGAAAATAGTTTCTTTGTCTTTCTGATTACTTGTATGTCGTGTTGTTGATGTTGGTTTTGGCTTAAAATCAATTGGGGAGGAAGCATGACCTGAATTGGTTCAGGTAAACATTCTTTTACTTTGCGTAAGCCCTGGTGTTGCATCATAGAGATTTGGACTTGATTTTGACCCAGAACTGCAGCTCAGAAAACACCTAAGCATGTTGAAATTTCATTGACTCCAAAGGCTATGGAGGTGACCTGCTCAGATGTAAACCTCTGAAATTCTATACAGATGGCCAAGCCACCATCAGAGATGGGTCAGGGATGCTGTCAGTAACGCCAGAAGAGGCTGATGCAGCATACAGGGCAGTGGAGGATAAGGCATTACGTTATCTACACACAGAGAGAAGTTTTTTGAAGCGTTCCCTTTAGCAACCCCATATTTTCGGCATCATCTTTCTGAATATAGAACAGATGCTGCATTTAGAACTGTACAGTCCTAAGAGGAGTGAAGAAAGATCCAATCCCCATAAGCAACTGAATCCTCTGGAGATCTGCACTTCCTTGGGAAACTGTACAAGGAGGACTCTGCAGAATTGGTGATCAAATGCAGTATTTCCCCCATAATCCTCCTCTCATCTTTGTTTATCGTCTCCAAACCTTGTTCTTGGTACCACACCAAGGCTCCCTCGCAGCTGTATGGATGTGTCCAAAGGAAAGCAAGGCCCATGGGAACACTGTGCCACTGGCTTTTCTTTGTGCTGCAGCTAGCACATAGGGCTGGGACAAATCCAGCTGCTGGTCCTGTAACACATTCTTTGGTTCCCTAGTTTATGTGTGCTTTGAAGGTAACTTAAACTCTGAAAGCGGGATGCTGCACTTTTTAAGTCAACACAAGCAGTCCAAGTTTAATTGCGCTAAAAAGTTTTTATACAAATATAGAACTTCTAAATATTCCTTTTCAAGTTTCATTTAACTCATGTGGCTTGATTTTGGGCATGACCTCACTAGCACAGAATAAATTAATAATGAATTGCTAATACTATAAATATTCTGAAGAATAATATGGCTGTGAGCAGTTCCTAATCCAAGTTTTATGTTCTCTACTGAAAGGAACACACTGTCCCTTATACTGCTAATAATCTTATGGAGATAATACCAGTAGGATAATAGTTTGGTTTTTCTCTTTAGTATTAATTACAAATTTAAATTGTTAATTGCCTTATCTGAAGACATTAATGCCCAGAATTTTGCACGTGATTTTTTTTTTTAATAACTTGAACTGCGATAATATGAGTAACATTTCCTTACTTCTTTGTCTTTGCAAGGGTTGTATTGAGAACCTTTCATAACTCTTTGCTTAGCTTAGAAGATAGACATTATAAATAGACACTTGTAAATAGGGCATGATTGAGCCAAGTGGCCATAGCAGCTATAGGAAGGTTTACACTCATTCACAAGATACTGCCTTTGAGCCACATTAATATGGATATCAACAAGGGCAAAGCTGCAGCAAGTTACTCTCTACTTGTAACAAGCAGTTACTGCCACTGTAAAATATGTCTGTGAATTCTGATGCCCTCCCCTTCCTGAAACCAGTATATAGAAGCATTCTTTGTTCAAATGTCTGTTATTTCATTTGGGAGATTATTTTGTAAGTCCATGCCTGTTGTTCCAAACATTCTCCAGTCATGATGCTTTCCTATCACACGTGGTACTGACTCCAATGAGCTACTTATATATTTATTTGTAATGTTCAATCTGATTGATGGAAAACTCCATTTAACTGTGATTAAGAAATTCTCAAAATTTTGCAAGTCTTAATAATCCATATCAATGCTCAGGAGTTATTTTTTAATATTTTTTACTTTTTCTTAGCATTCTCACATCACAATGACATTATTGTTTTAATGAGACATTTTGCAAACAATGTCAGTATTATGTGACCTAAAAATTGACTGGTTAATCAGCAGACACTTCTGATTCCTTTAAAGTTTTCATAGAAAATATCATCTTTGCAGCTTTCTTGAAGGATTCTAATATTTTTGAACCGCTTGTCCAAAGCTTTCACCAGGTCTTTATAAGGTAAACCCAGCTTTCAAGTCTGTTACCGCTGGTTTTGTTTCAGGATGTGTTGGAGTTTGGGATAACATCACCTGTTGGCGTCCTGCGAAGATTGGAGAGACTGTCACTGTCCCTTGTCCAAAAGTATTTAGCCTTTTTTCTGGCAAACCAGGTATTTTATTTTAAGGTGTATTTTTACTGGCTTCTCCCTGGTATTCTGTAACATAATGTACTATAAATGGTTTATTTGGGGGTTTTATTTTCTTTATAGAGTTAAACTTCTTGTCAGAGCTGTTCAGGATACACCCTGAAAAGACCAAATTATCATCTTTGTGTTCTGTTTGGTGTTCTTTGAGTTAGATACTAAATATATTTTCTTATACAGTGACACTCACCAAAGCTGCAGACATTGCTTGCTCTTTTTTGACCTATTTTGTTAATTATTAAGGCAGCCGAGCCTGACTGACATCTCTAAGAGCTGCCAGCAGGTCACATGTAGGTTGTTCCCTCTGTACCTCAGGGTGGGGAGCTCTGCCTTGCCATCGTGAGAATAAAGAGCCCACATTAACTGATAATACCTAAAAATTACTGCTATTGCAATTTAAGGTAGCTATTAGGAAACCTTTTATTCTGCTTTTTAATGGAACTTGAAAAGAGCTCATCACTGTGTCAGACTGCTGAAACAATGAACTGGTTTAAGTCCACCATCTTCTGCACCATCTTGTCAATACATTGTATTTTGCCCTGTGGCATGTAAGTGGGGTTTTGAAAATAGATGATGCACACAGAGTATTTCACAAGTATCTCAAAATGACGCAGGAAAAATCTTATCCCCATTGCTCAGGTGGGAAACCATTCTCATGAAGAGCTGGTGAAAGATGCAAAACTTTACCACAGTTATGTAATTTTTTATTTTTTTTTGGGAGGAGGGGTGAGGATTGGTGTCTCTGTGGAGAGTTTAAACGATATTGCTTTTAACTTGGAGGCTAATTTGAGGTATCACTAAAATACCTTTGGACTCAAAACTGTTGAATAAGTGTTGTTCCAGTAAAAAATAGATAACTAAAACAATCTACAGATGAGCAAAGGTTTTCATTCCTGGAACTGGTGAATCTTAATTAGCTTACCATGGATACTCTAAACAAATTGTAAAGGGGAAAGTATGTGTAATTGTCACTAAATCTCGTGAAATCTATAAAAGTTTTCAAATTACTCAAACGAAGATAATAAAGTGTTGTCATGAGACAGGGCAAACTAATAAATATCAAAAACTCAAAATATGAATTAAATCACACTGCTTCTGTCTATTTGCCAAAAGCTAAAGCATGCACACTCTCTCTGGAGTTTATTTCATAACCTTTAGTTATATTACAACAACATTTTAATTTTACTATAAAACAACTGCAAGAAATATTTAAGTCTGAAACATTCACAGTGCATTACAGCCCTGTGTCACTTCACCATGGTGTCAGCAAGACTGAGAGATTACTTTCTTTTTATAGTTTTCTATAATTTTCCCAGACCTAGCTTTTTTTCATAGCTACCTGTTTACTTCCTGCTTGTGGAGCTAAAAGGGTTGTTTTTTAGAGGTTCCTGTTCAATTGAGAGTGTTTTTCAAATCTTATCTTCCTATAATTTCAGAGAAGGAAGACAACAAACATCTTATATGGTTGATTCAATTAAGAGCTAACTAAGAATCTTAGTACTTTTATAAGTTGATTATGCTCAGGAATATGTAATTTATTTAATTCATACACATTACATTACAAATTAACTTCATTCTTACAGCAGAAAATTATAAAAATACCTTTAAATACAAGAAATTTAACTTTTTATTTAGCCAGATTTGTGAGATGTATGTTTTAGTTTTTTAGTGTTTAAGAGGAGTTAAAGTACTTCTATAAGATGATCTAGACTACCTTATTTCTATGAAAATATTTCAAGCCGCAGGTAGGCTTTTAAATACCATCAATTCCTTAAAGGATTTCCCAGTTTAAATAATGAATTTTAAAAAGTAGTTGTCTTCTCATCTTTATAACTTTCGGAGAGCTGGCTCTAAATTTCTTCTATGGTGCTCTGTGTTATAGTTTGAGCATACCACATGATTAATTCTGTATTGAATATTAGTAACTTCTGATTAAAAGAATTTTTACTGTAAAAGCAGTCATATTATCCTATACTGTTTTTCCTGTATTGTACAAGTTTATGAGTCTCAGAAAGTTATTCTGTAAAGTTTTTATTCAAATGTATTTGTCAAATTATAGATTTTAAATAAGGTTGCCATCTGAAATATTTAATTGCATGAAAAGATGGTGAAGAAGTAAACATTGCCTTCCATGGAACATTGCCCAGCTCTCTTTAGGTTAGAAGCTATTGCAGTATTTGAAGAAGAAAATACTTCAGCGTCTTGAGTACATTGATTTTTTTCTTGCAAAACTGGCTTTGACGCAATTTTTGGTTCTGTTAACACATTTCTCTGCCTAGTCAGAGAATCTTGGTGTACTTCTAAAGTGCAGACTCTTCACATTGTATAAATAGGTTACATTTTCTTTTAAAAATGTCATTTCTGTGCCAAACGGCAAAAGTGGTCCCGTTGTTTGAGGAGACTATGGGTTTAGGTCAAGGCCTTTTTATTAGCTGGAAAGATTTGATTTTTGGCCGGTGAACCATTTGCAGGATATTTACAACTTTCCACTGAAGACTTTATACAAAGAAGAAATTCCAGTAACCAATCAACAAAGTAAAGATCACAAAATATTTAGTCTGGAGTGTATATAAACAAGTTTGGTTATTCTTGACCAACACTGACCTATGACACATAACTTTATTTTTCTATGGTGAAAAACAGGCATCTTTAAGTCAATTATAGACCAGTGATAAGCTCCAAACCAAAGTAGTATATTATAATAGATTTCAAGTATCATAGATATATAAATTGCTCTAAGAAATGTGAGGGAGAGTTGGCTATGAATTAACATTGTAAGTGTAAGTTATAATAAATGTGATGACTATTCTTTAGTCTGACATCAGGCTTTTCTGTTTTCCCCGCTGGAAGTTGTTCCATGTTGCATGAACATGAATTCATTTTAATTAGATTTTGAAGTAGAATCATGGGTTTCCCCCATCTCATCTGTGTGACGTCATCTCTGAAAAAAGTCAACTCCTTCTCTCCGTTCCAAACAGAAACTTTCTGAAATTAATAGATGTTCCTAATTCCTTTCTGGCCATACATACACATGTCCTGTACAGTCCCTGCACTACGTTGTTTCAGTATTGCTTCAAAGAGTGAAATTCAGCATGCACCTTTATTCCTCATTCTTCAGTCTATGACATAATTTGGCCTTTAGACTTCATAACCAAACTTACCAACATTTGCTGTAGCAGTAAGTCAACACCTTAATGTCTAAGAGCTTTTCTAACTCTTCAGTAGATCACTTGGCATTGGCTTCTCAGAAGGCTTAAATAGGAGGTTAGAACAACTCTCGCTGAAATGACTTTTCTTTCAAATTACTTTACCTACAAATAGCCCCTTTACAGAGTGAACTGAAACACTTCCGTCTGAGTATTTTAAATAAAACAGCCTAAAAGTTTAGGCTTTTGCAGATGTAACAGAAAAGCTGTTATACTGAAGGAGAAGACTTTTGGTTTTCTGTAGGACAAAGGCAACTCCAAGCAAGAGTGAAAGCCAAAGTAACATGAATGAAAAGCACATGAAAGGAAATGGCTGGGTAGAGTCCTAGGAAATAAAGGAAAAAGAGCTAGGTTGCGACTAGCTGATGACAAAGTTAGATTGTTTAAGGAGTCATTGATGAGGAGGGTTCTGAATCTTTCTGATTGAAACGCTCTAATTTTGCTTTACAGGAAATATTAGCAAAAATTGTACGAGTAATGGATGGTCGGATATATTTCCTGACATCTTAAGTACTTGTGGATATAATGACTATGAAGATGATTATAAGGTAGGAAAAAGACTTTTTCTATTCATTTAGATGATGGTGTTCAGTACAACTATCAGACATAGTCTGCTTCTAAATAAATCCCATTTTACTCAGACTAAATGAAAACGAGATTTAATGAAAATCTGTAGTAATTTTTCATAGCATTGGTTGAAATATCCTTGGATTGCAGTTGTCTAATGCGATAAAATCAGGAATATAGAACTCAGTAACAGTTTGAAACTCAAGGCTATAAACAGTTGGTAATTGCAGTAATGCAACAGTATATCTAATATTGCAGTGCTACTCAGCTGGTGCACCATATGTTTTGCATTGTGTTATTTCTAGAACTTTCAGTTATTTTAAAAGAATGTTTTTTAAAAAGTTATCTCAAAACCTATACTAATAATCTTTTATAATCTATTAATAGTATATGCACCGCTTGATTGATGCTATGTGTTAAAGTTATAAGTAAAATAGAATTGATTTAGGTCGGAGTTATTGCAGATTTTTATTGGACTTGAACTTGTGTTAGCAGTTGTAAGTTATTCAGAAAGCTGTCAAGGTATTCTAAATGCACTGTGTATTGAAAACTGAATTTTTTCACTTTGAAGATACTATCTCTTTTTGTTGAGAGAAGGGTTTTTACCATCATATTTTACGTATTTTCTGTTTTCCTGCTGAGGCTAACAGAGTAAGAGTTTGTTTACAAGGATGAGCTCATAGTGTCAGTAAAACTCTTGTTACCCAAAGCAGATTAAGTCCTCTCATGAGCAAAGATACTTGGCCAGTTGGGTTTTTTTCCCCTGGATTTTAGTATGTGTAGAATAGCCGTAGCAGATCTGTTCTGTCTGGCTTGCAGAGATGCACTGGTATTCCGGCTGAGGCAGGAAGGGTTTGGCATTTTTTTCTGTATTTAAAAGCCCAACTATTACTGTAGTTGAAAACAGATAACAGAGAAAATTGAGAGAATATATTGTTTTCCCAACTTCTCTGAAGACAAATTCTAAAACATCTGTGCCATCTGACAGCTTGGGAACACACATGTATTACTGCTAAAACAGCCACTTCAAACACTGTCACTCAACCCAGGAATTGCCATGTGGTGTGAAAATGGGTCAAAACAAAAATTCAAATGAAAATTAATATTTCAAGTAGAGAGGAACAATTAGAAGATGAACTAGTAAAATAGAAAAGCAGTTCTTGTTTGACATATTCATTAGTAATTTGAAGGAGATGAATGAAATGCAAATTGAGTATCTTTGCAGGAATTAACCTAGACAAGTGGAAATAGGAAGTAGCAGCAACATTTACAAAAGCTTTGAAAAAAGCAAATAATAAAAGTGTGAAGATAAAAATCAGAAAAGAGATGTGGAAAGCACTGGAAAAATTATTTGCAAACATACAATAGATATAATATTATAGATATAAGTCATAGAGACAATAGAAAAAATGCAAGTATCACGCAGCTGTGAGACTTCAGGAGGCATCTGAGATTCTGCACCAGCTGCTTATTTACACAGAAGATATTTTCTTAAATTCAGATATTAGCGCTCCATGATAGCACCTCAAACCAAAATCTTTACTCAGCACAAATCAATGTGGTTCTTTTTTTTTTTCAATCTAATATTTCAACTATGAGAACTAAAACTGGAGTCCTCATATTTGGATAGTGAGTATGCTGGGCATAAAAATTTCATGCATCAATAAGCTTTGCACAATGGGATATGAAGTATGTGAGGTGATCCTCAAAGTTACATTAACTGAGATAATATTTTAGGGAAAGTGGCAAAATACCTTTCCCAGGGTAAGTCCTAAGTTTTCTTTTTTATGTTTTCCTTTGAAGACAATGTTCGGGGAGTAGGTAGAAACTGTCTTTGGTCTAAGTTTGGTGCCTGCATCTTCACTGCTGAATGAATTCCCATTATAGATCCAACTAAGTATTTGTTCCTGTGGGGTTTTTTCTCTTTTTTAAGATACAGGCTTTTATCTTTAATGCAAAGAGGGCTTATTTCTATACATATTCTACATATTGTATATATATGCATACACGCAGGCATATATCTCTCCAGATATACATTTATTTTGGGCAGTTTTGAATATTCTAGAGAGGGTTTAACTCATAAAGATCTGTAAGCAAATACTGAATAATTTATTAACAGGTACCAAATTTCTATGCTTAAAAATGCACTGAAATGAGGAAGCTTACTAAAAAATACCATAAACATGTCATCTCTTATTTCCTTGCTGAAAAATCTTGCGTGCTTCACAGTTTGTATTGATTTTATGTTCAAATTAAAATGTTCAATTTTTATTCCATGTCAATGGTATATTAACAGGTTCTATAAAAAGAAACAATTTGTTTAACCAATTGAAATTAACTGTAAGTGCCTGATACAAACCCTTTGGTTTATACTATGTTGGATCTTAGTGTTATTTACTGTGCTTGCCATTATTTATGGAGGATCATAATATGATCCTATATAATATGATCATATATAATATGATAAATATGACTGTCCTGGTTTCAGCTGGGATAGAGTTAATTTTCTTCCTAGTAGCTGGTACAGGGCTGTGTTTTGATTTTAGTGTGACAACAGTGTTGGTAACACACCGATGTTTTAGCTGTTGCCAAGTAGTGCTTACCCTAAGTCAAGGACTTTTCAGCTTCCCGTGCTCCGCCAGCGAGCAGGTGCACGAGGAGCTGGGAGAGAGCATGGCCAGGACAGCTGGCCCCAACTGGCCAGAGGGATACTCCACACCACAGAATGTCATCTCCAGTATATAAACTGGGAGGAGCTGGCTGGGGGCTGTTGGCTGCTGCTCGGGGACGGGCTGGGCAGCAGTCAGGGGCTGCTGAGCAGTCGTGTTGGGCATCACTTGTTTTCTTATCCCAGCCCAGGTTTTACCTTCTTTCCAGTTCTCCTCCCCACCCCATGGGGGATTTGGAGAGGCAGAGGGAGGAAGGAGGGAGTGAGTGGTTGTGTGATGTTTTGTTGCTGTGGGGGTTAAAGCATGACAATGATAATGTCCGAACAAAATACTTCTATGTTATTATTGCATCAAAGTGTAGATCTAAATCTTTATTACATACTTCCAGCCCTTTTTCTGTAAGTAAACTAGTTACTGCTAACCTGCAAGATCAAGTTTTAGGTTTATCTTAGGTAGTCAGATAAGCATCTCTTTTTTTTCCCTTTATATTTCTGTGGAGCTCACAGCAGCACAACAGCAAAATAGCAAGCTTGATTTGACCATGCTAGAAACACACATCAAGGTGTGTTAACCAAACTCAAGTCTCACTGCAACCTTTCCTTAACATATTTTGACATCTTCTCTCTAGACTGAACAAGCTGGAGATACGTCCTAGCTGTTGTCAGAAGATATTAAACTCTGTGTCAGCAGTATTAGTATACAGCAATATGTCTGGTGAATGTAAAGCACTGAAATGTGTCCACTTTATTTAAAATAAGGACTGAGTCAGTTAATAGAGCTCTGTCTGATGTTAGTGCAAATTGGCCCAGGATTTCTTAGATCACACAAAAAGCCCCAATATATACAAGTTACAGGCTGTGTGAGGTGAATGTGTCGTGACATACAAAGAGAATTCATGGAGAGAAGGATCCTCGGGGCTGTTGAGCATGGTGATACTGTTGCAGCTTGTGCCTTTAGCAGAAGCATCACCCGTGGAAGAAGCATTCCCCCATTTGCCCAGATTCCTGGAGCGTTCCCATCACCCCAGACAAGTGGAGTCGGGGCAGGGAGGGCAGGAGTGCCACAGACAGTGCCTTGGCTGTAGCTGTCTTTGGAAAACAGATGCGTTCCGGCTCTCTGTGGCGCTCATCATTGCTCTGGACTAATGCATTGTTTGTAGTGAGTCTAAATTGAGTCCTTGCCTCTCACCGAGATCTGACACAGGGCAGCCATCTACCAAGGTGTTTTCTTGTGCCTCTAAGTCATGCTAGGTTTATTTATGTTATGCTGCATTTTTCATTAATATTTTTCCATGAAGTGTGATTAAAAGATCAATATTCCTTAAAGTAAATGGAAAATCTTCCATTGACTTCAAGTGAGGACTAGGACTGAATATTAGCTGATATTGTCTCTTGTAGAGCACAGAGAGAATTTGCTTTAGTTTCAGAATATTCAATAAACTGCTGAATTCCAGTACACAATGAGTGTTCACATTCACAGATACATCTGCTGATACACATTTACACAGGAAAATGGGGAAGTTTGTGCATTTACAAAGTTGTCATCTCTCCCACTGTGGTTAGGGAACTTTGAAACAGAAGATATTCTGACTGACAAAATTAATGATGCCACTATTACTAAGAGATACTTATGGCAATGCTGGTCTCATCTCTTTTTTTTGGGTGCTGTTTAGGCTCAGAGTGAAGGAAAAGTGTCAGAAAAAGGATATCATTAATTACTTGTATAAAAATTATTAAATACCATGAGGAATACCGATTTTATTACGTCTTTTTAGTAAATTCTATTGTTCTCTACATACATAATTCAAAAGTGTGTAGAAGTGTCCTATAAGAGAATATTAAATTGTCCACAATATGTAATCCATCTCTTTACCTCAGTTTATATTTCTTCTCTCATAAATAAGTACTACAAGATTTTAGAAAACGCTACAGACTTGTTGAAATTAATTTGGAGAAGGAAAGAACTAGGGTTCCTTATTCCATTTCTATTTGCATTTGCTCATTTCAGTGTTTCAAGGCACTGAACTCATTTGCTAGGCACAGTTATTATTTTACATTGTACAGTTTAAGATTCTCTGATTTGTTCTTTGAGTATGAATATTCAAATGTTATGAAATATTCAAATATTGACACATGGATCATGAAAACTTAAAATCACAAATTTTAATACAGTTGTAAGTAATTATATATGTAAAGAGTAAACTCTCTTACATACAGTATTACAGATATATTAGCCCACAGAACAAACAAAATGAAGAGTCAGTTGGGATGATAATGGTCATATATTCCTTAGTAATGATAAATTATATTTCAGGTTAAATGAATAAAAATTTGAGGGCTTTTCTTTTATATTATGGGTGATTTCTGGTCAATAGCAGAACTCTGGACAAAGAATCAAGCCTTAAACTTCTCCCAGGGTTTTCTCCTTTAGCTCTGAGGTACCTTCTCACCCCTAGAGGTCCTTCCAAACCAAGGCTGAGGTTGAGATCCACCGGCTGGCTGTAGCTTTGCGTAGGAAGTGTCTCTGCTCCTCTGTGCTGTTTTGTAAATAAACAGAAGACTTCTGTCTCCTGAACTTAGTAAAAATAACATGAAACTAAATTTAAAGGAAACGTTAGCTGAAACAGGTGCCTTTTCTACGAAAACAAAAGACAAATGTGACTAAAAATAGATTTTACAAAAAAAATTATTGAAGTTAACACAAATTAGGCAAACCTAATTTCAATTTTTCAGTGTTGAGGGTTGTACCCTTTTAAAACCTATTAACATTAAGTA
Organism: Callaeas wilsoni; assembly: GCA_013398955.1. Classification (NCBI taxonomy): domain Eukaryota; kingdom Metazoa; phylum Chordata; class Aves; order Passeriformes; family Callaeidae; genus Callaeas; species Callaeas wilsoni. The sequence continues at coordinate 23,514 of VWPU01005937.1, forward strand.
GCTGCAAAAAAAGAGGGAACATTTTAGGATTAGCTGTTTAGAAAACATTTACACTTTCTGTAACCTTTTCCATGAATTTTTTTCTGAAAATCATAAGCCACTGAATTTTTTCTGTGCCTAACCACCTATTGACTTTGGTTTAGTGGTTGTAATTTTACTGTTTTCCTCAGAACTTTAAAAATAAATTGTTGGATTTCAGTTTTTGAATCAGCATTGCTTAAATAATCCTGTGAATATTTTGCAGAGGCCAGCTGTTTTTACTATGTTGCAAAACTACCGATTTTGTTAGACCTGCAGAAAAGTTCACATCATTTCAATTTCATAATGGCATTTCAATTTCATGTGTATGGCTTGAATCAGTTTATCCTCTGTAAACAGCTATAAAGTCTGAAGGGGTTATGATATATCTTCTGTGTTAAAATATGTTGAAAATAGAATTTAGTTTGAAATTCTCTTTTGGTCAATCCAGGCCTTTGTTGCAGCCATTTTATTCCTTCCAATCTTGCACATTTTTATTTTAAGTTTAGAGGTTAAAGCTAAATGTTAGTTGAGACCTGGGTAATTATGGTTCACACAGAGTAGTAAGAAATAAATAAGATACCCCGTTTTGTATAAAAGACATTGGGGTTTTTTCTATCAGATTTGGCATTCCTTTGTCTGTTTCTTTTGCAGCAACACAGTACAAAGAGTTTGTTTCTAAAGGGTACTAGCTAAAATACAGATGAGTAACAAATGTTTAATTGCTGTGACTAAGTCAATATTAGTCTAATGAATTTCCTTGTTTTCAATTGCCACAGCACAATGTGGAATTTAAATCTTTGTCTTTATGGAGTTTGTGTGTGTATTTAGCTGACATATAATTTGAGAACACCATTTACTAAGTTTTTTTTTGTTGAGTCACCAGGAGTCATAGAAGTCTTACAGGCAAATTAAGACATCTGTTTTATGTTCTTATAGGAAATTTAAGGAGCCATGTGGTTGCATCATCTTTGGTGCTGAGTCTGATAAAGTGCTTCATGCTAATAATCTAAAGCATTCTAATCATCTAAGTTCTTTTGAAAATCAAAACACATGAATTTGAATAATTGTAATTTTTGATGTAGTGGATTAAAAATGGGTTAGTGTTTCCTTACCTTTGCAACAGTTTGAGAAGCACGGTTAATTTTTGATCAGTAGAAAATTTTGTAGCATCTGAAATTTCTGACCATTATAAAACTAAACCCGTAAAATGTCTGAGAAAAAAGGAAAGGTGTTCTTTTCTACCATTTCAATTAAAAATCCATATCATATGATAAAATAATTTCAACTGTGCAAATTTTTTTAAATTTTCTTGTGCTTAGCTTGAACAAAATGACCATGGTCAGTGTTAAGGTAATGTCCAAGCACTCTTGGCTGATTAACTTCAATCCTGACATACCCCCATGCAGCTAGTCCGCATTCATCTGTTCGGCAAAGGAATGGCCAGCAGAGAGACTCAGTCCTGCTGATGCTGGCAGCTGTTTGCTGGGCTAAAAGTACACGGGGTTCTTCTTTTGATTTTAGTCAGACTGTTTGTTGTAGAGGTCATGTGTGTGTACAGAATGCCAGAAACATTACATTAAATAGTGTGGTTTTTTCTGGCAAAAGACAACCTCTTCTGTTCTCCCTAGCAGGGCGAAGTGATGGAGTCGCTTCATGTGCAGCAGCCTGACAGTTCCTGTCAAGCTCAGAGTAATGGCCAGAGGCTAAATTCAAGGCACTGTTACAGCAGTGTGGCTGGACAACTCATGCTTTGTTAATAAGTCCATGCAGGGTTTCCACCTTTTTTTCCTTCATTTAAGAATTCTGAAATCAGATAGTTTCAAAAGTTTCAGTCAATGGAGTTTTCCTGAAATCAAATTGGTGTGGAATGATGAAAAATTAAGCCAGTCCAGCTTTCTTGTTGGGCATGTCTCAATCATCCCAATGCAGTTTGAACAGATACTTCCTTTATGCCAAAGTACAAAAGACTCTCTTATTCTATAATCTGATGGCTGAAATATATAACGAGCATAACAGTTGCTATGAATGCACTTAAGATCCATGGCAGTTGTTTCCCATATTTTTCCACTTTGACCACACTTACAACAGTGCAGTTGCAAGAGTCTTCATTTCATTTCACATTTCATTTCGCCTTTTCCATATCTGTATAATATTTGTAAAGTGAATGTTCAGCTAATGTCATCATGAGTTGAGATTACTAGAATAACCTCCTTACTTGGCCTTTTGAATGCTATAAAAATAAATACACTAAGTGATTTGAGATTCCTTTGGCTATGTTAGTTTACTTAAGAGTGTTTCTTCCTGGCTACTTATTACAAACATCGTTTGGGAAGGTGAATGATAACCATGTGCACTAAATATGGAAATTCTGTCTGTTATATGTAGCATGCTCTACCTTGCTTTTAAAACCTTTAATTCCATAATGTAATAAAAAAACTTCACTGTTTTACTATTTTATCTAGCTTGAGTGGAAACTAATGTCAGTCTAATGACTTCGTTGTGGGCATAAGTGGAGACGCAGCTTAATTCTGTAAATATTTAGCCCTGTTTTTCTTGCTGTTGTTATTCAGAATAGGACTGAATTTAGTATGTAGCTGGTAAATTTACAGATAACTGCAGTTGATCAGTGGACTGTGCATTTCAATTGCTTTTCCTCCATTAAAAAATTTCCTTTCCAAATTTTAGCAAGTAACTTTACTAAAGAAAGAGTTGTTTGGGTCACAGTTTAATAAAGTATTTGAACATTTAGAGTAGGAAATTAATGAGACTTAAACATGTCTTTAAAATTAAATTCGTGTATAGCTGCATTACAAAGTACTCTGGAGCAGAAGGACTGAGGGAAATGATCTCTTTTAGAGATAATCTCTTCTTTCAAACTGACTCTCTCTTATCAGTTTGATTGTGTTCATGGAAATTGATGAATCTGATACTTTATTTGACCTCATTGACATGGTATAATCAACTGGAATGGTACCAGATTGTGTATCTAATTTTGAGTTCCTGAGGCTGAATTTTCTACTGAAGTCAATTGTCTTGAGATGTTGCCTCGCAAAATGTGTTGGAATAGAGATATAATATTCTCATCATGTGCTGTAGAGCAAAGAGTGAAAATCATGCTATAGCTTTCAGAGTACTTAATGAACAATTACATCATTTCACAGACAATTTTACATATCAGTAACTAGTTTCTGCATATGTATTTTCTGTGCAGGTCAACTTCTATGTGAGGGTGAAAGCAATTTATACCCTTGGACACAGCGTATCTCTGATTGCCCTTACAACAGGAAGTATAATTCTTTGCCTTTTCAGGTATGTGTTTTTCCTGACTAAATATTAATGATAAGACAGCTTTAACTGTTGTCTGATTGCTCAGATATTTAGAAAATGCATTGGGTTTACACTTTTTGCAGTTAAAACAGCTGACAGTAATGTAATGCTAACTAGATTTTTGCTGGCACTGATCATATTAACAATTTTCAAAGCATTTTACAGATTTACAGTATTACAGCCCATGTAAGAAAGAACAGTAATTTAGGAACGATTACATTAAAGCATTTTCTATTTGGTTATTAAAATCGACACCTTGAATTGCTCTTGAGAATTAGTGGCATGCTGGTCTCACCCCTGGACAAGAGTGCAGCTGTATTTTGCAGAAGCTTCTAAGTGGTTTCCAGGGGTACTGTAATCAAAGGCAATCACTAATTTGTCCAAATGAGATTGTAACTCACAGAATCACAGAATCACTGAATCATCAAGGTTGAAAGAGACTTTCAAATCATCTAGTCCAGCCATCAAGCCAGCACTGCCATAATCACCCCTAAACCATATCCCCAAGTGCTGCATCCAAACACCTCTTGAACACTTCCAAAGACAGTGACTCCACCCCCTCCCTGGGCAACTCATTCCAATGCTTGACCACTCTTTCAGTGAAAATTTTTTGTCTAGTATCTAACCTGAATCTCCCCTGATGCAACTAAAGGCCATTCCCTCTCATCCTTTCAAGTGAATCATGGCAGAAGGGACTGACCCCCATCTTGCTACACCCTCCTTTCGGGTGGTTGTAGAGAGCAATGAGGTCTCCCCTGAGCCTCCTCTTCTCCAGACAAAACAACCCCAGTTCCCTCAGCTGCTCTGCATAAGATGTGTTTTCTAGACCCTTCACCAGCTTCATTGCCCTTGTCTGGACACCCTCCAGCATCTCAATGTTCTTTTTGAAATGAGGGGCCCAGAGCTGAACACGGTGCTCGAGGTACAGCCTCACGGGTTCCAAGCACAGTGGTAAAGGTCTGGATAATTGTGCTGGGCCTGCACTGCTTTTGTTAGGCAGTGTTAGGAAAGGCAGTACTGCCTGCTTCTTTTGCCCAGTTTCTGTGACTGTCTGAGATTGCCAGCAATCTTCAACTGGTAAAAGAACTTGCAAAATAGCATTATCAGTATCTCAGTTTTTCTCAGTCCCTCCACCTTCATGCCTTTATATATCACTTCCACCTGTCTAACAGAATAGCCTTTATATTCTCCATTATGAACTTCATACAGCTTTGCTGCTTCACTTAGGACCAAGAAAGCCAAGAAAGTGCATCTCACAGTTTTGCTAGCAAGGAAGTACAAATAATATGTAGATAACAGCATGTTGTTTGTCAGAGCCTCATTCCTCTCATGAAATATTCCTATGGCAAGTTCTGTAAGCACTTCAGTCTAACATCAAATTTTCTCAGTATTTAAATATTCAAAGACCATTCAGAGTAGATACATAACCCATAATTTTTAATACCTTTTAAAAATACCTTTTAAAAAAATGAATCGAGTCAGTCATGTTTATACTCCTACCAGCAAATGCTCCAGGCAGATCACAATGCAGATTACTGCAGTTTCAAAACTGCTAAAACCTAAAACCACATTTAATACAGAGAACTACAGACATCTGAATGTCACCCATCACCAGAAGCCAGATGTAACAGATCAAGCATTTAAGAGGTGTACTCAAACCCTTCCACTTCAGTTTAAATATACAACTTGAGAACTCCTCAGTCTTCGAGTTGAGGCAGTGAAAAGACACAGACTTTTTTCAGGAGGGAACATAGGTTCTTCTCAGCCCTCCTTCAAGAAGAATCTTTCTCTGTTATCTGCAGGGAGTGTTGGGGCCTCATAAAATAGTGAGTTGAATTGGTATTAATTTCTTGCCCACTAACTCCAAAATATTGGTTTGACAGCCCTGTATATATCCAACATTTATTATTTGAGCTACTGAATGGGATGAATAACTAATCATCTACATGAGTTATTCAAGAAAAATAGTTTCCTCCTATTTGCAGCATGTATCTCTGAATTCCACAGGAACATGTGATGCAGTCCAGCATAATAGTGGTATTTCAGCAAAGGATGTGCATGGCCACAGCAATCACTGCATTTTTAACAACTGTTTAAAATTCAGCCTGGTATTATGTCCTTTGCCAGATTCAGGGCTAGCAAGGCAGATCTGTTCTTTATTTTCCTACACTCACTGTAGCTATCCTTGCTTTAGTAGTTTCAGAATGGATTATATATGTTTGGTAAAAATCACAACTGGAAGAATACTTGGAAGTTGCCACTGCTCACTACCATTACACCTATTGCATCTTCATTCTTTCACTGCTCATGCTTGCCAAAATGCCTTGGCTTCTGGCCTATTTCCAGGTGCATCTCAAGGTGCTGGTTGTGACCACAAAAACCTCTTAGCAGTTTGGTTTCTGGGGATTTGCTATAAAAAGAATCTTTTAAATAGGAAAATCTTGAAGGAATTGTATTTTAAAGGAAAAGCCCTCAACTTATAGCTTGCTTCCCTTGGGTACTCATTCACTTACTTGGAACATTTAATCTATCATTTGTTTGTAAGGCTTTCACATGCCTGCCAGACTAAAGAGAAGTTTTACATTCATAGGATAGAAAGGATAGGTCATCAAGTGTTTTGAATGCATTTTTAATTGCTCCTGCATATGCCCACATCATAGGATCAAAAGTTACTATACAGCAAAATACAGGAGTTAAATAAAAGAATGAAACCAGAAAATAATATGTGAGACCACATCTGAAATATATCCAGGATAATCAAAGTTGTATTTCCAAGAAAAACATTGGAATGAGTGCACACACAGAAGGATATAATAATCTATGTTTATTGTCAGTTTATGTTAAAATGTGAGAGAAATACCACTGGGATCTTCTAGTCTGTGATACTGAACAGAAGTAAGACATAGAAGAAAACAGCAAGGCAGCACTGACAAAATGACAGAGAAGGAAAGGGTATGCACTTACTCAAGGTTCATATTGCTAAGAAATGTCCACAGGGTAATAGAAGTCTGTTCAACAGTTTCTGCATCATAATCTAAAATGCCTGTTTTTAAATCTCTTCTTAGAAAACTTCATTGTACTCGGAACTACATCCATCTGAACCTGTTCCTCTCTTTCATTCTAAGAGCAATCTCTGTTTTAGTCAAGGATGATATTCTCTATTCCAGCTCCAACACAGCTCACTGTCCAGAGGATCAAACCTCATGGGTAATAAACCTCATTTTCTACCTGGTGTAACACTATTTTGTCACTGAATTTTCCTCCCTGATCCTTTTAAATATTTAGGAGTAGCAAGATTTCAGTGTAGACAGTTCTGTGGAGAATATAATGACTAGGAGAATGGTGTGTTAGAAGTATCCAGATAAAGAAGATTGCAGCACAAGTAGGAGACGTTAGCATTGTTTGCATGTCCATGAAGGACAACTTATCATCGGCCAAGACAAATCATAACCAGATATAGCTCAGAATAAATATGGCCACTGCATTAATCAGCTGGGAGAGTTGAAGACAAACAGGAATGCCATCAGCTGGGAGTGATTAAAGGCAGCTGCTCTGGAAGTGTTCCAGCAGCTTTATCAGGGGTCCAGGAATTGGACAGGTATCCGAGTAGGGAGAGAAATAACTCAGGAAATTAAATATTTGCAGTTGTTGTCTTCATTAACTCCTCTGTACTTCTGGGCTATGACAGAAGTGTTATCATCTGCATTCTTGGCAAACTAATATGTTTACTGCACTTTTATGCACAGGGTTTAAAAAAATCTCAAGTCTTGCTGTAAAAAGACTGACCTCTATATGATATTCCCCATTCTCTGCCTTGTTGTTGCAGTCAAAAATCCCTTCTAATTGTAATTAACTACAGTTTAAGCTTGTGAGAAAAAAATGGAAGAAGATATTTTTGTCTTGATGAAGCCATAGTGTCCCAAAACGAAGTTCTTAGCAGTGACTACCAAGCTGTATACAGGAATTTATAATCTGGGATATTTCTAATGGAGAAAAACAGGAACTGAGTTAGTAAACCCCAATTAGGCAAAGTACAGACTAGACAGATTGCCAGGGATAATCAGAAGTTCTTAGGTCCTTGAAAGAATATTCGGTGGACTCTCAAAATACTATTTGGTTTCTGCAATTTCATTTATTCTCCAGTTATTCTTGGCTACAAAGTCTTATACTTTCCTATTTAAATATGTCAGATTTTGTGGACGGCTGGGTAATTTCTGTTGCATTGTATGTGGGCTGATCTGGGAGCAGCCTGGCAAGACTGTTGTGTCTTGGCTTGGTGCTGCCTTTCTCACGTAGCAGCACGCAGGGTTTGCCCCTTTTGGCACGTGTGTGTGATGTTCCACACTTGTGCTGCACTCACAGAGGTCTAAAACACACAGTTCATAAGGCACTGTAAGCAGGTCCTGGCTCTGGATTACATGGAGCATTAATTTTGACTGACTTTACTGATAGATACCTTCACTGTTCAGCATCTGCAAATACAGCTGATACAGGATTACCTGCAGGAGGAAGGGAAAATATTTTGATGCAGGGTTCTGGTATGTAAATTGAGAATGTAATACAAGGGAGTATTGGAATTTATAAAGGATTACAAAATGTTCGCCACTAATCTGATTGTAAGGAATCATAAGCATAAAAGCAAATTTCAACTTGCTCGAAAATTTCAACTTTTCACACATTTTGAAATGCTTAATTTTATCCATCTTACATTTTCTGGCCCATTGCTGATTCGCAGTGGATATCCCTTCAGTGGATACAAAGTCCAGAGGTAAGATCAGCCGTACCAAAGTTAGCTAGTTTTCAAACCTTGGTTTTTAGGCAGCTAAAATCAGGTGAAATGAATTCAAGCCTTTGGATTCTTCCTTAGTTTTCTGTATATGCATGTACATAGGCATGAATACAGACATGTACATTACCTGAGATGCACTGAGGTATCTGAGACATCGTAGGGGGCTGATGGGTACAAAGAAGTATCCCTGAGGAGGTTTGTGCCCTTCTGGCTTAGCAGCTGGTGACTCCATCTCACTTCTTGATAGACATCTATGTTTAGAGAGAGGAGTCAGTCACTAAAAGTGAGTAAGCTACCTGCTTAGGTATCTGGTGTACGTGGAATTTTAACAGAAAAATGGAGGTATGAAGGGTATTTAAAATGTATTTAAAATGGAGAAGTGAGTAAAGCTGGCAGAAATTAGAGATTTTATTTGGTCCAGTTTGTTTAGTCTGTTACATTCACCATATCATCACATTTCTCAGCACATTCTCAGTCCATATGAACATTTTCATATTCAATTCTCACATCCCAGATTCCTGCTGGGAAGTACCAAAGTAGCAGCAGCCAGCAGCGTGGAACATCGGCAGCACAGACATCTGAAAATTAATTCTGAAGAGCAGCACACAGACTATAAGTATCAATTTTTGATACATGTCTGTGTGCTTTGTTATCTAGGAAACACTAAAACATTTTCTAAAGGGAAAACATAATTTTTAGAAGTCCAGCCAACTTTTTGTTTTAAGTCTATTTAGTCATCACATAAAATTATATTTTTCACTCAGTTTCACATTTAGCTTTGAAAAAATCATGAAGTAGTTTCTTTGTTAATTTTTGCTGTGTTATGAAGCCAGATGAGGTTTTAATACATTTATTAGACTCCTAGTAGATGATCATTTAATTTTATAACCATTCATTAACAAACTGTTGTTGAAGTGTGCATTTATTGATAACCGCCATATTTTTCAATATTTATCCTATTTATCCTATGAAGCTTTCAAAATTTGAGTGAATTTGCAATAAGCCATCTAAATAATTTTTAATAATTCATTTTCTTTGAATATATACAGTAACATTTACAATGTTGCAATTTGCTTGACTGAAGATAAAAATTTCTACTGGACCTGGTTTACTGATAGTACAAAGACAGCTAAGATTTTTGGCTGTAGTAAAAAAAAAAATATGTCATCTTTCCTGCAACAAATTTGATCCCTCTTCTCATATTTCAGGTGGGCTGCAAGGCAATTCTGGTGTTTTTTCAGTATGGTGTTATGGCAAACTTTTACTGGCTCTTAGTAGAAGGACTTTACCTCCACATCCTCCTTGTGCTAATATTCTCTCCCAACAGACACTTCACAATCTACCTGCTGATCGGATGGGGTAAGAACTGACACATCTTCCAGTAATGCTCTTTTTTCTGTGTGTGCGTGTTAGTCAGGTTCAGTATTTCATACCAAGCTGGTCGAGCTGTGTCTGCTGGTGACTCCTCAGACTCACGGGTTCCTCAGTTCAGCTCCAGCAGGGGTTACAGCTGCTGCAGCACAGGAAAGAGCAGGCACAAAACTGCTGGAGCATCACTGCTGGCTTGATCCCGGCACAGCTTTCACCTGTGCCATCACCACCACACCCAGGGATTGCTCTGGTGCAAGGACTGCCACTGCAAAACATATGATTGAGGTGTCCTAATTTGCGAGAAAAATTAAAGTTTAGCTGCACAGCCATGAGCTATACTATGCAATTTTCCTTTTTTGAAAAGCCCAATAGTACTGTCCATCTGGTTTTAAATACATGTTGTCCTTTCATTTACAGAAAGTGCGATGATATTTATATGAAACACTTTAATACTTTCAGTAATAGGTGGTCATAAAACATTTGGGTGTTGCTGGGAAATCGGAATAAACCAGTGTGTGGACAAGGTTCCTTATGAAATGATTTATACTTCTATTTTATATTGCAGTCCTTGGAGGTGCATTGGGAATGCATATCTTGTATCTGTTTCGCTGTAAGTCACTCTGACACCTTGCAAGAAACCTAAGAAAGGCTTTTTTGTGTGTGTATTAGTAATTATGGCTGCATTTTTATGAGAAATAAACCCATTTCCCTGCAGTCTTTGTTTGTAATACATTGCTGACATGATGTAGCTCATCAGATGGACCTCTCCCTCCATTCACTGAAATGTTTCCTATATGCTGTGTATTTAGGCAATAACTGATCACTAGCAGGCTGAACTTTTTTTTTGTGGACTTGCATTTTTGTGATCGTTTTCTAAACCTCTTCGTCATTTTTCAGGAATTCCTACAATATTCATTATTACATGGACAGTGACACGGATCATTCTAGAGGACACTGGGTAAGTGTGTATGGGAGAGAAAGCTTAAAGCCCTCACCATGCCAGTACAATCCTTGCCTTGGGTATGGTGTTGCTCACACAAAGGTGGTTTGCTGCTCTGGAGGGGACAAGCACAGAACTAAAATTTCAGAGATGGCGATAAAAGGACAGGTGTTTGGGAGCTCTTCAGCTGTGGTTTATGCTTGATGTCTGTTTGAAAAACTCAGAGGGCAGGAGGGAGCAGAGGTAGGTTATGACTAATGTTACTCCTTGGCCCCCACATCTAGAGCTATCTGTTTGGGAAGTCAAAGTAATGTTTAAAACAGCAGTGGGGTCCTTGGGTTCAGTGCTGCAATATGTGCAGGAAGGCGCTGGGCATTCTAATTTTCTAACCAGCAACTCAGAAGACTGAAGTCCAGATAACTATGGGTATATATAAATTACATGCCCAAAAGTGAAGTGATGTAAAAGTATGTAAGATGCACATAGCCAGGTAAAGATAAAGCTAACTAGAGCTAAGCCTGGCTCCTGGCATGCAGAGGGGAGCTGAGATAAGAATTATGTAGGAAGATCAGACTTGATGCTCCTGCTCCTCCCAGGGAATGGGAGGACATTCCTAACTAGTGGAACAAACAGTTTGCACGGTCCCGTTTTGTCCAATTAACTATTATTTTTCAATTTATTCTGTAATTAAACTGAAAAATCATGTCCTACATAATTCCAAGGCTTTCTTTGCAAGACGTCTAATATGTAAACCAAAGGCAAACTCCTTTTTCCTTTGTCATTATGATTACAGAGGAAGTCTGAAGAGTAATTAATCTTTAATCTGACTAAACTTTCAGAGCACTTAGAGTATTTGGATCAAAAGTGCTGAGCCCAGGGTGAAAATTGAATATTCAGTTTTCCAGACAGAGCTTCAGGTTGTCTCACATCTTCATAAACAAGTTCCAGTCATCTATAACCTAAATATCCCACAAGAAATGATGTAATTTCAATTGTACCTGTCAGTTGCTTTAGATCTTCCTGTTTCCCAGAGGTCAGCATTAAGTGCACACTGGAGAAGCATCCTTACACAAAGTGAAACTAAGCTTGGTTCCCACAAAGCTCAGCATCCTCCATGGTACCTAACAGTACAGCTCAGGGTGCTTGATGTGTTAGCTGATTTCATAGAATCACAGAATGTATTGGGCTGGGAGGGACCTTCAAGATCGGTTAATCCCAACCCTCCTCACCCTGTGCAGTGATGCCAGATAGACCAGGTTTCTCAGAGCCCCATCCAGTCTGGCCTCAAACACTTCCAGGGGTGGGGCATCCACAGCTTCTCTGAGAAACCTCTGCCAGGGCCTCCTTACCCTTGGAGTAAATGCACTGGTGAGGCCACTCCCTGGACCTGTGTCCAGATCTGGGCCACTCACTGCAGGAAAGACATTGAGGTGCTGGAGCGCGTCCAGAGAAGAGCAGCAAAGCTGGTGAAGGGTCTGGAGCACAAGTCTGGTGAGGAGCAGCTGAGGGAGCTGGGGAAGTTTAGTCTGAAGAAAAGGAGGCTCGAGGGGGCCTTATTGCTCCCTACAACTCTCTGAAAGGAGGCTGTAGCCAGGTGGAGGTTGGTCTCTTCTCCCAGGCAAGCAGCAACAGGACAAGAGGAAATGGCCTCAAGCTGTGCCAGGGGAGGTTCAGTTTGGACATCGGGAAGAATTTCTTCACTGCAGGGGTTGTAAAGCATTGGAAATGGGCTGTCCACAGAGGTGGTGGGGTCACCTTTCCTGGAGGTGTTCAAGACATGACTGGATGTGGCAGTCAGTGCCATGGTCTGGTGGTGCTTGGTTAAAGGTTGGACTCAATGATCTCAGAGGTCTTTTCCAACCTAAATGATTCTGCGACTTTATGAGTAAAGGATTTCTTCCTAACATCTAAATCTCTCCTCTTTCAGTTTTAAACCATTCTCCCTTGGCCTATCACTACATACCCTGGCAAAATGTCTTTTTTTCTCTTTTTTTAAGCCCGCTTCAAGTGCTGAAAGGTCACAATGAGTTCTCCATGGAGCCTTGTACTCTCCAGGCTGAGTAAACCTGACTGTCTTGGCCTGTCTTTGTAGGAGAGGTACTTCAGCCCTCTGATCACCTTTGAGGCCCCCTCTGGACCTGTTGTAATAGGTCCACATCTTTCTTATGCTGAAGACTCCACACCTGGGTGCAGTACTCCTGGTGGGGAAATTGAGTATGTGTATTAAAACAGAGGAAATAAAATTAATAGGACGAAATGATTGAATGCCAAATTCTAGGCCAGAACAGGCATTATTTTAGTGTGCTTTGACTTGTTTATAAGAAATCCTTCTCCTCATAGGTCTTGCTTGCCAGATGATATTAATGTCAACGTGATTTTCCCTCTTTTTTTTTTTACAGTTGCTGGGATACAAATGAGCATGGTGGTCCCTGGTGGGTTATACGAATACCAATTTTAATTTCTATTATAGTAAGTAAAATTTGAAGCATGAATTATAGATCTGTTCAGCACTGTGCAGTGCATGTAGCCATTATTCTTTACTGCTAGTTACAGATAGGCAAGAGTTCCGTTTTAATGAAAAGAAATTGTGCTGCAGGAGAAATGTTAAACAGATGCCAAGGCCATTAAAATTTGTTGCCTTCAAAATTTATCTGCCTCCTATTAAATGAGCAGTTGCTTTTATTTGTGTGTTGTTCTTTCTTTAACATCTCTCCTGTTTATGAGCCTGGAGGAAGCAAAAATCTAATTATACTTCTCAATGAATTGCAGATTTGATTCTGTGTGTAAATAGATAGTCCTGCAATTGAGAATCTTGATATTAGTCATTAAAAAGTATGGCTACATATATCTTTCTTTAATTGGTAGCCTACTGAAATATATATTGAACATGAAGTATTTCCAAAATAATACCATTTGAGAATGGTTCACAGGACTTTTCCTGTTTGGAACTCATTAGAATTACTGGAGTGGTGTAATAATATTCCTGTTCACTGTAATGACTGTGTAATTAACTTTGGGCATAATATACTATGTTTATATGTCCATTTCTGAAAACAGTCAGAGAGCACATTAATGTATTTTAGATACTCTTAGCTCATTTTTAAAATTGTAGGCAGAAAATCTAGGGCATTATTAGATTACACAAGATTTCAGGAGTTTGCTTTATGCTTGGGCTTGCCTTTCAATCTGTGCCTGCTGAAAATAATTTTGGGGGAAATTCCTGTCACTGCCATCATACTGAATTCTGCAGTTTGAAGAGAAAGAAGAGTAGGCCATATGTGTGAAATGACATAAGGTAAGGCCTCGAAGATGTTTTTTGTTATGGAGAAATGAGCATGCAACAGAACTACAGCATGAAGAGAATACTTCGACTTCAAAGGAGGTGGAGAATGGGTAACAATCCAGAGTGAAGAAAATATGCTGGAAGATAAAAGCAAAACAAACCACCTGGTGTTTACAGGAAAGTCTGTTCTCTGGATGCTCAGTTTGAACAGCTATCTGGTAACCAGCTGAGACTGCATGTGCCAGAAGGGAGTGCTCCTCCAAAGCAGTCCTAGACCTGGAAGTTATGCCAGGGCACATTGGCACAGCTGTACTGCAGCTGGATCTTAGAGAAGACTGGGAAAACAGTTGTGATTTAAGCAATGGAGTACTGGTCAGGCAGCAAAAGTTTGGTCTGTCCAACAGCATCATGAGAGCAAGTTCTGATACCATTTTGCACAGTGGGAATGGCTTCAGTTAATTCAGTGTGTAAGAACCCTCCCTGGCGTTTCTTCCTGAGAATTTTGGCTTGAGAGAAGTCATTTGGCAGACGTTCACACTTCATGCTGTACACACTTCAGAGTTACTCAGTTGGATGTGACTGTTCCAAATGAATGTGCTGTTACCCCCATTCTCTCCTTATCCGCTAAGAGTGGCTCCAGTGTATATGGCAAGTTAATGTCCCTTGCTGAGTGCACTCAGCTGCATTAAGTCTGCAGATAAAATCTGCAATAACAGGCTTCTGTCTGTTACATTTATAGGCGAACCTGTAAGTAATCATCTGCCTGAAAAAAATGTTAAGTTTATGTATGTTAAGTTTAGCAAAAGCCTATATTTTCTAATATTTTTTTTATTATTTTTAAAAAAGATATTAGGTATAATTTTGTTAAATTTTTATTTCGTCCCTGTCAGTTCCTTTCACTACCCTTCACCTGTCATTCCAAACAAAATGTTAAAAACAGAGGGACATGCTGTTGCTATGATCGCGGTTTATTTACAAGTATCCCAAATTCTACAGGCCATGTTAGTGAAGACACAGATATTAATTGAACTTGAAAAGCTTAGAGCCAAAACTTTAGGAGAAGGAAGAAGAGCTCCACCAATACATGAAGACAGAGATTTATAGCAGTGAGAGGCTAACAGGCACTGCCTGGTTAGGTACTCCACCTCCAGAAACTGGGCTTTGGGATGAGGTTAGTTTAAAACAACAAAATTCTCATTTTCACAGCGATATAAATTTTTCTCTAGATTAATTTATTCTAAGATGTGTGCATTTGATGCAGCTGTTTATATAAGCTGGAGTTACAGTTTTTAGCCCACAATATTGCTCTGAAGGTGTGGATTCCAGCTTTCCTTACTTCAGTATGGATGTGCTGTATTTAGTGTGCAGTTTTCTAGACCACACCAAAGAATCCAACACCAGAAGGGATGGTGACCAGAAGAAGCTGAAAGTCAAGGCTGAAGAAATTATGGGAGTGAGACTTAGGATATACTGAGTTTTAGACTTCAGTTTTCTAGACTGATGAGGTTCTGATCATAATGATTTTTTATGCAAGTGCCTTTCTATAAAGTAAAATATGAAATAAAATACAAAATAAAATAATGCTACTGGTCTGCCTTAGAACATGTCATAAGAATAAGGCTGCGGGGATTCAGATGGACTGGATGATCTTCAGAGGTCACTTCCAACCCCAATTATTCTGTGATTCCTTCATTCATAACATCAGCATCAATATCCAGGACAGTCAGATACTTGTGAGAGGCCCTTTTTGTGCTTGACTGGAGTAGACAGATCAGCTCTGCAGCAATCTTCTCTAACCCTAATTCAGACAGAAAATACTGAAAGTCGAGATGAGGATCAAGGGAGTTTCAAAACTGCCTGTGGGCTTCTGGTTGTGAATCCATGTGACAATTTAGGACAGTGCTTGATCACAGAAAACCGCATCCAATGTCCCACCCTGCTGGGAAACCTGTCCTCAGCTGAAGTAGTGGAAGGAGGATATTTCTGAAAAGTGAGGCTTTCAAAGACTTTTGCCAGCCAGAGCAGCACTGGTGGGCATGCAGTGGTTGCTGGAAATGACAGACTGGTGCTGCAGAACACAAGGGGTTTGGCACTGCAGAGTCGAGGGGTTCTGGAGGGAGGTGCACGACTCCCACTGCTGATTTGACTCCTGTCTGACCTGATAAGCATTTCTTTGGGCTGCATATTGAGCAGAGGATTCAGAAGGCACCGTTATTTTTGTTTTCTTTGCAGGTGAATTTTATACTTTTCATTAGCATTATAAGAATCTTACTGCAGAAGTTAAGATCTCCAGATGTCGGAGGAAATGACCAATCACAGTACAAGTGAGTCGTATTTTTAGATATTATAGACAGAACCAAAATAATCTCTTTACGATTTCATCTGCTGAAAACCAACAACTGCCGTGTTACTATAATTACATTTAATTTAGAACTAATTTTACATGTGGTTTAATAAATACAACTATGCTGAAATGGAGATAAATATATTTTTGACAAACACTTAATTCAATAAAAAATTCTTAATTTCAGAAAGACCAACAAGCTCTTCTTGAATTTGAGTTTAATCCATGAGTAAATATGCTGATACAAAATATAAGGAGAGTAATATCTTTCTTTTGATATATAAATTTTTCATTTTGACATAAGAAAATTTTCAAAATCAAAACATTTTCCTTTAACCTCCTTAAAACCTTTTTTTTTAATTTCTAAAATATTTACATATATTTTAAGAGCTGAAAAGAGCTTACATTGTTACCAAAAATTTAAAAATTAAGTATGGTGGTTTGTATTGATTTAAAATACCATCTTTACTTTTTTAGAGGAGTTGTTTCTGACTTAGATCAACTTCATTTCTGTTCAGACTTTCTTCTTTTGTGTTTTGGTATGGACATCAAATCCTAAAATATCTCGTGTTTCCACAGCTTTAAAATCAAGGGATGTTGGGGGACAATTCAAATGCATTGCTAGAATTGGTTTTGTTCTTTATTGTCATATCTGTTGTAATTGTTGTTTATTATAAGAGCTACCGGATACATAATAATCTGCAGTCCAGAGTCTGTTGTAGTATGTCTTATTTAAAGCCCAGACACAGACTCTGACAGTTCAGGGTGTCAATATGGTACTTCAGTGACAAAACCTAACGTGAACACTGAAAATCCAAAGCCGTGCAGTGGCCTTTGAAAATGTGCTCCTGGATAACACCTTTCCTTCATTTAAAAAATACTGAATTCCTGTTCTAAAAGCTGATGAATCATGCTATGCAGAAGTAAAGAATATCCTTAAAGAGAAGCAGGACTTAATGTGTTTTGTAGACAGTGTGACATTTGATGCAAAAAGTGAAGAATTCTGATGTGCCACAGAAAAGTCAACACAACAGGACTGACAAGCACCTTTGTTTTGCAGAGCTACAAGGGTCTTGTTTTGTGTTTGCTGATTCAATTATCTAAACATGTGGGAGAGCTTAATGAACCTAGATGAAATTATGCAGTTGCCACATTATTATTTGGCAAAATGGCCAACCTATAGGCAGGTAATCCCCTCAAGTTTACTTCTTGTGACATAGAGTTTTCTTTGCTTCCATGTGGTATTTATTTGCTTTTTGAAAATGAGGCATTCCCTTCCTTTCAGTTCCACCATTTTCCACAGTTTACTGTAGCACTTCATAATATGAAATATTCACATTAATAGCAACCTTGTCCTTCATTATTCAGCCCTGTAAATTCTTTGCTTTAGCATTTGATTGCCTGATTAAGTTTGTATTTCTGGTCTTTAGCTGATACCCATGGGAAAGTAGATTAACCTCCTCAAGAAACTGCATCTACAGAACAAATTAAAGATCTGGGAGGCTCTCTTTTAAAATTGCAAATGCGTTTTCTAAAATGCAGAGATTAATAAGGCTGTTTTGTTTGTCCCTTTCCTTCACTAAAGTGTAAGTACAGTATAGAGAAAGTAGCAGCAACTAGACAAAAATTATTAAAACGAGCATGGAGTGAAAGGGAAATATGAATCTAAAATGAATACTACTCATGCAAGTCACCATTTTTCTTCCTTGCAAGTTTCTCGGAACTTGCTTGTACCTAGTTCCATCTTTTTTGCTGTTCACTTTACTTTTGCAGTGGATAAGGCTAAGTTCAAATAAAATCAATTTTCCATTTCACTTGGGAAACCAGGAAATTTGCTGCCAGTGTCATCTCCTCCAGCTGTAAACGAATTTCTTCTGCTAAGGAAACCCTCTTTGTCCTGCTTCTGGTATCATCTTTAGATGTGAGGGTTTTACTATTCTTGAGAAACTTTGCTGTCAGAAATTATTATTTCCACATAAATAGATGCAGCCCCTGGGACATTATGAACAAAGCAAGGCCATGAAGACTGACACAGAAAAACTAAAACTACTTGAAATACCTTAACTTTTCTGTTAAAATAGATGAATCCACAACAGCATCCTTTCATTGTTGAATCAAGTTACATTCATCAAGACAGTGATGAATTATGGACCTCAACATTATAACTTCTCAAATTTTATCTGATACCAGACATCCAAAATTGTGCATGACGGGCCCTGTACAATATATAAAACCAATGTTATTAGAGTGAAATAAATGACAGATAAGGCAAAAGTAGCAATTTATCATTCCAGTAGTTTCATGAGCTGTTTGTCAGAGCAGTTCTGCTTAGAAATTTAAAGTTCTCTTTCCTTAAATTCAGTAGTGTCTTCTGCTAAAATTTGTTATGTAATTGACAGCATTGAAAATTATTTAATGGTGTATGCTTAATACCATCAGTAAAGCTATGAAGTTTTGATATTTGGGGCTCATGAAAATCTCACAGTTGAGATGATGCTGGATTACATTTCCTAGGTACTGTTTGCTTACTGTGCCTGCTTACTGTGCAATGTACAGGCTAACCGTACAGCTAAACATTCAAAGGAAATTACAGCAATTAACTTCAAAAGAGAGATTTTACCTTCCGTGGTTGAGGATCTGTCAGTATGACTTTGCAGGAAGGCGTCATTCCTTTTCACTCTGAACACTCTGAACTTTTAATGCCAGATAAAAAAAATATTTCGAGAGATACAAGCCGCTCACGACACTTTGTCTGATGTGGTCTTGTGGAATAATGCAGGAAAACCCCATGACCGAGAACCACGCCATGAAACCAGGCTGGGAAGGGGCTGTGTGTCAGACACAGTGGAGGGCGGGTCCTAGACCCCACTGCTGTACCGAGGGCAACTGGAAAAGGGGCTTTCAGAGAGGCTCTGCCACCTTCCTGCAGCTTTTGGCAGAGTGCAAGATCAAGTACAACATGGAATTGCACATGCCAGGGTTACTATGTGGGTAATCTCATTGCAAGCCTGAAAGGAAAACAATTGGTTATAAATGAGTCTTACTGTTTATAAATCTGAAGTCATATGAGGTTTATGTAAATGACATTGCATCAAATTCTTATCTCAGTAAAACAAGAGCTCATGATTAAATTTCAGCTTTTTCTCTTTCCTTTACCCAGGAGACTTGCAAAATCCACGTTGCTGCTTATTCCGTTATTTGGAGTTCACTACACAGTGTTTGCTCTATTTCCTGACCGCAGTTCCAACAATTATAAAATAATCTTTGAGTTGTGTTTGGGATCTTTTCAGGTACATTTAAAGTTTTTTATTCAAAAGAAGTTTTATTGACCTAGGTGAGTGCTGCCTACTAACTAAGGAATATTTTCTCTTTCCAGGGGTTGATTGTTGCAGTCCTGTATTGTTTTTTGAACAGTGAAGTAAGTCTCACCTTTCCTACTGAGAATGTTAAATATTGGTTTTAGTAAATGCATAAGTGCCCTTATAATTCTGCTCTGATACATGAAACTGTTTTAGAAGATGTTTGCATTCCTATTAATGGAATATATTTATGACAGTTTTTATGCAACAGGAGAAATCGGTGTAGTTGGGTGAAGAGTTTTAGAATTTTTAAGAGTTATTTAAAATCTAATTCCTTGCAACCTGAGGTGTTAGTGTCTACTGTTTAACGTGGTCTAATCTAGCTCAGTTAGAAGCAATATGGATTGTGCAAGTGAGGTACAACAAGCCTGGAAGTTTATCTGGAACTTGAAATACCATTTAGTAAGTATTTAAGGGTAATGTTCTGTCAGTATCTAAACCTCAGAACAGCAACAGATTTTCAGAAGTGCTCAGCATGTCGTAGTTTTCATAGTCTCAACTGAGGAAGATGCAAGGAATTCCTTTTGATTTCAGCCACCATGCAGTCTGACAGAAGGAATCTGTCTGAAGAAGACTCCTGCCTGCACAGAGAATTAACATTCAGGTCTCCTGAGTGCTGTTCTGGTCTCTGATATTCATGAGATGCCTAATTTTGGGCTAATCATTGGATTCTATGCCTTAAATACATGAGATAAATAGCTCCATACCAAAAGCTAATGTTGCAGCACAAGTGATACAAAACTGATTTTTGAAAGTAACCTTAGGGCATGTTTTTACAGACAGTGTAGGCAGTCTCTGCCTCTGTTATGTGACCTTTGTGAAAACTGATTGGATCCTCTAGAAGGAAGGGATGCCATCCAGAGGGACCATGACAGGCTTCTGGAGAGGGGGAAAAGAACATCAAGAGGTTCAATAGGGTCAAGTTCAAGGTCCTGCACCTGGGTCTGTGCAGTGCTGACTGAGGGATGAAGGGCTTGAGAGCCATCCAGCAGAGAAGGACTTGGGCATGAAGAAAGGACTGTGAGATGGCAGTGTGCACTTTTAGCCCAAAAAGCCAGCTGTCTTCAGCGTTAAAAGAAGCATGGCCAGCAGGTCAAGAGAGGTGAATTGTCATCAGTACAAGAAAGACACGGACCTGTAAGAGCAGGTCCAGAGAACACCACAAAAATTATCAGAAGGGTGGAACACCTCTCCTATGAAGACAGGCTGAGGGAGTAGGGATTGTGCAGCCTGGAGAGGACAAGGATCTAGGGAGACTTTACAGCACCTTACAGTACATAAAGGGGGGATTATGAGGAAGACGGCGAAAAACTTCTTAGCAGGGCCCATAGTGGCAGGACAAGGGATGACACTTTTAAACTGATACGTGGTAGATTTACAAAGGAAAAATATATTTTCTGTGAGGGTGGTGGAATCACTGTAACAGGATGCCCAGAGAAGCTGTGGATGCTCCATCCCTGGAAGTGTTCAAGGCCAGGCTGGATGGTCCTCTGAGCAACCTGGTCTGGTGGAAGGTGTCCCTGCCCACAGAAGGGGGTAGAACTATATAATCTTTAAAAGTTTGTACCAATCCAAACCATTCTATGATTCTGTTCCTAGAGATCCCCATGTGACAGCCAATAGACATGGAAAAGTTACTCACGTAAAAGAAAATTTTCAGCTCATATTGTGCATTTTCTTTTTAACACAGGTGCAGGGGGAGCTGAAAAGAAAGTGGAGGAGTTTGTGCTGGAAGCAGACAGCAGGCAGAGATTACAGACTCCACAGCTCGTCCATTTCTCGAAATGGATCAGAAAGTGTTTCCCAGCTCCACCGGAATTCAAGAGCTCACTCATTCATGCAGACAGAGACTACCATGATATAAATGAGCTAGGTCCCCCAAAACATAAAAAACTGTGGGATAGATCATTCATTATGCAGCTTGATGTGATATTTTATAAAATGTACAGTTTAGTGCTTTGCTTTTCTACATGTTGGTATTTGGGGAATTGGTTTGTGCAGCCAGCCTGTTAATAACAGAGAAGCCTGCCCCATGGATGCTTCATGTTTTGTTAAATGGTATTCATATTAATTCTGATGCTCTCTTGCAGTTTACTAGCCGTAACAACTCAAAAATTCATTGTCCATAAAGGTCCCTTTACCTTCCAACATGGCAACAAGATTGATGCAAGTTATCCTGCTCAATGCAGGCTGCTTTGGCACATGTAAGGGTTAAAATGGGAAGCAAGAAAATCTCTTACACTTTATTTATACTTAAGGAAACATTGCCTTAAGGATTAGGAAATTCTTTTCTAATTATGGAAAATAAAAAAAATTTAAAAATCTAAGACCGTAATTAACCGCAGTGGGAGTAAAGTGTGTTAATCCAGGAAATCATTAATATGATTTACACAAAGGGAAAAAGGTAGTACTTCTAGGCTCATGGTATAAATTTCAGAGGTTATTTTCTACAGAGTTTGATTCCAATCCTGTTGTTACTTTCAAAAGTGCCTAGTTTAATGTTTGGATGCAGAATGTAGGGCTACCTTTACAGTCCATACTGTAAAGTCCAAAAGACTACTATGTTAGTTTTGAATAAAACTGCACCATTTCCCAATAGTGCTAATCCAGTCATCAGTTGTTCTCTTCTGTTTAAAGTCAGAGATTTGTGTTAATCTTCCATTAAGCAGTTTTCTGAAGAGGTATGTTTTTGTTGCTAAAGCAGCCTGGCATAGGATAAACAGCCTTGGATAGCACATTACACATTTAAAATACCATGTTTTACAGTCTTATCATTGAAATCTGTCTCTAGGACTACATATTTGACTGCAAAACACAATGAATATTGCAGTAAAGTTACAACTCACATTTAATGAAAAATGTAAATTCTTTTAGGTTTATTCAGTTCTATATCTACCTGAAATGATTTAAAATTTAGTCCTGACCATGAATCCAGAAAAAAAAAAAAATTAGACAGAATCCGTAAAAATTACCATAAAAGGCATAAAGAAGGAATTTTCAACAACGGCAAACCTCTTATGTAGCCACGTTTAAAAAAAAAAAAAAAGGCAGAGAACCGACAGAGTCCTATAAAAATACACACAACATTTCCACTCTTTAAAAGAAATAAACCAAATGATGTTTTCTTCCCATGTAACATTTAACCATTTCCACTCTACATAAAAAGTGGGAATAATATGTATTTGCATGAGTACCTCCACACAAGCCATAGCCCTCGTATTTCAGATAACAGATTGTACGGGGGCAGCAGAACCCAGGGTCCCTACTCTTGTCAGATAAAGGGAAGAACAGCAGCAAGGGCATCTCTTGGCAGGCATATTTGTACATCCTTGAAAATATTACCAGTACTGGGAATATTGTCAGCAGCTGTCAAAGTGTCCCTACAACTCTTGGTCTGATTTAATGCAGCTATTTGTCAGTCAAACACAATTTGTTTTAATGGGATTGCCCTGGAGCAATACAAAGTTTTGTCAGGCCGAAGATAGAAAGGGCCCCATGGTTCACACGAGTACTGCGAAACAGGTAACGTGGTGTTACATGACACCAGTAGGTATCATTTGAGTTATACAGCAATCACTCCCTGAATTGTTACTTACAAAATTTGAATTTTAAGAAGCTGTTGATCACTTCCAGATCATTCGTAATGTTTTCTGCTTGGCAAAGTAACTATGAGATTCTGGATGGAAGTAGGCTGCCCAAGGACGTTTCCATGGGGTCTAAAGCTGTGTCCCTACACATATATTTAAACTAGATATATTCTCAAAGACTTTAGACTGAGGAAACACTGCTAAACTTTAGTGTTTTTCCTGGATCTCTGGAAAAACTTACCACAAACTCTTAACTGCAAATATATGAAGACCCATTGAAGCTTTGGGAGCTGCTTTTATACCTAAATTAAACACATCTGTGCACTTTAGGCTTCTTTGTCTGCAGTGGCATTGGGACTGCTCAACTCCCTGAAATGTGATGTGCAGGATGTTCTTTTTTTATCCTAAATTTCTAGGATAGAAAGGCACATGTGACAAGCATTCAAGTGTACTCATCTTTTTGCTCAAATGAGGTTATGTGAGCGAGTTGACACACAGACAGAATGATAGCACAGAAATAGATGTTTCAAGCAATCATTTCCATCAGTCTGTTCTGCATGATGCATCACCAATTATATGTGTTTATAACACATTGTATCCTAGAGAAAACTGTCTTTGTTCTAATTAGGTGAGCATGGGGAAAATCTGCATTTTAATTATTTCTGCGTTATAAAAAAGAAAAGCCTTAATAAGAAAATGCATTTTATATTGCAACCAACCAGTACTGTTCCCTTTAACAGGGTGCAGATGCATTTGGGCTTGATTCTACTTTTCATGTAGGGTGAAACGCCACATGAGAAAATAAATTTGTAGTGGGAGAACATCGAGGTATCACTAAGATTGTAAAGGACTACATGGACATGCAAAGAATGGCACACTGGGGAGAGAGGTGCTGTATATATTTTTCTTTCAAATCAGTGAAAAGTACAGTACTTTGGAGAACCTCATCCTTCCATTAATAATCTAAATACAGATAATCTAAATACTTTTTTGTGAGACAGTTTAACTTCATAATGCTTTGTGCAAACGTTATCATGGCAGTAAAGACACAGAGGGCACTGCACTCACTTGTTTGTACTCCCAGAAAATTTCTGATTTCCAGATAACTTTATGCAAAGTTACAGCATCAACCCTATCATCACCAGTTTGACTTTCATCTGCCTTTTCATGGACAGATACACATGATATAAAAATGTCTGTAAAAGGTGCAGAACAGTTAGACAAATCTAGAACTTGATCAATGTTTTTCATCTTTACAGCACCCAGAACAAGACAGCTTCTCATGGCTTTGTCTTTCATTGCATTTTGCCAAGGACTATGGGATTAAATGCTCTTGCTCTGTGCTGTGGTGACTCTAAAGAGTCAAAAGAACAATGCAATGAAACATTATTTGGCCTTCAGTCCTCCCTAATCCTGGCTCTAACTCAGTCCTAGCAGCATCAGGGGAGGAGGTAGAGGCTGCAAGACAGGTGTAACCTTTCCCTGCACCTCCCTTTCTTTATTCTTTTACTGCCTTTTTCCCTTTGGTTGCATCAGGGTCCAAACTGAGCTGTAAAGTCTTCAAGGCAGGAAAACCTGGTTTTTTTGCCCATCCTCACTGAAAAGCCAGTAGCACAGCTTGTACTTACTGAACAAGGATGGTAATACAGTTCACTCCCAGTACTGTGGTTAATTGTTGTGCTTTACCTCCCCTGGAGGCACCCTTAATTCGGAGTGATTTCTGTCAGCATTACCTGCTGCTGATGCCTGAGGAACACAGTGACAGCTTGCTCTCCACTTACTAACCACAATTAAAAACTATATAGGGACACTGACTTAAATTTTCCTCTGCAGAGTCAGTTTCAGCTGGCTGCTTGATAAACTCAGATGAAATTCATCTGCCCTGGTTTTGGTGTCTAAAAGCTGCCTTTTTGTCTCTGAGCTAAAGACACTTTTAAAGTGCCTTCCACAGCCATCATAGTGTAATAGGCACTAGTTGAAGATGATTCCTTCCATGCTCAGCCAGCCATCTGAGGTAGGGATGCTGAACATAGTTTTCTCTGTACTTACTATCAAATGAGCCTGGGGTAGCTGGCTAGTGCTTAGATTTCTCACTCCATAGATAGAATCAGGTAAGATGTATCCCTGCAGAAGAGATCATTAAGCTTTCTGGGTAATATTACATAAATACTCCTTTTTAAGCCAATTAACTTGGGTTGGCCAAACGTGTCCTCCAAGAAATGTGCAGTGTAATTTGAAAGGTCAGGCAGTAAAGGATCCCCCAGTTCATTTGGTCAGGTGTGCCTGCCTTCCATGATAAAGCCCACAGCTTTATGTTCCATTTTGATTAGCCTGGCCTCAGCTTTCAACAAATGCTTGTTGTTTTGGGTTAGGTGTTTGTCTTTTTGCCTTTTGTAGAGGGGCCATATGATAAAAAGAAAGTGCTTTAGAGGACAGGAAATTTTCTTTATGTCATGTGCTGCAGGTAGCCAGCTGAGGAATATCCAATTTAAGCTTGTGATGGGACTGTATTGTAGCAGCAACAGCAAATTGGTGGCAAGTAGCATTACAAAAAACCTTCTACAGTCAAGTTGGAGCCATCCTACCCCACTCTGTAGCATCTGCTTCATGTCCTGATTCACTCCAGGCTTCCCTTTGCCTTTAACATGCCAAAGGGGAAAGCAACAGACATAGACCCTCAGCAAACCAGAGACTCTGTCTGGGGCAGATTGATGAAATAAGGCATTGCCAGATGCATGTGTCACACAGTCCATGTGCAAAGACTAAGATGAATCATCTGCATCATTTGTCTTCTATTTTTCTAAAATTCTTCTTCTGTTAACTGTGAATTTGCCCAGTTGAGCAAAGCAATTTGGGATGAAGTCCAAATTCAGTCTATACAGATTTTTTTCAGCCATCCTTAATGAAAAATCAAGCCCTAAATATGTCTGACTGAAAGAAAGAACTGGCAAGTAACCTGCAGAGAAAGCTGCTGTGTGTATAAGGGTCATTGTCTGAACAATGACTGTCTGTGCACAGTGATACAGGAAGTAGCTTTACCAACAGAAGTACCTTTGTGCTACCGTGAGTGCCTATATAAGCTGTGGGCTGTCAGTACTACCCTGGCATGACCAAATGCAGAAGTTAGGATGCAGTGCTATTCTGTTGTTGAAAAAAAAACTTAAAAGTGTTCTAACATGTATGTTACAAGAATACATTAGAAAAACATTTAAAAGGAGCATTTTGTGGTATGGTTTAACCATTCTGTGTTGAATCTGGTTCTGCCCAATGATAGCAGGTTGTAGTTAAATCTAAGTCAGGAACATTTCCATTGTCAGCTAAAAAAAGTGACTGAAATGTCCCAAATCCCTCTATGCCCCAAAGCACTGCAGTAAGTTTATGATTACCTGCAGCTTTTTTTGTCCTGGCACATTACTATGAGCATTATTTCAAAATTCTCATTTGTCATCTTTGTTATAACTTTATATCTGTCAAGTATGGTAAAAATTAAAGATTATGTAAATGAATGTGATTATTTTTTACAAAATGTACAGATTATGATGTTGTATAGATTAATGTGTGTAAATAGATTTCATACTGTAATTCACTATAGTTTTCTTCTGGTTTTGCTCCTTTGTTCTTTTCTGGTTTCAGTTTTTAATGTCACAAACCTAACAGCCTTCTCTGAGATGTTATATATAAAGCTGTGAACAAATAAGTGTTTACATCTTTATGCTATTACAGATAATAGTCGTCAATAACACCATAATGGACTGAAGAGGAATCAGAGAATAAAAATTTTAAAAGTTTTGCACAAAAATTCTGTTATGTTTTTTAAAAATTGTGTAAAATGATGCATTTTTCTTACTGATTCAGTGGGTCATGCTGGAGGATGTGGCTAAGCTAATTATTTCCATTTTTAATTCAGCAGTTGTTAGACACACATGTTAAAGAAAAACAGCCCCTAGCTTCACTGAGGAATATGTAGCTTTCTGCAGCCTAGGTGTGCTTACAGGGGCATGAGAATGGCACCCAGCTAGAGCTGGGTCACCCAGGTGATCCCATATGTTGTGTATGGCACTGTCTCCATGGCCAGCAGCTATTTTTGATTTATTATGGCTTGCTCAAAACTCGATTGCCCAGTTATCTGTCAGAAGTACAGGTGTCTGTCAGGAGTACAGTGTAATGCAGTGAGAACAAAGGAAAGCTGTGAAGCCTCTCCTGTAGCGGCAACACCATATATCATGTTTTTTTCCCTAAAAGATATATATCTGTTCCTATACCTGTAATGGGAATGGGCAGAGGGAAGAGACTGGCAGTGGTTTGTTGCTGGTGGGGCCAGAGAGAGAGGGCAGTACATGTAGGGGAGGGGGTGGCACCTCATGGGGCAGTCCCTGCCCTGGCGGCGACACCAAGCAGGGACAGAGGATGGAGCCCTGTCCTGGTGTCTCTCATGGACCAGAGAGTCTATCCCCTTCTGTGTGTGTCTCTATGAATCACAGTGACCACACCACCCAGAGGGCTCTTCTGAGCCTTTGGGAGACCTGAGCTCTCATCCTCTCCCACCTTATGGGAATTCTTGCAGGAGCTGTCAGTCTGGACCCTTTGGCAGCCAGCAGCATGTCTGCAAAGCACTTCAGTGTCCTTGCCCACATGCATGTGTGAGCTAAAGGGGCAGCCCCAAAAACAGATCACCCTGATGTCTGCAGTGAGCTGCTTTGGAGCTGAGGAGTCTGAACATGCAGGACAGCCAGGGTGCAGATGAACAGGGACACTGGACCAGTTCCCATCAGTTCTGGCAACAGCACCTGCATGTTTCCATGGCAAGTTTGAGTCCTCTCAAGTGCAGAAGTGGATCCCTTACAAAAGATCTGGATAATTAGAGAAATGGTTATCCCCAGAATACAAGCAGTGTACTGTGGAGAGGAAGAATAAGGGAGTCTGCACTCCAGAAGCAGCTTAAAGAAGCAAACACTTCTCTGACAACTATTGCATGGTCACACTGGGCAGTATGAGCTGCAGGAATCTCTTAGCTCTGTACTCGTACCCTCTGGCCCACAGGCAGCTGTGAATACAGCACAAACTGAGTGTAAATACACACACTCCCTTTCCTCTGACTGCACCAAGGAGTTTCTAACTGGGACATTTGAAAAGGTAAAGGAGATCAGTGGATGGGAGGGTGGAAGAGTCAGAAAGACCATCTGTAAGAGAGCTGAACCAAAGAACTACAGCAGACAGTAAGAGAAAAAGTATTGCAAATTCTGGATGTGTGTGTGTGTTTAATTTCGGTGTGGATTGTAGAATGAGGTTACTTTTAGAGGACACCTTGTTTTCCCCTGGCAGTGCATAAGCTAAATCCCCATTTATCTCGCAGCTCCAGTGCTATGCCCAGCACTGTTCCCAGTTCTGCTTGTCCCACGGCAGGGGTCAGCCCTTGGGTGGCAGAGTGGCAGTGGAAATGGGGATTGACACAGACCATGAGGGGGAACAGGGCGCTCATGGCAGCCCATGCTCAGGAAAAGCAGCCCTCTGCGCCGTGCCCTGCAGTCTGCTGTGCAAAGGCCAACTCTGTGTGAGCCCCCCTGCAACACTGCCCTGCCTGTGGAGTTTGGGGGTGACTTTTTTAAAGCAGTCCCTCTGGCGAGGTACAGGTCATTCCAGTTTGCAAAGGGGTTCCCTGGACTGCACAATAAATCCTAAATAATCAAACTGTATCTGTCCAACTGAATAAAATGAAATGCTATCTGTTACTTAAGTTTTATTATTTACAATCAACTATATTTTAATATCCTTATCTTAACATATATATTTTGAGCTAGCTGACGTGCAATTTGGGATGACTTATTGTATCAAACTCTTTAATAAGTAAGTATATGTTGCATCAAACCATTAAATAAGTATATGTTGCATCAAAATAGTTATAGATTTCTCATACAGGACAAATAAACATTTTTCATGTAATATCCTACAAAGTACCCTAGGATATTCCATTAAATATAGATATTGGATTTGGAAGACAACAGAAATTGGAATGAAGAGCTGTGCTTTATGCTGAAATCCTTTTGGATTTCTCAGTTGGTGCCTTTGTAATTGAGACTGCTTCTCAACACAATCCTGTTAAGCTGTGAAATTCTCTGTTCAGTAAGGCTTTATTTAGCAATAGCCCTTGGCCACTGCTTATCCCTGGTTTCCTGCTTATATTCTTCACCTGCTCTTAATTAGAGCCTTGGGCTTTGCCTGCCTGTCTCTGTAGGATATGAAAAAATACTGAGGGAAATAATGAGGGAATCAGTAAGCAAGTTTATAACAGTATAATTAATAATGGATCCTGACTACAAGGGGACATTTTGTTATACAGAACTGCATTCACGAGAAGCAATTTGAAAATTAAAATATAATCTGAGTAATACACAAAACTGGGCTATAGAGGATGATTGTGCCTTAGCCAGGTGATGAATTGGACAATTTAATCATTCCTGCAGATTATAGCTTCTGTTATTCAGATAAGCACCAAAATCATATGGCCTGTTTCAAAAAACACTTAACTTGACCTTGTTGCTCAACAACAAAAACATGAAGAAAAACACTGTTTCCCTCAAATACACAACATCTTTAAAAAAATCTTTTTCATTTTGCCTTTGAAGGCCATAACATCCTGTTGCTCGGATTAGGACAGTAATTTATCAATTTAGACACTTGAAAGTACCTTTTTGTTGTGAAACATATGGAATTAATAAGCAGGGGATTTTTTTAAAATCTTTGAATAGCCCAGTGTATACCTTGATCAACGTACAGCTCTGGCTGCTTGTCCTGATGCCCCAAACGCGAGCTGAGAGCAGCTTGGCAGGCACAGGCAATATTGGGGCAATATTGGGGTTTTTTAACATTGAGGCCTAGTCCATTTCTGTCTAACTTGAAACATCTCAGTAAATGTTTCTATTTATAATTCCCCTTTTTGACTGAATGCAAAGCTAAAAATCCAGCCCAAGCACTGCTCCTGCCTCTTGGATATTTCATGCCCTGTCCCGGAGGAGGCTTTGCCTGGTGCCTGCGAGGGGCTGCCGTGGGGAGCCCCATGTCCCCCACAAAGGGTTCAGCAAGTCTGCTGCTGCCTCTCACAATTCCCCTCTTGTTGGTAGTCTGACAGGGCTGTGCTGTAGATATGTTGAAGTTTTCCCACTCTTTCAGCAGTTTATGAAATCTGAATCTTAATTTAAACCATGAGATCCCTGATTTTATTGTCCCACTCTCATGACATCCAGTAGGAAAATACTTTACAACCCTTTCTGGCTCCACTGCAGTGAAATATTGAATTTAGAGCAATGCTTTCAAACATACTAATGGATTTAAAGGACTAAAGTTCAGTGACAACTGTTCTTGGATGAGCAAAAATCAGCAGCAGGCATTTTTTTATGGTTCTGATACCTATGCAAATTTACATATAAGAATAAGTCAGATATTGACTGGCATCACATAACCTGAAGCTATAAGTTAGAAAGCTATTTTCAATCAACAGAGGAGTGAGGTTTTGAAAAAGCTTCCTGGCATCTTGGGAAAATTCCACTTTTAGATTCCTGTTTATATGGCTTAGGAGGAGTAACATGTTATGAGTTTAAAGCAGCAGGGGATCAGACCTCATGACCCATGCCCTTATACTTCCTACACTCCCATCAGGCTACGGGATCTTAACTGCATTAATATGTCCAAAGTTTTGGAAAGAGATAGGAAAAGTTAGAAAAAAATTTATAAACTTATAAAAATCAGAGAGTTTAGACAGCTGAATTAGTCACAAATATCATTAGGTTTTGATCTGCTGTCAACAGCTATTACAAAACTCGCTATTAATGCCATTTCAGTCACTTATCTCAGCTGTCGATTCAGTCTGGTGCTGCTCCATTGTGCCTGGATGAATGGAAACTGCTGTGACGTAGATACTTTGGAAGAAATGTGAGCACTATAAAGAGACTTTTAGTCTCAGTTCATCTTCTCCCTCTATTGTGCTCTGTATTCATCCCAAGCCTAGAAAAGTTCTTCCAATTTCCTATTCATATACCGATCCATGAATAGTACAACTGTACTGCTATATATGTTCTCCAAATGTCTGGGCTGAATAGTTTATTTCCTCTGAGTTGTAATTATTCATGTCAGCATTTGGCAATGTTTTCAAGTGGTTTTAACTTTCCTCATGCAATGTGTCATCAGGTTTCAAAAATAGTGGTGTCTTTGGACAATCTGGATACTGAAGTATTCGGTTGGCTCATAGGGTGGAAAATGGCTTCTGACCTTCACAACTAACTTGTGGTCAGCTGGTTTTCAACTGCTTTAGCACATTTTAAAAATTCAGATTAATACAAAATGGTAAATTAAAAGAAAAACATCAAGAAAAAGGATATGAGTTGGGGAATAAACTGAGGTGAAAGCTAGGATCTAACTTTGAGGAAATACAATTATGCTCTAGGACAATGGAAGTGCAAAGGGAGGGTTGGTTTGGGAAGGCCACATGTAGAATGAAGTGGGTGAGAAAGGGGTTGTGATAGGAAGTGAGGACCTCTGCTGACGATCCCATTTGAGTCAGTCACTACTTGAGGACCATATTCATGAGGAACTGTGAATGAACTTGCTAAATATTTTCCACTGTGTATGTGTGATGCTAAACTACAACCTAAATTTTCAGAAACATGCACTGCATGTAAAATCTGACCAGTTTTGCACCAGTTTGCAGCTAAGATATACAGTCTGAAAAATTCAGATGTTCAGGTACAATCCACCTATCAGCTGATGGTCTACATTCCTGTCCTTTTATGTAGAAATTTTACACATTTTAGATTACATGAAGGCCATGTTTTGGCTCTCTACATATAAAAAAAATGAAATCTTTTCTGAGTAAATAATAGAATTGGAAAGCACTGATTCATCTTCTAAGACAGAAAAGGCAAAAGCCTTTCACACCAACAGACCAAGAAAATATTTTTACACCAATAAGCCAATAAGGTAATACATTTTGGGGACATTAGACATAAATCATGAATCTTGATCTCATTACAAAACTTAAACACTGTGGCATTAACTATGTCAGCTGATGGATTACATGTGCTTTGATTTCCACAGCCACTAATGAAAAAATAATATTCTCTATGCTCTCATATGTCTTGAATATTTATTTTATGATTCTCCCAAACCAAAACACAATAATTTTGTCTTTCTCTCCTCCGCTAGTGTTCAGTTTGTACCTATTTAATTGCAAATGCTTCACTAAAGGCACAAACCCAGTAGCCAGCAGGCTGCCAACTATCAAAGTATAGCTCAACACCGGCTAAGTAGGAAGTCGATTTTTGAGCACAAGTCATTAATTTGCCCTTCCATTTTCTACTTGAAAATAGTTAGCATTTGGTTTTCTTATTAATACAACTTAAAGTTTGACATCTGCCTTTGCAAAACCATGAATTTTGGACATGCTAAGTCAAATTCCTGCAAGATGACCTATGGCCTATCCCAGCCTTAACTACGTCTCTGCTTTTCCTGACTTATTTGTTTAATCTGTACTTCATGTCCCTCAGCAACAGGCACTGAACAATCTTAAGAGGGCAGAAATCCTTTCAGGGAAGACATTTGTCACAAGCTTTGGCTGGTGAAACACCTATGCTCTGTGTACAATTCTTCCTCTAATGAGATCCACAAATATCATGGCATACGGTAGTCATTTGAAGGAAATTAATTGCTGCTCTAAAATAAGTCTTCTGCAATGTGTTTTAGTTCATCTTCTGTAATGAGCAAAACCCAAAAGCATCTGGATATCTGCTCACCATAAATTTTTATTGCTTTTAAATATTCAAATTTTCAGCTACTGTATTATTGTATCTGTGAGGGGTACAAGTGATAGGTTGGTACCAGCTAGGAATATGTGCCCATTTCCTACAAAAGAATCGCATTCTCTCAGGCTCATTCAGGTATCCAGCTGAGCACATCTCAAGCTTTAAGCCTATACTTAAGTCCTAAAACATTAGCAGAACTTAGGATGCTGATCTGGTGTTTTGCTGTTCATAAGCACAGTTTAGAGCAACAGTGCTTGCTCTTCCCTGCTTATGCTTCATGGTTTCCATTGTGTAAATTATATATGATCTTGAGAATCCCTTATCAACACTTACCCATCTTACAGCATGTTTGTAACTCATCTTTGACACTTCACCAAGGATGCAGTTTCTTATTTTGCAATACTGTGAATATTTTATGATGTTGTATGTATTTGCCTTTAATTTATATGGACATGTTTGCTGACATTGGTCTCTGGATACAATATTTATGGTCTCTGGGTGTATTTTCAGAATTGTTATGGCAGGAGGAAAACAAGATCACAGCTACAGCTGAGACAAGACAGTCATGACACCCTTCAGGGCAGAGAACAGATTGGAACATCGAGCCAAGAGGGCAAGTGCCAGGGCAGGGGGCTGGAAGACCAAAGCGTGTCAACATGCAGCAGGAATGAGCCTTGAGCACCCATCCATCCTGCCACGGGCAGAGCCAAGGAGATAGCACAGTGCCTCCCACAGCGGGGTCTGAAACCCTTTCCTAAGTGATCCTGGTGTTGACATAAATTGATAGCCCACCAGAAGAGCATAAGGGGATGGCTTGGATCAGCTGCACCAGTGCTAAGGGAGCTCTTTTGAAGGCTTTAGCTGACTTTTTTCAGTGAGTGATTAAATCACTCTAATCTTGTCTGGGGCCATTGGACAGCAGTGTAGACAGATTCAGACTTGCAGTATGACCTTCCAGCTGTGGGTTCCAGCAGGATCTTTGGCTCATACATCAGAAAGTCTCACTGCCATTGCTCAAATTTTCTGTTTATTCTTTCAGATATCTCCTCGCAAATGTTTGTTTTAATTTCATGGCACTTACATAAATCAAGATGGCTTTTATCATAGTTAATTACTAAGAACTTGAACTTGAGAGATACTTTGAATACTCCTACCAGGCCTATGACTTTGTTACTGTGGAAGAAGAGATATTGAGTAAATTAAAAGCAGTCACAGAGTTTGAGGATACAGAACCAGCTAAGATGCAGACAGCCATTAGGCCCAATTTTATTTCTTCTTTTCTTGGTGAATAATAACTTGAAGCAAGCTTATAGCTGAATTTCAATTGACAGTAAACAAGTAAACACTTAGACAAGTCCATCTGGGTCCCAGTATCACTTATCACTTAGCATTCTTTAAAAGTCAGACATTTTAATGTGGGTGAGGAATTCAAACAAGTGGAGAGAGAAGCCCACTGGATTTTCCTTGCAACCTCCAATGCAAACCTGTTTTTAACACGGTTTTATGTTATGGATGGACAGTAAGAATTGTAGTCTATAGCACTATTTGTACAGAATAGTAATCCTGAATGACATTTACATTAATTCCTGCTTTTTTCTAAGCTTTGTTTCCCATATATAATTTTTCTTTCATCTTTTCCTGTGTCCCTCCACTACCCCAGCAATAGTTTGTGATTTATCACATTATGTTTCGGTACTAAATTAATAAACCCCAGAGATGATGCCTGGACACAGAAAAACAGGATGTAAATCACTGACACAGGACACTGAACTAGTACAGAAGTTTCTGTGCAATTAATGAGTGCACTTGAGAATGGTTCAGTGTATTTAAAGTACTTAAGGATCTCCACTAAGTCACACAATCTAAATGCAACAATAGTTACTAAAGCCATGTCTTGGATGGGGAAAAGTAAGAAAGCTTGGACTTGACTTTCTCAAGTTAGCAGTGATGGAAAGACACAGATTTGCCTACAGATAAAATTAGTGTTCCAGAAATAGGCAACTATATGGGCCTAAAAGGGAGAGCCTTCTATTTATCTGTACACTGTTCAGATTCTCATAAATTTACCTCAAGTACCATTTTACTGCAAGAATCATTCCGCTGCGTTCTATGAGATGTCCCTAGAAAGGGAAATAAGTGGTGTAAAATAAAGACTGCAACTGCCTGTTATAGACTGAGTATAAACTGTGTATATGTCTGCTAGTTTTCAAGGGAGTTTTTCTGTTTATTTATCTATTTGGACACATTTCTGAATGCATTGCTATACCACAGATAGTACAGCATGCCATACTAGATCAACAACCACGTATAGCAGAAGCTTCAGGAAAAACCCACCTAAACATTTTTACTGTACAACCTCTTCTTGGTGTCTTTCTAACCCAGAGTTCCCGACTCACACTCGGACACATGCAACAGCCAGCTCCCTGTGCTACCTTTCAACTCTTCCCTAACACTTTCCCGAGACTGATTCTCTGTTTGCCAATCCTATCCCACTGTAGACTGTCCTTTCTAAAGGGTAACTTTCTTTTCAGCTCTGTTTCTTGAGCTGACCAGTCCATTTTCTAAGTTCAGTAGGTCCTTGCTGTACAATACAGTAGTTGCATTAGTCTGAAGTCTCCCAACTTAGGCATTGCAGTTCCCTGTTGGCTTCTACTCTCTGGGCTGAAGCATTTCCCTGTGCAGCTCCATGCTGCTTTCCTGCACACTAAGACATTTTCTTGCTTTTGCTGATGGCTGGAAGATGTTCCTTGCCCTTCCCCAGCCCTTAGGATAGCAGTTCCCTGGCTGCTTACACAGATGAAATCAGTCCAACGTACTGTTCAGGATTTCCACTCCCAGAAGAATAAAAAGCTTCCTCATACATCAAATGTCTCAGACTCTACTGTTTCAGAAACTTTACAGATTTGCAAGAACAAATAAAATTGCAAAATAGCAATTGAATGTATTTAATTATAAAAGGTTTATTTGGCTCCTTCATCGCAATTTCAGTGAAGGTGGAATCAACTTCATGACGTTAAGATAAAGTTTTAAGATTGTCCAGAGCAGCCACTTCTTCCTGCCTTTCCTTGCTTTTTGCTCTCTATATAAACAGGACCAAAAGTTAGAATTTTCACGTGTTCATGGAAGCTATAAAGCCTTCTTGTTCCCATTTGTCTGTTACAAAACCTTGCTTGTTTGTTTCTTGCTGTTGTCTTATGATACTTATTTTCCCAACAAGGAAAATTTTCTCTTTGAAAGTGTGTAATAGTTTCCATTTCATACTTTTATTCACCTTTTTTTTGCTTTCATATATCATGGTTTTTTGAAAATGGTTAGTAAAACCTTTTGTAGCATCATATAAATCATTTCAAAGCACATTTTTTGCCAGATTCAAAGCTGTTTTCTTTCTGTGAAGCTGTACAAAGATCTAAAGATATCACAGGTGGTGAAATTGAAACAAAGCTACTTAATTTGACTAATATCCCTTTCT
The DNA here is from genome assembly GCA_013398955.1 of Callaeas wilsoni. Taxonomy (NCBI): domain Eukaryota; kingdom Metazoa; phylum Chordata; class Aves; order Passeriformes; family Callaeidae; genus Callaeas; species Callaeas wilsoni. The sequence continues at coordinate 59,795 of VWPU01005937.1, forward strand.
CTAATATATGTTGTTTAGGACCAATTGCATTCACATCCTATTCCATTCATTAATAAATCATGGGCATGTTGGCTGTGTTTGTGGGTTTCAGCTCACGGTATTTATTTCGGAGATTGACATCCAGAATTTAAATAATGGAGCATACCCAGGTCTTGTTAGCTCTGAGTGATTTTGTGAAAAGATCACCTTACTTCTGTGTGAAGCTGGAAGGGGCAATTGAACTGCTTCTGTTGGAAGGGAGCAAGACTCTGATCAGGCAGTTAATTAAGCAATCCAACTGTTTTGTTAATGATCCTGCAGGGGCTGTCAATTCTCATTACGTGTTAGATTGGTTTCACTGGAGCGGAGCTGAAAGCTGAGGGTTGGTTTCTGCCTCTCTCCTCGAAAGCCGGAGCAGGCAGGTGATGCAGAGCAATCTTCACAAGCTCCTGGGCCAGCAGGCAAGGGAAGGGAGCGGTGATGGTTTAGCACAGACGTGAGAGGAGCTGCTGGTCAATCTTGCCTTCTCTCTGGTACCTTGGCAAAGGCACCATTCTCTCGGTGGTTGTCTAGCCCAAAAGAAAATCACCCTGCAAAATATAGTTATTTTTATCTTAGAGCAGTTCCAGGCTCTGTTTCATCATGTTGCCCTGCAAATGGTTAATTTGGCACACTGAGAGTTGCAGACAAAGGAAATGGGATGGGAAAAGGGGGCCAGAAGCTGCTTAAGTCAAAAAGAAAGACTTGTCACCCTGTGCCCATGTGTGGGGACAATATAAAGTCCTACCTGTGGCCTTTCAGAGCAGCTGCAAGTTGAATCTCCATAGAATAGGAGCAACTGGTAAAGTATGAATATAGGAAAAATTTAATGGCTTCAAGAGAAAAGGCTGGAAAATGAATGATGAAAAGTCAAGGAAAATTAATTTTACCAAGTGAAAGATAAGATTATACTAATATTTCATAGTAAAAATCTGCAGTGCATGAATAAATTAGACTTCTACCAAGAAACAGAGTGAGTTCCACGTGTAGACTCCCTGCTATACACAGTGATGAAATATAATTTATATCCATTTTTTGTGGCCCTATACTGTCTCAAAAAATTGTGTCAGAATACTTGAAAAATATCAGTTAATAAATTCTCCCAGTTTATTACCTTGATAGAACTAATCACATTTTTCCTAGGAGAAAACTGAATATTTCTCATATGCTTGGATCATACGGGAAGTCTGTGTCAGCCCGGGATATAATCCAGATCTTCTGACTATCAGCCCTGTATTTAGCTATAAATTCAGCTTTCCTTAGACTTGACTTGTTTTGAGTCATATTTTGTAATCCAAAAGAGCCTCATTCTCCCTCCTTCCTCCCCTCACTGCAAAAAGCAAACAAAAAAACAAAACCAACAACAACAACACACAAACCAACAACAACAACAACAAAAAAAAAAACCCCAACTCCAAAAAAGTTAATTCAAAAGATTAACAGCATGAACTTTTGGAGCTAATGGTGAAAATTTGAACGGAGATGACCCCAAATCTACCAGCACACTGGCTGGCTTGACACTGAAAAGGAAGAGAGAACACAGAATCTTCAGAAACTATACAGACATTTTTGAAGGTTTTAAATAGACATGTTGCAGGGTTGTGTACAAACTGTACATGATGAGACATCATCTATTCGCTTTCTGGATGACAAGGTCAAATCAGCCATTTGTCTGCTGGTTTTCACCTGTTCATGAAATATGTGCTAGTTTACTAAAACTTTTGTAGACTGACCTAGACTATTCTCGTGAAATCACTCTGGAGAAGAGAGGTAGTCTGTGTAATATGATTTTCTTGAAAGACGAAAATTTTTACTCTTCTCCTTCCTTATCTGCCATCAGATTATCAACACGCTGGAGTCTCTCAAATCCTACATTATTCAGAGCTTTGGAAGAAAAGTAAAAACACAGCATTGCAACATATCCTACAGTCCAGACTGCAGCCATCCCAGAATAGCTTATAAATTTGGTTTCTTGATATTTCACTTCTATCTTACTTCTTAAAGAAATATTAATTAGTTAAAATTCTTTTCCACTAAATCTTGTATTTTTGTTCAAAAAACCCCAAAACAGTTTGTGTCTTATGACACTTTCTACAATTCAAAGACCTAGGCAGGTACATCTCAAATCCTGGCTGACTCCTAGTCCTATCCTGCTCTTTTAGGACATGTTTAAGTTAAAGTTCCTGAGCACATCACTACAGCAGCATAAAATGTCTTACTTAGAAACCCACATTTTCTGAAATCACAGCTTATTTCTATAGGGAATACCTTACCAAACACCTTCTGGGACTGCAAAGTCTTCCTCAGAGTAGCAATGGCAGTTCATAGCTAATGACGTTACCCATGCATCTGTCTGTCATTCTCTCATTTGTTCTCACAGAAACACAGAAATGTGGTTGGAAAAGATCTCTGGATTCCTGGTCCAGTTCTCATCTCAGAGAGAAACTGTTGCCAGCTTGGATGATGACAGCTTTAGCTTTGTCTGGCCAAGCCTTGGAATCTCCAAGGGTGGCACTTGATAGCCAAAGGTTATAGTAACAGTCCTTTTGCTCAATGGGCTTCTGTCTCACATGTTTAATGCCCATGAACAGGTTTATCTTTAATTGTTTGTTTAACATTTTCATCTTCCAGTGTCATGTAGCTATATTTTGTTTACAAAATAAATCTGTCCATATGGATGTTTTTTCTGTCTTTGTGTTACCAGCAAGTTTCAAATTCCTACATTTCTGGACCAAGACTCTAGGATTTTAATTCACGTTTGCTTTTAAATAAGAGTAGTCTCAAGACTGGTTCCTGAGGAATTCCTCTGATATCTTCCTCCACCCTAAATGGGGCTGCCTACCTTTTCAGGTTTTTTCCTACAATGCTTATATTAATCCCCATCTGCTGCTGCCTAACTCCCATTTTCAGTTATCACCCTTAGTGAAATGGGATACTCTGACCATGGGCTGACTCCTGTGCTGATGAATTAATTTAATCAATTGAATTAATTTTTATTCAAATATTTCTGTCAGTTATTCAAATATTTTTCTCAGAAACATGTATGGCTACTTGCTGTTAACTATTTAAAATAGTAGAAATGCATTTTTGGTCCTCTTCTGGCCATAAAGGGAGCACTCTTAATGTCTGTAGCTCCAAATTTTTTCTAGAAAGCAGCAGAGATGCCCCTGAAATGTATTCTATTGCAAATGAGGACAGACTTGGCTTACCAGTCCCCATATGGCTCTGGCAATGGGAGCATTTTGCTGGAATACTTGAGTGTGAGCTTCAAGGGAGCTGCACATCACATATATCATGGGCAAAAGTAATGAGAAACATTCCATATAAGCTAGGTAACTAAAAAGAAAGAGATATCAAAAATCATGTGAATGGGTGAGACAACAGCTTTCATGGCTTCCCGTTTCCATCCACTTTGGAGACTTTCAGAGTCTTATGACAACATCATGACTAGTCCCACTGGCTGTGGCTGGTTCACTTCCACCTAAAACACATTCAATTTGTTTACCAGCCCTCCTGGCAGTGCTATGGGGCTGCCCTGACATGCAAACATACTCTAATGATTTGCTGACTGAGTGCAGATTGAAAGCAGTCATCAAAATTTTTGAAAGTTCAGGGTAAAATTTTAAAAGTTAAATGAAATAATATTTGAATGTCAACTTCTCTTCTGCTTGATTTAACTGGAGAATATACAGATCTTTACCTGTCTCCAAAAGGAGCACAGTCTGGGGCATGTATAACTGGAAGTATACCTGGAAGTATGCACCTGGCACAATTCTGCATGACAGTGCAGCCTTGCAAGGCAGAGTGGGGAAAATTGCAGGACCACAGTATAAGAAAGATATTTAACTATTAGAGAGTGTCCAAAGCAGGCCACAAGGGTGGTGGAGGGCCTTGAGGGGAAGCCGTGTGAGGAGTGGCTGAGGGCACTTGGTCTGTTCAGCCTGGAGGAGAGGAGACTGAGGGGAGACCTCACTGCAGTTACAACTCCTCGTGAGGGGAAGAGGAGAGGCTGGTGGTGATCTCTTATCTGTGGTGCCCAGTGACCTGAGGGAATGGCCTGAAGTTGTGTCAGGGGAGGTTTAGCTTGGATGTTAGAAAAACGTTCTTCACCCAAAGGGTGGTTGAGGTCTGGAACAGGCTTCCCAGGGCAGCCGTCACAGCACCAGGCCTGACAGAGCTCAAGAAGCCTTTGGACAATGCTCTTGGGCACATGGTGTGACTCTTGGGGATGGTCCTGTGCAGGGCTGGGAGTTGGACTCTATGATCCTTGTGAGACCCTTCCAGCTTACCTGATTCTGTGATTTTGCCATCAGCTGCTGTCTGAGCTCATCAAGGTACCGGTCATGCATCTCCCAGAAGCTCCTTTGCCTTTCTGGTCCCAGTGCCTTTTCTCTGCTGATCACAACTGATGTTCCCACTTGTGCTGCACCGGAAGTGCAGTGCAGCGGACTTGGCAAGCTGTCTGTGAAAGGGATGCATTTCAGCCTAAGGAAAGCAGGAGTTTATCATTAAAGACTTCATAAATAATTATTTGCTCATAAAGAACAAAAATGGAAGCAGAATAGCTCGGAAACTCATGAACATTTGAAATGGCAGGAGCTATGTTACCAGCATCTGAAATACATTTAAATTGCTGTAAATGTTGTGGGTCAAGGATCACTAAATTGCATACTGGAAGAAAAGCTATTGATATAAAAAGTAATGACAAGAGCCAGAAATGAACATTACTAATTTTCTTCATAAAAAGCAAGTTTCCATGACTCATTCATATACTATCAATTACATGTGTTTAGAGACTGAATTTTAAGATTAAAATAGTGTACTAAATTTAACTGAGCCTTTATCTTTATATTCTTGCAGAAATCTTTTCCCCTGGCGATAGCAGAGAATAGCAAGGTGGTTGTGAGCATGGATTGTGATAACATCCACCCATAACCTGCATTTACTGCTTATATAAATGTGTGGATAACACTGAGGATTTTTCCATTCTTCTAAATATTTGCTTGCCAAACTGACACTGTTTAATTCCCATCTCCAAAGAGCTTTATTTTTACAGATGCATTTTCAGTCTTTTCATAGAGATGTTATTTATGTGCAATGTGAACTGAGCTTCCTAATGTCCTGGAGTGTGATGTTTTGAGGTGGTTGCAGACACAGAAGCACATGCGAGACATGACGATTTTCCCTCCCTCAGTCTTGGTTTGTGCTCATCTGTTATTAACTTTGTGGAGAATAACAACATAAATGCCATATTGTATTGACCCAGAGACCAGCCCAGGTGATTAGCCTGCCTCTGGCAGGAACCTGTGGTGGATGCAGGAGGAAAAGGAATGGGAAGAAAACTATGGGTAAATGTATTCTTTCTGGTGTCTGTTCTCCCAGTTTCCAGCTTATTATAATCCTGGAAGCATCTTGAGTTAAAGTTGCATCCAGCCTTATTAGTCAGCGTTAGACCTGTCCTCCATTAACTGAACTGAACACAATTACATCTTTTTGACTGCCACAGCATCCTCAAAATCTGAGTACTACAATTTTGCTATGCATCGTCAGAAAAAGTAATTATTGTTATTTTAACACTGTAACTCAATAATTTAATTGCGTGTCCCTTAAGTTTTCTGTTATGGGAAGTCATGAATAACACTTCCCTTATTGCCCCACTCATGGGTTGGCTCTAGAGTGCCTCTCTGCAATCATCACTCTCCTAAACCAGGTAGTGCCTAGAAGCTGTCCTGGGTTTGGCTGAGACTGAACTAATTCTCTTCATAGAAGTCTCTAGGGTGCTGTTTTGGATTTGTGACCAAAACAGTGTTGATAACACTGGGATGTTTTAGCTGTTGCTGAGCAGCCTTTACACAGCATCAAGGCCTTCTCCACTTCTCACGGTGCCTCACCAGCGAGGGCTGGGAATACACAACAAGTTGGGATGGGACACAGCCAGGACAGCTGACCCTAAGTGACCAAAGAGATGTCCCACACCACATGATATCTCGGTAATAAAAGCTGAGGGGAGAAGGAGGAAGGGGGTACATTTGGAATGATTGTTTGTACATTTGGAATGAACGACTTGTTGCCAAGTCACTGTTATGTGTGATGGGAACTTTGCTTTCTCGGGTATGGCTGAACACCTGCTGCCCGCGGGAAGGGGGGGAATGAATTCCTTGTTTTACTTTGCTTGTGTGTGTCTGGCTTTTATTCTGCCTGTTAAACTGCCTTCATCTGAACCCATGAGTTTTCTCACTTTCACCCTTCTGTTTCTGTCCCTTTCCCACTGAGGGAGAGTCAGCACCCGGCTGTGTGGGGCTGAGCTGCCCCTCGGGATCAACCCACAACAACTCTTTAATACATTCCAGTGCAGTAGATGCTCTGTCCCTCTGATCCTGCCCTTCTGCTCTCTTTGTATCATTTCTAGTTTTGCTGCATCTCCTTCCCAGAGGGAACCAGAGCTGCACATAGTGATAAAGAAATGGCTCCACTATTGATTGCTATGACTTAGTTATGATTTCTGTTTTTAAGAAATATATACTAAGGGATCTTAATTGAAGATCCTTATTTAATATTCCCTTTGACTTTTGACCATGAATAAGCAGCAAGACAGCATTATCACAAAATTGTCTAAAGGCACGTTTCTGAGTGAACACATTTCCTATATTTGTGGCTCATTTTATGCCATATAGACCTACAGCTGGGGGCTTTACTGCCCGTCTTTTGACAGGCATACCTTCCAGAACAAAACTGACTAAAAGCAAAATGAACCTCAGAAAAGAATGCATCAGGACTCTCTGAATTTCATTCATAATGTGTTCAATTTATTCTTTTCAGAACACGCTACCTTGGAAGCTTTTAAGCACAGAAGTGCTATGAATTTACATGAAATATTTGAGTGAAAAAGAATTACTGAACATTAATTTGAATCTTTGTGTCAGCAGAATATTCTTTTCTGTGACATTTGGTTTCTCTTTTTATTACATGACATAGCAGAAGTATTTTGAATTGATTGAAAAGTAATTTATGATCAACGGAAAACAGAATGTAAAAAGTTGTATATAATAAATATTTCTTTTCACATCCATCTTCCTATGAGCCTCTCACTTTTTTTCTCATGTGGTTTCGCCCCTTTCTTAGGAAATACTGCAATTACAGTCAAGTAAAATCAATACAGCCCTTAATTAGAGTAATTTGATTCCTAAGGAAATAAAAAAAACCCACAACCCACAACCCAAGGCGAAACAAAAACAAAACCAAAAACCCCAATCAAAAAAAACCAGAAAAAAACCAAAACACCAAGAAAAAAAAACCACCCAAACCAAACCCAATTACTGAAAACAGTTACTTCAACTACAGAGTTTTGGTGTGGTTGTACTTGCAGAGCTTGTAACAGAAAGCCTCTTCCTTTTATAGAAATGGTTTTATATAAATAAATAAAACCAGAAATTCTAGTTCTCTAATACTAGCCATAACTTCTTTTCACTAGTCTTGCACTTTTCATCATGATCAGAAATGTTTAAGAGACCACGAAATGAATTTCAGTTAAAAACAATTCATGCTTATTAGTTTATCATAGATTATCAGAACAGTTTAAAAATTGAAAAATATGAGCAGGTGAATAATCTCATAAAATTCATTTTAGTTAAATCACATTAATAGAAATATTTAATGAAAGACTTTTCTGGAGAGATACATGGTAAATGGTTGCTAAGTGGTTTAAATCTAACAAAAATCCCACTATTTTTGTCTTTGCAAAGACATAAATATAAATAAGTAAAAAGATGAGGCAATGTCTTATCTTCAGGAACATCTGAGAGCCTAAAGCAAGGCTTCCCAAGCTCAGTTTAACTGAGTGCCATTAACAGTTTGAAAACTACTGCGGCAAATGAGTGTCTGTGCTTGCTTCCCCTCTCTATCCGGTCCCGATGTCTCTTGAGCCACAGCTGCCTTTGGAGCCACTGACCTGCAGGAGCCAGCACCGATGCCGTGAGGAGATACCTCTTTAATCCCTGTTATTTCAACTAGCCAGTATTCATCTTGCCAAGTCCTCCCAAAGTCTGCCTTGATAATGATAACTGAGTTTTTCCACTCTGTTTCTGTCTTCACTGTTACTTCCATATTATGGATTCTTTCCTTGCTATATGTTTTTTTCCCTATATCTGAGACTGATATGATAACCTTTCCAACACGTACTTCCTATAGCTATTCTGTTTTTGGCTTTCTCATAACTGCAGTTCAGGTACAGTTACGACACTTCATAATTTCAGAAACTGCAAAAATCAAAACTTGTGATGATGGAAAGGTCATTTCCTGCAGGAACATTGAGAGGGAGGAATAGAGATTTTAATATCCCCTCTTTCTATAACTGTCTTTAAAATTTACATTATTTTATTTGGGGACACTTCAGTCATTTGTTGCTGACGCTTAACTGGTCGTTGTGTATTTTGCCATTGCACTTACAATGATTCAACTTTTAAGAGATTTTAGTACCATACACTCAAGTGTATTTAAATTCTCTGACACAAAACATTTTATTTCTCCTTCTGTGCTTTTGTGCTTTTGCAATAAATATTTCTTGAAAAACCTTTGTTTATGAAAATAATGGGCTAGTTTTCTCTAGAATATTTCCCAGTACAGGAAGCATGACATTCAGATCAGCATTTCTCAGAAGAAACATACCACATTATTGCCATGGAAGTGTCTGGCATCAGGCTCATGTCAGTGACAAATGATTTCTTACTTTTGATAAAGCAGGGCTGTGATTTTCCCACCTTCACCTTCGTAATGAAAATCTTCAAATCAACCTTAAATTTGCAGTTTGAATTTATATCTTTTAGCCACTTGACTATATGAGGTACTTCTCTCATTTCTGCAGGGTTTAGCAGCGGTTGAGTTATTTGTGAAACAAATCTTAATGCTTTACTATTATCTTAAATAAAATGTGGTGATCTGGAATTCCTCTGGCGCTCTTAGTCTTTTCCATAGAATCATGGGATCATAGAATATTGTGAGTAGGAAGGGACCCACAAGGATCATCGAGTCCAACTCCCAGCCCCGCACAGCACAGTCCCCAAGACGTCCCCAAGAGTCACACCATGTGCCTGAGAGTATTGTCCAAACGCTTCCTGAACTCTGCCCAGGCCTGGGCACCCTGTTCCTGTTCCCAGCCACCCTCTGGGTGAAGAATCTTTTTCTCATATCCGAGCTAAACCTCCCTTGACACATCTTGAGGCCGTTCCCTCGTGTCCTGTCACTGGGCACCACGGAGATCTGTGCCTGCCCCTCCTCTTCCCCTCACAGGGAGCTGTACCTGCAGTGGGGTCTCCCCTCAGCCTCCTCTCCTCCAGGCTGAACAGACCGAGTGACTTCAGCCACTCCTCGTTTCCCCTCGAAGCCCTCACCATCTTCATGTCCCTCCTTTGGATAATTTCCGATAGCTTTTCCTTCTTATATCGTGCAGCCCAAAACTGCACACGGCGCTCGAGGTTAGGCCACACCAGGGCAGAGTAGAGCAGGACAATTCCCTTCTTGGACCAGCCAGGGATTCTGTGCCTGACGTACCCCGGGGTACATCTGGTCCTTTTGGCCAATTTGTATCTAATTCTTAAATAAAGTCTTTAAATCTTAAAAACATCAGCAGAAACCACTGTTTGTTCCTATCTGCCATGCAGGCTCCATTTGCAGGCAGAGGGTCAATGCCTTGTGGTCTGGCTCTCAGAGCCATGACAGCCTGTTTTTTCTGGATTTAGTAAGGATTATTCTTGAACAATGTCAGATAATAAATTTCCTTCTTAATATAAATTTTTTGTAGCCTTTTTCATTAAGAGCCCCTCACAGCAATCAAGGCCCATCCTCAGTTGCCCATAAATCATGTGTTATGCCATAGCAAGAGCTCCCATGAGTGGGTTTGCTTCATGAAGGTTTCCATCAAAATGCAACTTGAACATGTTTTCAGCAGGCATTTATCTATAAATGTTAGCATGTGGTTACTCCAAAAGTAAGCTACGAAATATCTCATCTGCTGAGTAAATCAGTGAACTAAGTCACGGCATAAATTTTCAAAGTAAATAAATCTGTTCAGATAAATCTGAGTCTGCCTGCTCTGACAGTTTTTAAACAAAACCTGTAATTGTGCAATGTCTTGTGGTCTGCTGTTGTGTTTACTGTGTGCAATTTGTAGAGCAGGTAATTAAATTGCTTCCTGGACAGTCTCGAAATTTGCTCAATGAGTTTAAACCAAAGCTTGGTTTTATAATAATTTCATATCTCAGCATTAAGAAGATTATTGTGAGATCAAACATCAAGGGAAGAAAAAACATAATTGATTTTTTGAAATAATTTCATTCACTGTCCAAAGAAAACAAGTGGAATATTTGGACTGTTAATCTCTCATTCAGTAGCTCATATGTAAACCAATGCATCCCCGCAATAAAAGTTCAGTAAAAGACATCAATTTGTAGGGACACAAAGGAAAATCAGTGGAGGGTGATAAAGATATTTGCAATACCAGCTGAATTGCTGATGGGTTACCAAAAAGATATTTAAGTTAATTTCATGGCACAATATCCCTGGTTTAGTGTATTCAGTGAATTAGTATTGAATTAGTTCAAGTTATAAGGAAGTGCCTCAGAAGCCAAGAAGCACAAAATAATTACCATTATGTGCTGACAGGATAATCTCTTTTTTTCATAGACCTTGGCTGAGCAAGTCTCTCGTGTACTGGCTTTGCTGGCAAAACACTTACATTTGATTGAGAATCCCATGAACATGAAGCATGTGCCCAAGATACAGTATGACCAGTCATCACCTGATTTTTCAAGAGATTTAAATAGACTTTGGATCAAGTCCCAGACTGCAGTGGTCTACTTCCTTACAACAAACACTATCTTAACCAGCAAAAACTTGAAAAGGTCCTGAAATTTTATTTTATAAATGCTACGTAACTCAACAGAGCACAGAGAGGGCATACAACACTCCATATGGTTAGTTATTAGAGGTCCTGAAAATATTATATTAAAATGTTACCTTCTGTTGGTTTTATCTTCCAATTCTTTATGCTCATGGTTTGGCACTAAAATTAACACTCAAGAGCAGGCTAGGGTGTTCGTTGGATGCAAATGTTCAGGGTACATGTCTCTCAAGCTGGGATTTTTCAAGCAATAAATTCACACTTTTGTGTGTGCTAGAGCACAGTTCACATATGCAAATAGTCTTTTGCCTCATTTACATGACTCAGTGGTGAAGGCTGTTGAAAACGTCACCAACATAGAGCTTAAAATGAAAGAAGAATTAGAGAAACTTACAGAATGGCACCAATGGCTTTTCACTCACAATAAGTGTGTATTGTATTTCTACCACAGCCAAATAACAAATGCAAGAACTGTTTCCATTGCTATCCTTCACGTGAGATATTCTGTGAACACAACACTGAGTGTATACATGAAACAAATCAAGTCATTTCACACAGAGCAGTCATTTAAGTGTTCATTTATTTAATCTTATTAAGAAGTACAACCCATATCCTTCCAGTGCTGAATTAAATTGACCTCTTTTGCCTGTTTATCTTGTTGCTTTTATGTTTGAGCTTTCTGACATCAAAGAGATGGATGACTTTAGGCAAGATACTCTGTCTAGTGTTCTGCAATGAAATAGCATTGACCTATGTATATGTCAGCACTAGCATAAGGATCACTGTACAAACAATAGCAGAAGTTCATTTCCTCCAAATTTTGTTTAAAGAGTTATTTGAAAATGTTTGATATATAGTTGATAAAGGCTTATATGTATGGTAAATTCTTCTTCAGTCAATTCTGGTCTTTTTTATGCACCCTATGAGTCTGTCAGCTCTTATTAACATCAACACTAAAGCTTTGTATGTCTTAGTTTTGAAGTTTAACAGTTTATAGGGAAAACAAACCTTTGACATTTGTTTCTACAGAATAGACTATAACCAAATAAGATGGGCAGTAGACTTTACTACAATACAGTTATAGTCAGCATTGAATGCCTTTTGGCTAATATGCTAACAAGCACTCCATGCAGTCTCAGAACAGTGAGAGAGGGAAGATACTTGTATCCATAGCAGCGATTCACAGTAACCAGTCTCTATTTCTCCTTACTGTCTATTGTAAGGAAACTGCATAAAATTATCTGCTCAGCAGGGAGGAAGGAAACTAGCATTCCATTTGCTGCTTTGTTAATAGGAAAGTGGAGTGATTAATCATTAAAGAACAAAATGTAATATATTTTGTGGGAACAGCGATGCTCTCAGTAAGAGCAACACAAAGGGCACCCACATGAGTAACAAATCCATGTTAAACCGTGTAGGGGATTACAGCATTTGGGATAAAAGTCAAGACTGAATTCCTAATAGTTTTCAAAACTCTTAGTGTATTTCAGTTTTCTAACTTCTATCTAAGTGTCTTGAAGCACAAAAACCATCTTCTACAACCTCTGCAATCAAACTCTTAAATATTTTTAGTAATATTTATTGCCTCATTAGAAGAGTGGTTTTACCCTGCGAAGTCTCAATGTTCAAATATCCCAGGCTCCATCAAAAGAAATCTGACCTTCTGGGGCATGAGGAATGAAGCACCTCTCCCAAGGAGACAGGCTGAGTGTGTTGGGGTCGTTCAGCCTGGAGAAAAGAAGCCTCTTGAGAGACCTTAAAACACTTTCCAGTACCTGAAGGGGCTACTTGAGAGAGTTGGAGAGGGACTTTTTACAAGGGCATAGAAGGATAGGGCAAGAGGTAATAGTTCTAAATTGAAAGAGAGTTGACTCAGATTAAATATTAGTAACAATTTTTTCCCTATGAGGGTGGCGAGGTCCTGGCCCAGGCTGGCCAGGGAAGCTGTGGCTGCCCCGTCCCTAGAAGTGTTCAAGGCCAGGTTGGATGGGGCTTTGAGCAACCTGGTCTAGTTGGAAAGTGTTCCTGGCAGGGATATTGAAGTGAGATTGTCTCTAAGGTCTTTTCCATCCCAACCCATTCTATGATTCACTCAAGCTATTCAGTCCTAGAAGAGTATTTCAATACTCTATCGCTAATGTGTCTTTTGGGTTTCCTTTCATGAGCTGTTTCCATCAGCTCGAGCGTTCTGTGATTACCGCCACAATGGCAGACCAAACACAGAAAGCCAACAGGAACTCACAGAAGAAGCAGATGATATGCCAAGATGGTAACTTTTAGAGCAAGAACCCAGGCTGTTAGTTCAGTACCTCAGGGTGGAATTATGATGATAGGCCAGTGCTCCCTTATCCTTTAAACTGACCTGGAGACTGGGATGTGATTCACTTCCTGAAAAGCTGCTTTCAAAAAACCATGTAGAGAGAGGCAGATGCTTCTTTTCTCATTCTCTGCAAGAGGATTTTCCCATTTCCTTTTGCAAGGCACAAATATATAAATGGAGGGAGTAAGATGGACACCAATGTTTTAAGAGTTATCAGGGCTTTAGTCCTGACTTCCACCACTGCTCATGTGTAGTGTACTAAAGACCATTAACTAAAATACACAGGTGTTGTCATACCCCCAAGTCCCTTTTCCCAGAAAGACTATTCATGCACAATCAGCACCATGGTTTCTATTTTGTGACTGTCCCTTTGCATTTCTGTCTAATTTCTACTTTCACCAGGAGGTCTGCCATGTTTTGTAATCTGGTGTTAGTCTCTAAGCAAAATAATGATAACACTTATGCATATGTCAAAATTGTCTACATAACTGCTCATTAAAATCAAGTCACTGCTGTAAAAATTAGATTGTTAGGTTGTTCCAATGTTGCACAGTTCCAACTCCTATGTAGCTGGCCAGGGCCAGGAATGACAGGAATACTGTGAGTCTGGGACTGTGGCCTTTCTGTTGTCCTCATGAGTACACAAATCCCTGGACCTCTCTTTTTCTTCATGGAGCATTATAGATCTTCAAAGAAATTCTGAGTTTATAATATCCACTGGACAAATCTCCATCCGCCAATTTTACTTTTACACTCAGGAGCACCATGTCCTTGAGTACCGACAACTGAAATTGGACAGGACAAGTCACAGGGTTTAGAGTAGGTACAAGTTTGGCAGGGATTCTTCCTTTCCTAGAAATCATTGGCTCTGGAGTCTCCAAAGCATGGGGAGACATCAGGGATATCTATTCATTATACTGCTCTGGTGCATGCTTAAGAGATGAGTTTAAATTATAGCAGCCTGGGAACTGGTCATGTTATCTATCTGAAAAGATAGAGTAGTGTCAGTAAGTTTACAATGGAACAGACATAGTTGTAATATTCTCTGGAAAAGCACTTCAAAGAGAGAATTCCTGGAAGAAGATCATGAAGTAACAGGCGATAAATCCAACTAATGTTTCTAAAATATGTAGAGTTTTGAAACTACTGAATAAAATATGCTCACAGAAAATCAAACACAAAGAAGACCTTTTGTTCTTGGCCTTAGGATTGTTTGGCAGTCCAAATGAAGTGTGGGGTGAGGGACACTCCCACTGTACCAAGGGTAGGAGGTAAACATGTCATTAGTGTAGGAATGGGATGTCCAAAGTCATGGCTAGGCTATGAAGAAAGAAGATGAGGCAGTGAATAATTTGGTTTCTTTGCTGAGGCTCATAGCATTTCTCACTGGTCCTGAGTAACCCATTATGCACCAGATCCTTTCTGACCCGGTGGATATTCCTAAGGGTTTTCTGTTAATCAAAGTTCAGAGCAAAGTTTTGCACGTTGGGTCTAGCTGAGAGCTGAGACATCACTCTCTGCCCATGTGCAATTGCAGACTAAGACATGGCAGGTCCAAAAGGTGCTGCCCAGTGAACCAAGGCTTGCTACAGATGAGAGGAGGGCTAAAACAGTTTTTTCTCAATTTTATCAAAAATAGTCCTATACTGGATGTATGGTGCTGCCGACTGCTTGACCGCCCGGTGGCCGAGCAGGTGACTAGCTTCCAGTATCCCGGTGGTGAGACAGGGAGAAGCTTTGTGTCTGATGGAAGCTCCTGCTGGAGCTGTCTGCGTCTGGGCTCACAGTGGAGCTGGCAGCAGTCGATGGGAACTGTAGCGATCGGCAGAGGCGAAGGAGGAAAGAGAGACTCAATGTTGCAGCACCCAAGTCTTTATTCCCAACCCGGAGGTCAGGAGACCAGGATGAGGAGCAACAAAAGAGCACACAATGACAGTTCCACTGTCTTTTAAGGTAGGGGAGGAGAAGGGAGGAACAAAGAGATAAACCAATAGGGAGAAGACAAAAGGTGTCAGATATACCATAAAAGGAACAATAGGGAGGGTTTAATTGCAATAGACCAATGGGGATTATAGAACACAGAACTTTCCAGAACTTAATTGACTAAACAACAAGGATATACATAAACATGAAGGGTAGAACCAATGGGTAACTAAAGAAAAAAGATGTTTCTGGAACAAGGGAGGAATAGCTAGGTGGAATGACATCCAGGAGGCTGGAACTTCCACCCACTGCATGCCTTTGTCCATTCTCAGCCCAGAGGTGGGCTGGACCACCGCAACAGTATGGGACATAGGGGACTGGGGACATAACTGTAAGATACTGGCCAGGGGAAATGCTTTTCATTGCAACCACTTGTGGGGACCTTCTTCCTGAAGATCTTTTTATCTGTTGTTGACTCTGGAGATGTTAGGAAGTGGTCAGCTTTCGAAATCACTGTTGTTTATTTGGTTGGTTGGTTGGTTGGTTGGTTGGTTGGTTGGTTGATTGGTTGGTTGGTTGTAAAAAGCTTTATGCTTGTAAACTGTAAAAAGCTTCATGCTTGTTAATGACCTGAAAATAAAAATTGAGTTTGGTCCCTACCAGGCAAGCCACATCTCCTGGTGAGAAGCTGTGCCTTCTCAGCAACTCTAAACTGCACTACTCCAACCCCTGCCACCTCTTTTTCCCGGAACACTCAAAGGTTAACTCACGTGCCCTGCCTGAAGCAGGAATCCCACACTTAGCAAGGATGTTGCAGTGCATTCCTGTTAGTGATGGGATAAAGTCTGTTTTCAATTAAGGCCATGTAGATTTCTGTGCATTGAAGCAAAGTATTAATATCTCAAATATATTTGCCATAATCAGCTATAGAAATCTCAGCCTTTAAGCTGCTGATACTGTATGTTGTTCTACTTTCATTTCTGTATATGGATGTTGTGTATTCACAATACACACATATACACTACCCTTAACAATGCAAAAACACTACCTACATGCAACAAATGGTTTCTTAATTCTATTTTGTTTTGTTAGTAAAATATATATTTAAGCAAATAGCAAAGCCATAATTTCTTCAAGATAAAAAAAATTTGCATGGTAGTCTCTATAAAGTAATGGAAATATTAATTAAATAATGCAGTGTCATTAAGGGCAGAAAAAGAATTGAACATAATGATCAGTTGTAATTGAATGAAGGGCCACACAGGAGATTCTGTCTTGGAAATAACTTTTACGTAAAAAAACAGAATAAGGCAAGAAATCAGAAGAAAGAGAAACACTACACAGCTCACAATTCAAGAATATTTTCTGCAGGAATCAGTGATAAATGTTTCTCAGAGCTATTTCTCCCTGTGGGAGGGAAAAATATCTAATGAAATACAAGCTGCTGTACAGAAAATTAATGAGCGAATTCATTGAGTAGAGAACATAGCATATATAAAAATGAATCAGATATAGTTGGATCAGCACTCTGATATTTGCATTAGCACTTATATAAAAAAAAGAAAGAGAATTTCTCAGTGATATACACACAAAACCTAAAAAAAAAAAATCACAGAAAGATTATTAGAAAATCTATTATAAAATCTGTTCTAGTTCTAGAGTTCTGTCTTGTCATTTTTTTATCTTAATTTGACTGTGTTTTTTTAAAAAGATCAGAGAATCAAGGAACCCCCAATTCTCTGTAAAAGACCTCATGAAATAACTGACTTGCAACTTCTGTCCTCAAGGATCAGCTTAATCCAAACCATTAGTTCATCATCATTTTTTAGAGTGAAGACTGAAGGACCTCTCATGATAAACCTTACTAAACAATTTCTGAAACATATAGCTTCATCTGTATAAAAAATCTTCTATTAACAGAAATTCATAGAATCACTGGACAACATTCTTACCAGCCTATTTCTTTTTGTTTTGAAATATTCAATAACTTTCCAGTCAGTAGTCCCCTGAGAAACTATTTTCTGCTCTAATGGATATAGCAGTTTACACTCAGAAGTGAATGTATGCCATTAACTTACTTTAGAGATCCAGGGTACAGTTCATTTATACTTCATTCTGAATTTTTTACAGAAATACCATGTGGCAACTGCAATGGAGATGGAAAACCTTCCTTAAATCATGCCATACTATTATCTCATAATATTTCCCAGGACATTATATTTCTGCTCATTTTTTAAATCTCCATAGAAGAGGGGTAAATGGAATAAATTATACCTTCTTGAATTTCTCTTTGCTTAATTACTTTCACTGACATTTACATGGCAATACTTTTCATATATTTCAGTTTCCTCAGTGCAGGACTGTTTGAGAAAATCGCTTAAATAATCATTAGATCATTATCCTCATTCAGAGAGAAAGCATTTAAAATGTCACCACACCACTTATCCCATAAATAAAGCACTCAAAAACTGAGTACAGTTTTATGAGGACCAAGCAGTATTTTGCAGTTAGTAACTTTTGTGACAATGAAATATAAAGGGGCAGCTCTGTAACCGTCAGAGATAAGTTCGTGTTTTAAAGGAATGTGATCTGTATCACTGCCATAGCTTGACTATTCTCTAATTTAAACGAAACTAGTCAGTGCCTTGTTCATGACTGCTCTCTGTTTGTTATACTTTACAGCTTGCTCTTGGCTGTAACATACACAGCATATATCTCCCATGACACCTGAGGGTGTGCTACACTTCCCATGCCGTTTTCCAGAGGACACAGTTCTGTAGCCAGGAACCAAGGAGAGACACATTTTGTCTTTTTGTTTGCTTCTCTTAGTTTTGAGGGTTTCCCTGCAGAGACAGATCTCAGCCAGTCAGGACAACCATCTCACCCACTGGCTTTTCCTGTGCCCTGAAGTCACTCCATGCCTTTGCCGTCCCTTGCTCATTATAATTGCATTCCACAGTAATTGTCGAATCAGCAGGTTATGCAGTGAAAAATTGCTCCCTTGGGCAGCATTTACTATCATTCCAAGTAATATTAAGTACTAATTTCTACATTGTGAATGTTAAGAGGGACTGGGCTTTAGACTAGGTCTGGATACACATTTAACCCATAGTGTATTTCTGTGGGAGAGGAAGAGGAGCAGAGAGTCTGGTCTGAGTAAGTTTGACCATAATGTCAATAAGATGGTGCAGTTTGAAATGAGAAATCATTAAAGAATTTTTTTAAGACACTGAAATGTTTTGACTTTTGTTTCCCTTTTATCTACCAAGGTGATAATTACTTGAGATGGCTGTCAGAAGTGCAGCAGTGATTGCTTTTAGATAGTGCTCCTTTCTCAGCAAAGCAGCTGCATCCATCCCAACAGCACACTCCATGTCATTAAGGACAAGGCTCAGTGAGAAATGACCGCTCTGCCTAGTAGCAAATCTTCCATTTCCTTTGTTATCCAGACACTGTGGCCAAGGACTGTGTGTTCAGCCATGGACACACAGTGCAGGCCTGCAGGAAGGGGAAGATGCATAATTTATGCTGCGAGCCAGGACAATGTCTCGCACACTTTAAAACAAGCACTTCCTATTTCATGACTTTGGCCAATTCCACAGCTGGAGATGGCTTCTGTCCTATTTCACATAAGCCTCTTGTGCACATTTCAAAATCTCAGCACTAGAGTAGAATTTCTATACTTAAATGGAAACAGAAATTTCCTTCATACCATCAGCCATCTCAAGCTAAATGTTTTTTTCTCTTTCAGGCAACTGTAGAGAATAAGTGCTAGCACAGAAAGGGAAGGATATACCTCTTGGTCCAGGTACAAATTCTAATAACTGGAGAGATGCTGTTCTCATCTTCAATAGCATTTAATCTTTGGGAGGACAGAAGCACTTGATTGACCTGGTTGCTCTGTTAGACGAGGTGTCACTCCAGCCCCAGCTGTGGTATGTGTAACCCTTCCTTGCCACCCAGTGAAGTTAGTCAGGATGTCAGCCTGATCATCCAGTGGAAGACTTGCAAATATTAAAATGGAGACATGTTGCATTTCAGTCTATCTTTGCAAGGCCACAAAACCTGAAAGATGCTGTCAGGACTTAGGGCAGAAAATAAATCAGGATTAAATGGTAGCCAGCATAACAGAAAAAATGGTCCTTTTTTTCCTCTGCAGGAGCCAGATGGTACCACCCAAACTGATGCCATGAAAGTGTCTTGCTGGATGGGAACAGTAAGAAAATAGAGAAAAAGGAAAAATATTTTTTGAATTGTCTTTTAAATAGTAATATATTAAGTGGTGCTGTATTACTGGCAGTGGATCAATCAATGATGGATTTGTTTTGCTCTGTGAAAATTGTGATAGAAATAGTTAATGGCATTTTGAAATAATTTTATTTTTTAGTGCAAGTCATTCTACACTTACATTCCCTTTAAACAGCTCAATTTATTTCAGAGTGTTGTTGCTGTAGTACGGCAATTTGCCCTGGACATTTCACTTAATATTCTAGAAAAATGAGAAGCGCTACAGGAAAGAAATAAAAACCCAAAAACTTTAAGAATCTTCAGCCTCTCAAAAAATTTGTAATATCTTTATTCATTCTAGAATAAAGAAGAGTTGCAGCAACGTGATAATATTTTTCATATACGTGCAGGGGTTATTACAGAATAGGACAATCCAGAATTTTCCATTTACACTAAGATAAACCAAGATGGAATCAACTTCATTTGCTATCAGAGGAATCTGGTTTAGGAACTGGTAAATCCTACAGCAGATCACCAAGGGAGATGAAAGAATCTCCAGCAGGTCAATATACCTATAAATTAAGATTTACGTCTGGGATTATACACTGTGTGTGCATGTCTTCGACATAAACCTGCTAAAGGTGCTTTGGTCTTAACAGATGCTGAATGGGACAATGAAACAGCAGGCCTTTCCCAAGGTCCTTTCCACAATTCATTTGAATTTATAACAGAGGATCTCAAAACAGAATCTGGCCACTCAGTAGTTAGAAAGGTGCATAAATCATAATAAATCTTCTAGAGGAGATTTCCATCTTTCATTTTCCAACAGCATCAATGTCTACACAGCTGCTGAGTGACCAAGAAATCAGTTTGCCATTTTTTTAAGCAACGTAAAGGCATGCAAATGTTGTCTATGCTGAACCTCCCATAGCATTTACTCTAATCTAACTACTCTAATTAGAGCTGATGGAAAGGTCACGAAAGATGAGTGGATTTTCCTAAGATGAAAAGGCTGACTCTTCTCATGGCGTCCCAGCCAGCAACTGGGACAGCAATGGGCATGTTATAGGGTAGAAAATGACCCCTTCAGTAACACCTACTCTCTAAATTGTGCCAGGTTATCTCAGAAAGTTCATATTGAAACCCTACCCCCACTGAATTTGAGGGTAAATTTTCCCCTAGCTTCAGCGGAATGAAGGTTTTCCTCTCACATCAGGGTTGAATAACCTCCAGAATGGAGGACATTCAAGTGCAAACTGTCTGCAACAATTCCATCACTTTCAGCTGTGGGAACACAACCTTGCTTTAAACTAAATGAATAATCTGACTCTCTGTAGTCTGTAAAAGCTCATATGACCAGACATGACAGCTGTGAACTATTTCCGCTGCTCGAGATAGGGAATACTGGGCTTGTGCACTGTACCTTCAGGTCCTTGTTTGGAATATAACCAAGCTGCCAATTTTTGTCGGCAGTGGCTGCATTTGGAATAATTTTGTAAAGTCAGTGGGAGCTAAAAATCCCTGGAGATCCTCCTTAGCTCCCTTACTGGCCCTTAATATGCTCGTTAAAATGGCACAGCAGCCCTGTGCAGGTTTATACACTTCTCTCATCCCCTCCTGTTTCCCAGTTCCTGCAGCTCCACTGCAGAATCACCCCTGTCAAACGGCCCAGCCTGGATCTCATCCACCCTACACACAGCAAACACTGAGGGAGTGACACGAGGTACCACACGTGCCACCACCACACACCTGCCTTCCTTACATGTGCGAGCTGGTGACACAGCCCGAGACAAAGGCAGGTTCCATCACTGGATATAAATTTGTTTGATCAATCTTCAATACAAAACATGCTGCCCGGAGCTAATTGTGCCACTGGCCTTTAATTCTCTACCTGACAGTCTTTTCAGGATTTCACCTGCCTTCCTCCTTTCTTACCAAATCCAGATGTCCCAGAGTTTGAATACAAGTGGAATTTCCCAAATGCGCAGCTTGATCAAACTGGTTTGGAGACTAGAGAAATACTGTGGTATTAACCTCACTGACTTTCCGACTCTCTTAAACCCTCCTAAGCATCTGGCATCACAAGACATGTATTCCCTTCAGTTGCACTCAGCCAGTCAGAAGTACCTACAAACTTTTCTTCATCCTCCCCAGCATGGTATAAAAAGGAATATTTGAAAAGCTTATTCCCTTTTCTAAGGCTCCTCAAGATGCTGTGAGGTGCTCAGAAGACATTAACATTTTCTTTCAGCAATCTTGGGTACGTTTTACTGACTCCTTTTCACATTTAACCTTTCTATTGTCTTTCTTTTATGCTCCTTTACGCTCTGTTTGAGCTCTTGACTTCTGCCTAAACTGGTAACTCTGCACGCAGTGATGTAAATCTCAGTCATTCTAACTTTCCATTACTTACTGTTGTGTATTAATACATTCATAGCCACTGCTTTATCCTCTTGAATAACTCTTTTAAAAGTCTACCTCCACTATTATTACTACAGACGATTTAACTAGAGTTTTATAGAAGGGTTTGCCATATGTTATTTATGAATTTCTGTTCTAATAATTTGAGGTGCAGATTGTTTATAAGGTAGGAGACGCTATTTTTATAATTAGCTACAATAAATATGCAAAGGTCAGCTTGGCTAAATAACGTCTTGATGATGGAAATTACTAAATAGAAATACATTAAATCAAACATAGCAAGTTAAGATAAAACTGTAAACAGCAGTTTGGCAGATAAAAATAACCATCCAAGCCTGTAGAAGATATGTCAATGGTAGAACAAAATAAGATGAGCAGAAACTGAGCCAATAGGGAAGTGATGTTGCTGATGCTGGTATATTTTAAATAGCCAAACACAAAAGAATAGTGTAGAAAGGATTTTTCATTTTAGAAGTGGTTACTGAACTTTCACATTATAAAATACTGAAAAAAAAAGTCCTAGAGGAAGATATTGCAGGACATGTATGAGTTATAAAGTCACCTGGTTCTCAATCAAAACCTGTGAATCCCAGAAAATATGCAAACTCATACAATAATATTTGAGCTAGCCTTCCCATCTCTTTGCTGTAACAAGAACTGAAGCAGGAGGAGGAGGAGTTGTTGAGTTTGCACACTCAGCTGTTTCATATTTCTCTGCTTGATCTTCCTTCATTATCCTCTGGGATCTTCTGTAACCATCGGAAGCTGAGCCACTGCTGCCTGGTTCTCCATCCATCTCCACAGAGCTGCTGAGCCAATTACCTTCACTGCAAAGTGCAGTGAGTTATCTTACAGCATCTGTCTTGTCCCAGCACCTTTGGGACAGTCCCAAAGGCAGTAACCAATCAACTCCAGAAGCTGAAATTTGCTTTGCTGCCTGCACATGTAATGTGAATTGTTCTGATGCAAGGACTGTCCACATGCTCAGCACTTATATTTTTTCATACTCGTCTGACAAGGAGTAGATGCTTAGACTATTTTTTTATCTGAGCTTCTTTGTTTTGAACTCTCTGGCCCTTCAATAAGAGTTTGACAGTATTTTTTCTCCTGGGAACAGTCCACACAAACTGCCACCATGGCTACCAACAGTAAGATAAAGAGAAGAAGCTTATCAGCAGACTTTAGTGTGTGCAAAATTATACAGAGAAAACTGGTCTGTTCTGTCATGCTGAAGCACAGTCAGTTTTGCCCTCCTCACTGTCCATGCAAAGTATGAGCTATTTCATATTCAGACTCCTCTCTGACAGAGGTCACACAGCTCAAGGCAGGGAAATGCAGCTGGAACTGGAGGTTGGGTCATGCAGAGATTTCTCCTCTACAGGTAGGATGTGTGTGAGTGGTGACCAATGTACAAGAGCAGTTATTCTCTCTTGAGCGGAGAAAAGGACCAAAGCTACCTGGAAGAGACTGAGATCCGGTCGAGATTTGGTTCTTTAATAAAGAACAAGCAATAATTCAGCCAGGCACTGCAGCATATACTTGATTTCAAGGGAATTCTGAAATTCACCCTTAACCAACAAAGCTCGAGTTCACCAAGGGTTTGGTGATACTTACCTAAATTAATGTCAAACAGAGCCAATTTGGCTCTGAGGGCTCAGAAAGAGCTGAAGAAAAATGTGCTCTCCCTTGCTTTTACCCGAACCAATTTTTGTGTACACTAATGCACTGCACTTTCAAAAAGCAATTGAAGGGTTGCACAGAGCAATCCCAGCCAGGCACTGATTGTGAAAACACTGATGTACAGACATTTAGGATTCAGTTTATATTCCAACTTGTAGCAATGATCAGTGATGTTACCAGATCTGTGTGCAAACCTTACAGAGAGCAGCCAGACAAGCAAAGGCAGCTTAACTTCACTCCCTGAGTCTGCAGTGAATTCATCCTTAGTAATTCGTGTCGAGCTTTTCCAGTTTTTCTTTCTCATACAGTATCACCAGTCTCCAAAGGCAGCTGATAGGATCTGGAACTTTGCTGGTGTATCTGGGCTATTCTGCTCTGACACAGGAGCACACAGCATCTGGGCCAGTTCCTTCCTCCTGGGAGTCTGTGGGACAGAGGAAGACAATTTACAGACACCAGCGAGAAGCAGGGGTACCATGCTGTGCTCTTAATAGCAAGTGTCAAAAGACATTTAAATGACACTTCATTACAGCTTGTACTGCAGGGTGGTGAAAAGCCATGAGCTGAAAACAAGTGGACTGACCTGTGTGTTATTTTTTGCAGAGGGAAGAATTTCAGCACTCAGCAGTGCATCATGCAGCAGTTCTGTGTGATAGGTGGGTGCAGCACTATCATGGCCAAGAGGGGTGGTGATGACATGCAAAATAATTGCATTTATGACTTCAGGCTATCAACAAGTGCTATTCCCAGGGACAGGCAAAGGCCACACTCGCTGGCAGCAAACCGTGTACGTGCAAGCAGAGGTTACTTACTCCACTTAACCCTACTTCCCCAAAGGAAAAAACATTCCTGAGTTTCAATGGACTTGAATTAGGAGCCATGATTAGCCTAGCTGACAAGCATTTGGGTGTGAGAAGTCACATTAGCTGAGTTTAGCCACCACACTCTAAAAGTGAGCTCCTTTCCTATGCTCAGCTCCAGAGCTGCTTCCCCCTGAGCAGTCACCAGGTCAGGTCCTGCCTCTCACTGTTCCTCTGTCCCTCGGGCAGAAGTTTCAGATAAACAAACCAAATCACAATCTCTCTGATGGAAATCTCATATGATGCTGATGGAAATATCTGGAATTTACTTCAAATTGTACCCATGCATTTCAGAGGTGTTTCCAACACTATTCACCATCACCTGTTTTGCTGCGTTTGCACGAAAATGGGAAAAAAAGTCCTTCCTGTAGTTTCTCCCTTTGTGTTGATCACATAATGAGAACTCTTATCAGCTCCATTTTCCAGCCTCTCTGAAGATGTTAAGTAGCATTTTATGTTAAGTCCCAGTTTAGGGACACCTCCTCATTCTGCTTTATATCATCTTGGCGTTTTGGTTTCCACGAGGGTATTGAAAAATGAAACAAATGTAATTTGTTATTACAATGTTTCCCATGCTTATTAGATTTTCACAGATGCAACCCAGCCATTGGAGGAGACACTCTGAAATCACCCATCTGAGACAGAAGGCGCGAGAACTTTTAATAGTCATCCTGGAGATGTGAGGGAACACTTTATGCTACCTTAAAAGAGATGTTGAAGATAACCTCCTTCCTTCCTTGCTTCGCCTAAGAGGATCAGCATGTATCTGCTGTAAAGGTCTTTTTTCTTTGTTCCACCTGACAGTGGATCTGCTCCCAGTGTATATTGTAGAATATTACGGTTTATTTAAGATTATTGCTGCTTTTGCATGCATTTTTTCCTCTTATTTATAGTGATATCTTCAGGCACAGCCCATATAATAGGCACCATTCTCTGGGATTTGGTTCACCTTAGCATACAATCTCTCCCCTCCGGTTATGATGCTCAGAGGAAAGTCCTGTACCCCTCAGTCTCTGACATGTGAGTACAAAAGACTGGTGCAGGGATGATGTGGGTAAAGGAGAGCGAATCTCAGAATTCTCCTAAGTGATACCAGAAATCAGTTACTGGGTTTTTTTCATATTTTTGCACTACTTGGCTTTGCAGAAGGGTGAGGGATGTGGGATTTGTCCCCACTAAGCTTTGGGGCAAAGTGACCACAACCACTGGTGCTTTGCTGATGTCAGTGGACACCACAATCTCCGTGATTCCTCCTAGCAAACTTGCAGCTCTAAACTCCTTGTTTCAAATGCCAGACAGCTTTCACCATGAGACAGGTGCAGCCAAGACATCACACAGCAGCATTTGATGTGCAAAAGTAAGTTTAACTAAAAGCTTTGAAAGTGAAACTTGAAGAGAAACCAGACAGTGAGTCGTGCAGGTCCAGCAGAAAATACTGTCAGGTGACTGTTGGCAACTTGACAGGTCTACACATCTCTCATGACCTTCTAAGTATTGGTAGCAGCTTTAAAATGGCAAAAAACTCACTGAAATGCTTTTTAAATTCCTACCTGCTTTTGCCTGCCCACCTCTTCTGCTTACCTATACCCAAGAAAAATGCTTTTTTCTGTCTCTCTCCAATTTATCACTTTATTTTTTCAGTCCCAAGGTCATTAAATGAAAGATAGTTGTCTTAAATATTGAATTGCAAATATGTTCTGTTGGCTCTGTTGTCAGCAGCAGCTCCAGAGTTGCACTCAGTGCTCTTGCTGAAACAGAAAGAGATGGCAATAATCCAGGCAAAGTCACTGGAGGAGGCACCACAGGGAGCTGGCATCCACCCATTCCCAGGGAATGGCTCCTCTGCCAGCAGGCATCACGCTGGCCCCTCCATCCGCTCAAAACACCTCCATTCTCAAGCATTTGAAAATTACACAATAAACATTAATGAGTACTGTCAACCAGCTTTCTTCCTCCTCGAGATCAGCTTGCATGGTATTGAAAATATTTTCAGGTAATTTCATCATAATAACACGTTTAATTACTTCAGACACTTTGGAGTGTGGGTTTCAGCACAATTAATTGCTGTATGTTATTCTAGTTATTCCTGACAGTGACAGAATTTTTGGCGATAAAAGGTTCTTAATCACAGTTTACTCAGTAGGCAAGTGCAAAGGAAGAGCAGCTGTCATCAGAAAAAAAGCAGCACAAATCCTGCCTGTCTGGGGCTGCAGATGAAGGAAGCCACGTGGATGAAAGCAGACCATGAAGCAGCCCCTCTCCACCTGCAGAGGCTGGGAGGAGGAGAACACCCATCCAAGGGGAGTTTTCCTGCATGCAGCTCCTTGCCTGTGTGCTCTCTGATGGTTGAACCAGTGCTGGCCCCAGGAGCTAAAGACAGGTGTGTTGTGAGAGCAGATAAGGGATACAAGCATTCTTTAGCAATGCTGAAGTTAAAAGCAGGTTGTGAGCACCAGGGTGAGCCAGGCCTGGTGCATTGAATAGATTAATGCCTTGTAGAGGCTGACCTGGAACAGAGGCTGGACAGAGTGACCGGATAAAGGGCAGGTATTTATTGAAAGGCCTGCACAGGGTACACCTTGGGCAGTGCAGGAGTCTCGCAGACACTACACCCAGGATGGACACAGTCACACGTTTTTCGGACAGATATAAGTTTTGTCCATTTGCATATCAGAGGTTAATTGTCCAATTACAGCTTCAGGCAGTGGAGTCCCATTCTCTTAGTTTGCTCCCCCTTAATTCACTTTTGTTTACCTTGTTTACCTTGTTTCGCCTTGATTCTCAGGCTTAGAGAGGAATTGTTGTGTCTGACCACAATGGGAAAAGCAGTTGCTAACACTCTACATGGAGTTTAAAGAATTGCAGGATTACAAATATATGAACATATAAAAGCTAAAATCCTAAGGCATCAAGATGGTGTCCATTTCTTTGCAGAACTCTTCATCCTGACCCTGGGAACTGCTCCTCAGCTCCCTCTGAGCCGCCTCCATGGTCCCTTCTTGTCTTCTCTCCTGGCCCTCACTGGGCACAGACTGTCTCTCACACAGCAGTAGCTGAGCCTGAGATGCTGCCCTCCATCCATAGTGTGCACTTTTCCCACAACTCCAGGTTTCCCCATACTGCATACTAACAATTCATCTTTCCAGGAACCTTATTAGCCAGGACATAAAAGCACAAACTATTTTAATGACGGGTTGATGATTAGGATTTCTTGACTCTTGATATATCAAGTAATGAATCAGATCCAAGCACATAGCCATGTGCCAATTTAGATTTTAGTTTATCTAGTGCCTTTCAGGACTCAGGTTTTCCTACAAAGTTTCATGTTCTTCCCAGCTGAACTTACTCCTTAAGATTTTAGTGGAATATTTATCTCCATCAGTTCACATCAGTATTCTTTGACTGCTGCTAATACCAGTAAGTGTCCATCTCCTGCTCAAGACTGTGCATTTGCTCTTGTGGATTTTCCTGTTTCTTATGGATAAAAAGCTGAAGTGATCATCTCAGCCCAAACAAAACTGACCAAGGAATGTGAAATTAAGTCCTTGTGACTGTCTTTTGTCCCTGAAAATCCTGCAGGGATACATAAGAAAGGATAGTGATGGAATTGGGGTCGAGTTAATATAAAAGGTATTTCTATCCCCTCCTAGAACAAGCACTGCCCCCCCAAAACCTCTTATCCTTTACAGCAGCCCAGATGTGCAGCCAAAGCTGACATGGTCCACCATCCAAGGATGTCTGGATGCATAATGTACCAGTGGGTTCTTCTGTGCAGGTTGAGTGGAAAAAGTTCCAGGAGAACTGCACTACCGATAAGCCATCGGATTGTGGCACTTTTTTATGCCTCTTCCAATGCTTTTGATCCTTTATTAGCATTTTATAAGTGGAAATAATGCAAACACAGGAAAACTCAGAGGCTTTTTTATCTGTGCTCTTTTACAGAACCAGCCCTTAGTCCTGAAGATACCTGTGTGCTATCCATAATGTATGTACCTCCTGAGGCTGCAGCACGGAGCTGGCAACAGCCAGTGTTTTGTGTGCGGTACCTGTCACTTACCCTTTGCAACTGAGGCTGAAGTATCCCGGCAGGAGCTTTCCTGTGGCAGAGCAGGAGCCCATGCCAGCCTTCACTCAGTGCTGCTGGGCATTATTTGGGAGAGAATGAATGGGATGTATTGTGAACTTCCAACAAAAGTCATGTTCGAGCTTTGCTCAACGGCCCAGATGCAAAAGGCTGCCATCACTGCTAGCCCAGAGATGAAGTTTCAGGCAGGAGGCACAGTTAAATCAGCAGATCTGAGGAGGGACACCTCTCTCACTCCACAGATGGAGGCTTGTGAGCTTGGGTGCATGCCTGAAAGTTAAATATCTGTACCCTCAGGGCAAAAGCAAAAAGGTATTTAGGGCCCTAACACGGTAATATTTGGAAAATTACGGATTTGCTAATGGTTCATAGCGAAACATAGAGGTTTTGTCTTTCCAGTTAGGTATGGAAAAACATTAAACGCCCGTTAGGAAATTCAGCAGCAGGCTGAAAGCAGCAGCTTTTCACTGAGGTGAAAAAACCAGAAATTTTCCATGTGCCATTTGCAAATCAAAATGGCAAAGTCTGATTTACCTCACAAATGTTGCATCATCCAAATTCTCAGGAACACTTTTTATTTTTTTGGATAACATAATTTATTCATCTACTTATTTTCATAGATGTCAAAGTAATGGGAACTGAAATAAGCAAGATCCAAAATGGTGAGAGGATAGATTTTTGCCACTGTAGCTGTATGGAAGGAGAGAGCAGATCCTATCTTAGAGGGTTGTTGGCCTCACTTAGACTGACTGTGAGGATGGCTGGAGGATGCTGTGGAAAGACAGCTGACAGGTTTGGGACCAGCCTGACAGGCGGGATGGTGGTACACAACGTGCTGGTGCAAGAAGGTGGGCAAGGGAGTGAGAGGTGGAACGAAGTCAAAACAAGGAGGCAAAACTACGAGTGTGAACAAAGAAAACTGCTGTCCAGATGAGAGAATAATAGATACCAGCACATACTGATATGCTGAGGAAATAGACAGTGAGCTGAATCCTGCCAAGCCCAGCACCAGCCCCTCTCAGAGCTTGTGTCTTTCAAGGCCACCAACAGCCACAGGCCCTCATCTGTCAGTGCCTCCCACCCTGTCTTGGCCCTTGCACTCGTGCAGAACTACAGAAAGGGAGACTGATAGAATTTTATGCTAATTTTCTACTAATTTGTAGGTATTTTATACTTATTTTCCACAGGTGTCTACACTGTGGAATATAAGTATAAAATACTTACAGTGCAGCAGCATATTTGTACTGCTCAAACACCTGTGCTTAATTATTTTCACAGGCTCACAACTGGGTGGTTGGAAAAATAGATCCAATCAGCAGGGATGACTGTGCTGTTCTGGATGAGTCGTTTAAGGTAGCTGTTTCCATGGTGTTTAAGCATTAAATACAGTGAAGCTCCTTGCGAGGCAGCTGGGCAGACACTGCAGTTAGGAGTTGAAAACATAAGGACTTTTATTCAGATGATGGTCAGAAGTTTATAAGGCAGGTGGAAGACAAAGACTAGCAATTCCATGAAGTCCTTATTCATGATCCAACACTGCAGTGTTTTAGTCTATGTATCTGTCAACACATTTCACTGAACTCTAGAACTCTCTGTAGGCAACTTTTTATATTTGGATATATCTGCCTATCCTTGAAGCAACCTGGATAAAATATTTCCCCTTTCTTTCCTTCGTGCTGTTGATGATCTTATTCTGTGTTACAGGCATTTTTAACAAAATGTTAAGCAATGCTATTGCTACTATTGCAAATTGATGGCTGTGCTCTAATGCAAAGAGCCTGTGAGACAATCCCTGTGCTTTTGACAACATTTGGAAGGCGTCACGGTGATTGTTAAGTAGTCCATTAGGGATGTTCTCGTTTTTAAAATGTGTTGATTTAAAATATGTATGTTAATTTACCTATCAACATTAAAAATGTGGTTTGCAGCAAACTGCTTATAATATATGAATGATAAGCCATAAATAATAACCACAGCTGTAAATTAAATTACTTGATTAAGCCTCAAAGATGCACTCTAATTTGGAACAGAAAATTACTTTGAAGTGATTTCAGCAGCTGATAATTCTTTTAGAGTAGCAGAGTTTTATGAGCCATAGTCTTCTTCAAGTCAAGGCATCAAACTTTCTGACAGATTTTGCCCACTAACATGGTTGATTGGGTATTGCTATGCCCTGAATGCAATGGATGCAACAGACTGACAAAATAATGAGTGTCAACTGTTTTAACCAAAATATGAAAGTGCTTTAAATCAAATAGAGGAATTATTTTCTGATAGAATGTGAATAACCTTGGGTTGGGTGTCAGCAAGAGCAAAGCTCTTACAAGAGCCTTAATTTTGAAAGACAGCAGAGACAGCATCTAAAGGAGTTACAGATACTTTGGAATTTTTTAATAGGCACAAATAAATATTTGTATTGTGAAACCCCCAAAACCTTCAGCAGAATTTAATATGATGCTCTGAAATACAAGCTGAGCAGAAATGCAAAGCTTAAGCTCTTCTCCCAGCACGTCTTACATTGCTGGTACAGTAGATAAGAGTCTGCGTAAGTTCCAATAGATAGAATAACTAAAAATAACTTACCAAACATGGCCTTCTGTACCCAAAAGCTGTTTTGATAGTTTGCATGTATCTAAGTGGAAAGGGATGAAGTTGTAGGAAAGTACTGGAGAGCTTGTGTTCGAGGAGCAGCGAGCCTTTTCTGTATATGCCAAGTGAAGTACTGCACTGGCCTTGGAATCAGAGCAGAACCTGGGACATGTCACTGCTCAAGGCTGACTTGGAGCTCAGGGCAGTGGTAGCACTGCTCTACATCCATAAGGAGCCTCCTTCTCAAACCTTCTCGGCCTAAGGACACCCTAGACGCTTGCTGGGGCACGTAGATCCCTTGGGATTGTTACACAGTGCGATAGTGGGGTTTGTCATTTGTGGACTTCTCCTTTAGTGTCACCATTAGCACACCCCAGGCAAGGGCACAGCAGCAGTGGTTCATCTGGGCTGGATGAGCAATCAGATTTCTCATTACAAAGTGACAACAAAAAGACACTGATAAATGAAATATAAAACCAATTCAACTTTAAGACAGGTGGGTACTTCCAGTTGTCTGGGTGCATGTTTGTAAAAATAATCCAGTATTTCTAAATGTCCCAGTTACTGGAGCTTGGAGTCCACCTCTTCTGAGTTTTTCCACTAGATCTCAACTCATACATTTGTTGCTCTGAAAGCCAATTTCTAGGCAGTTTGAGTGTGGGTTGGTTTTTTTTTCCGTTTAATAAATGCAAATGATGGGAGATGGTGTGATCATGCATCAAAAGATGATGAAGTATTCAAAGTGTTTCAAGCAAATGGGACTTGTTTGATCTCTCAACCTGATATTACAAATCATTCAACAGCAAGATTTGGTTTTTTAATTATGTTTTGATTTCTCCTCTGCTGGGTCTGATTGGGCAGAGGTGTCTAAGTTCTAGATATAGAGAAATATATATATGTGTTTATATTATTCCATTAGCATTTATATTTAAAACTTCCATTGATTGATATTTCCCTTATTCCTTTCTCATGTCAATATTCTACAAGTATATTTGAAAGTGTGTTTTAAAGACAAGGTAACTATCCATGGTCTTTGGTTCTTTCTTAGGAGTAGAGTGATGTCACTGTGGTCCATGAGCATTTGACTTCAAGAACCAATACTGACAAATTCTAATAAATAAACTGTGGGGTTTTCCCTACAATTTCCTATAAACTGGATAAGACTCAGTTTAACCCAAGAGCTGCCAGCTGCTAATGTGTTACACCCTGACTCATTCTGACAGTCCAAGTTCCACCTGAAAGGATTCCAAAGGGTAATATTATCCTGTAACGTAGAGTTCACAAGCCCAAAGCTTCCCCTGGATCACAGGGCAGCTGTTCTTTGCCAGGTTCTTTGTGTAAGCATTGTAGGCCCTGCCCTCACTTCAGCAGTCGCTTGCCCTGCCCCAGTGCAGTGTTCCTCCCTTTCCTTTGGGACTCGGCAGTCTCTCAGTGAAAGGTTCCTTTCTCGTTTCTCTGGGGAGGTCAGTCTGGTTGACCTACCACATCACCAGCCTAATTCTATGCCAATATATGTATTCTTATCTTAAAAAGTGATCACTTCAGGAATGCTGATGTACTCCATTACTGACCTTTACTGGAATCACACAGGCTCCAGCTACCTTGTGCAAAGGCTGAGGCTCCCAGGCTCTGCTCAAGGCTAATTTCAACACACATCTACTTTCCTTATCTAAACAAGTGTCTTTGAAGCAGAGTCCGATGCAATTTACTGGTATTCCCAGGCACAAATGCTGTGTTGTTACAGAAAACACCGTAGTTGAAAGGGAGACATTTGAGCCTAAATCATGCTCTAAATGCAACTCACCTCAACATAGAGGTGAACATTTGGAAAAATTTCTCTATAAGGAGTGATAAACAGACAGAGATATTATGAGAAAAAATGATTTTCCTACTTATTTCCTGGTTAAAATTTTCCTTTTCAGATAATACAAGATATAAGACATAGTGAACCAATCAGCCAGCAGGCTTGAGACAGAAGTATTTATTTACACAGTCTAATTATTTGGTGGAATATATTGTCACAAAATATTTTGGGAACAAAATAAAAATAGTTTTTAAAAGCTATTGGATGAATCACTGGGAAAAAAATTCCTCCCTTTCTCTTAAGCACTGTGATCTGCTACCATCTGAGTCAGAAAATTCCTCTGCCACCAAGGAATTGCCTTCCAGATTGCCAGAAGCTTGGAAGACATACCGTACTTGGAAGAAAAGTGTCATTGCATGTTCCTCTTGCTTCCTCTGTTACTCTGTATTTTTCCTTCAGCATTTGCTGTTGGCCCCAGTGGTTGGGGTAAGATCAACCTGTTGTCTGAATATGGCTATTTTCATGTATGGACAGATTTTTCAGAAAGACCTTAAAATTCAGAGATCAGTAATGACACTAAAGAAATTAAGGTTTTTGGTTTTAAAGATGTGGATGCAATGATATGAAGAAGTGAAATACATTGTTGGCTGCTTTGAAGAGTGCCCTCAGCTTCTCCCTCCCTTTGCAGTTTAAAAGGTACACTAGAGATCAAGCAGGCGATGGGGAATACAGTATTGTCATAGAATTAGCCTAAGACATTTGTGAAATCCTTATCTTTGTAAAATATGAAAAGAATGCAAATCAGAACGTAAACAAATGCAAACTACACTGAATGTCTTTGAAGATTGTGGATGGGTAGTTTGCAATTGGACCCCATGCAACACCCACATAATTAGTAATGTATTTGCTTAATGGATGTACCTTGCAGAACTGCCAAAATGCTAAGTATTGAGCAAGTAAACCAAAAGCCTCAGGGAATTTAGGGAATCTACAGTAATGTAGTGTCTAACCTATGTCCTGTGATCCACAGCACCAATGAAGGAATTTCCTACGACTCAATGTGAATTTCATCATTTTGGGTGACTTAATCTTTAAATGAGGCCCTTTGACACTGTCTCATAACGTGAAAAATAGCTGGATATCTAAAGTAACCTAAGTAATCGTTAATTTTCTAAGTGAAGGTTAGAAGGGCAGTTTCACATCCATTTTTTCCTTTATCCTACTTTTCTGGTATTAATCAGCCTGTCCTTTGGCTCAAATGCATGGCCATTAAGAGTATCCTATTACCGTTGCAAATAAACGGAACAATCGAAAAAAAAATTATCTTTTCCACCTACCTCATATAAGCTCTGTGAGACAAAGACTTTTCTTGGTCACTTATTTCAACAGTGCAATAGAACTTGACTCCCAAATGATTGATAAAAGTTATTCTAGATGAGGAAAGTTTTTAAAATTTTTCTCTAAAATCTTTGCCCTTAGGATACAGCACTGGAAATCTGGAGTTCTGAGTGCAGTCATGGTAATTCACATCTTTATGTAACTCACTGTAAGGGTTCACTGTTTGACTCTGCTATTTAAAAATTACAGCAAATGTCTGATTGTGGACTTATGGATTTTTCTCTAAGCCTCTGGAAGAATTCCTCTATCTCCCTAAACAACACTTTTTTACCCAGGTCTCTCATCTTCTCTCTCCCAAGAAGTACCAAGTAGATTAAAAATGTGGCTTTTAAAACACGTGCCTAACAAATTGCTGTGTTATGCCTCTTTTTTTTCTATAACAGAGAGAGAAATTGCAGTTGGAGCTAGCAGAAAGTCATGAAATCCCTGATGTGCAACAACTGTGGGGTGGACGAGTTTAAGGGTTTTCCCTGGTTACAAGACAGACAATGTAAAAGAAGAACAGCAGTGAAATTATCAGCTGGTGGAACAGAGCTTTTGGCTAAGAAAGACCTCTTAAGAACACTACAGCACTTCAAGGCCTGACTAAAAAGAGTAATAATATAGTCTACCTCCTTTTTATTTATTGTATTGGACCTATTCAGCAACAACAGATTGTCTGACCTGTGCATGGGATTAGTTTCCAGTGGAGGTGTTGTATTTCAGACTCCTAAAAGTAAAACCCACTTGACATCTGGGAGAAAAGAGCAGCAAATATATCACAAAAATTAATGAATCCAATGGAAGCAAGGGTTCAACTAAAGGTGAAAAATAATCATGTTTTAAATGTCAATGGGTAGTATAGGCTATTACTGTATTGCTTTACTCCTGCTTTTAATAGGCTATCATTGCAATTTTCAATAGGGTTGCACCAGAAAAATACTGGGAAACAGAGCCCTTAGGCTGTTTTAATTTATAATAGGGTATAAATTATTTGGAGCTGAAATTCCATCAGTTTAATGGCACAGTGTCAAAAAGTTTAAGCTACATCCATGAAAAATACAGATTTTTTCTAACTGTGTGCAAATGTTAATGCTTTTGAGTCTGTATTTGACACTATGTCAGTAATCAACATGAAGAAAAAAGCAGAGATTTCCTTGTGCTCAACATCGAGCCCATCAATGCTATCAAACAATCTGACTCGTCTGCCTCCCTTCTCACAGCTGAGGAGGCTCAGAAACACAGACAAACAAGCATTTGTCTGTAAATAGGATATAATAGAAGCTAATAATGAAAATATGGCTCGTTAGCCATTTCCCTGTCCTGGCATCTTCACAGCTTTTCCTGGTTTGCATTTCATGACTGATGGCCACACTCTGTTACATCCTAAGTGAATTCTACATGAGCCTATTCCAACAGTCTCTGCAATTTAATGACACTTCGGTATTTGCTTTCGTCCTGCCAATTCCTACACCTAGAACAGACCTACATGGCCTTTCCAACTCCTCAGGAAAAAGCTTCTACTTTTATGATTTAAATGTGTTCTGGTAAAAATATTTCAGCTTGCAGAATATTCCATTCCAATGGAAGGTGCAAAGCGCTTGAGTCCTTCCATATGATTTAACTAAATGGCAGCTATACTTAATTAAGGCAAAATTGCATTGGGTAGCATGGTCACCTTCAGTACAACTAAAAAGAAATGTTCTGAGACAAAAGAAGGGTCATTTTATTCCTGTTCTCCCAAGCTCTGCTGCAAATATAGGCTGACAGGTTAATAAAAGCATTTCTAAACAGTTGTAAGAAATCAGCCATCTGATTCAAGAATTCTGCTCCTTCGTTAACTTACTATTCAGCTACTGAAAACTTGTTTTTCCCATCTGTGAGATGACAAATTTGAATGAAAACAGTATTAATATTTATGTTCTAAATAGAAAAGGCTTTCAAAGTATGTTCATAAAGTGGAAAATAAAAGCAGTTTTTCCAAAACTTTCTGGCCTTTTGCAAATTTAAAATTTATCAGCCTTGCTGCCAGGATTTGTTGGTTTAAGAGCAAGTAATCATATTTTATAAAAGTTATTAATATAGGTTAACTTTTACATCATTTGAATGGTCTCTAGTATGTGGATCAGTTAATTTCAGCTACAGTTCATACTGTTATGAATATGTATTCCAAAATTGCCCAAAATGTGGGAAAAAATATGTTTACTGGGTCTGGTTGAAATGTTTTGTGATGGCAGTGTTTATGTCCTACATAAAGATCATTCAACAGAAAGTGTGTGCATATGAACACAGAACAGAGGTACCAGTAAGGATTATAAGTACATGAAAACACAGTGAACTTTTTTTCTTTCGTAAGAATCTCATTTCTAGTTAATTTTGTTGCCTTCTTATGAATAAAATCCATTATCTTATATAACTTGACAATCATTAGAAGTAGCTGATGGAAAATTAAACGTTTTGTTTGAAACAATTTCTTAAATCCTTATGCATGGAATTGCTTTCCTTGTACTGTGGCCTGCCAATACTTCCCACTTTTCTGATATATGCTCCAAAATGGTTATATCAAAATGTCCAACTGCTAAGACTGCACGGCCTGCACTCTAATGACCTGCATTTATCCACTGAGAGAACACCCAAAAAAGGAGCACCTTCCATAAATTTTTTCCTCCCATTCTCATAACAGCAACTGTCAGCCCAGGATACTTTTATCACTAGTTTCCAGTTCAAGAGAGGAAAATCCTTTAGGCAAGCATAGGCCCAGTGTAGGAACTGACTCCCCAGGCAGTACAAGCATAAAATAGTAAAATATTTGGACATTTGAATTCAAGCTGCTCAACAGCTGCTCAAAAGCAGTGACAGGTACTTCTGTGCAAAGCCTGACACTATTTTTTCCTTTTTGCATATTGAAAAAGCCCACCACCACCTCACATAGCACAAGGCAGGAAAATCCAAATTCTTTGCTTACAGTTTCCATGTATAGAACTGGGTACAGTAGAGAAAATTCAGAATGGGAAGTCCTGAAAGTGATGAAATTATAATAGATTTCTTTCAGAAGACTGGTCTGGGAGGAAGGAGTGGTGGAGTGTGTGATTCTGTCTTTGGGGATGGAAAGAGTGAGAGATTTGGGTTTGATTTTTTTAATGATGGGTGTCAGTAGACTTGCTCTGATACCTTACCGTAAAAACTACCTGCCCTTTCTTTATCTGGATTACTAAAGTTATTCTTATTTAACTTGTAATGAATATTATTGACAGCAATGAAGATAAGAAGGGTCACTTGTGTTTATGGACATTAAAAAAAAAAATCCATGGCTAATCAAGGAACTAGGATTTGCAAAAATGGTCTCTGAGAACTTAATTTCTCCAAGTTCTTTGGGCTCTCTGGATTTGTGCAACAAACAACAGCCTCGCTGCTGAAGTGGTGGATGTTGTTCTCATAAGGCACTCATTTTTAACTGCTGTGACTTGGCACCATCATGTGGCCACTTGGAGTTTTCTCAATTTAAGTTAACAATTTACACAGAAAAAAGTTCGCAATTAATTAATTTAAACTTACAAATATTTCAAGCTACTTTAGAAGGAGAAGGTACATACTTTAAATATATCTGTTCACTAAATACTGAATATAATGTCTTACAATTGTCCTTTTTTTCACCAAATCTGAGCTTTTTAAACCAAGGTTTCACTCATGTTCTTTAAGCCAAGTTTTCTTAGGTTACAAAAGACATTTTCAGTGCTTCATCTTGGTCCAAACCTTACCAATAGTGTACAAAAATTAGTATCATATCATAGACAGCTGTCCTCTTCCTCACTACGAGAACTTTGGAAACTATTTGCAGAATGAAACAGGCAAGTATGTTCTGTTTCATATCAGAAATCCATAGGATTCAGAATTTCAGTGAATCTCCCCAGGCATATTGTTCACATAGTTCGCTCC
This sequence comes from Callaeas wilsoni, assembly GCA_013398955.1. Lineage (NCBI taxonomy): Eukaryota > Metazoa > Chordata > Aves > Passeriformes > Callaeidae > Callaeas > Callaeas wilsoni. Next base: position 97,928 of record VWPU01005937.1, read on the forward strand.
AAACAGGGAGTGTACATCTCAGACCTGAGCTAGTCAGGTATTCCTTTTGCACAGTTTCAGAGTCAAAATCAGAAGATAGGTATGTGTGATGTTAATTTGTATTCTGGTATGTCTGCATATGGGCTTTAGGTAGACAAAAGAAAGTTTTTCCAAGCGTTAATGTTTAAGAGGCCCAAACCTCGTCAGATCCAGGTTGTACAGAAACACAACTTGATGTTTGCAAAGAATTGCTGTGACTTCCTTCAGAGTGGAATAACGAGAAACAGCAGTGCAATTTAGAGGAATTTATTTTTGCTATTTTTTAAAAATATATGTACATCTAGAGTACTTTCAATAATCAAACACAGTTCATCATATTTTTAAGTACAATAATGATGGTAAATTTGATTCTGTCATTTTTATGATAAAATATATTGTTTCAATTGAAATATTGTATTGGTAGCCTTTAAAATATATACAAGTTATATACAAATACAAAATTACATTACAAATTTTTTAATTGAATTCAAAAATAAACTACACATTTTGCAATAAATTGTACAACCCTGTTTCTAAAAAGACTGCAGTAAAATAGAATACAGTTTGTCAGATTCCTCAGGCTGAGGTAATGCCCACTTCTTCTTTACATACTGAATGTCGATCTGTCCAGATTCCTTGGCCAGCACGATGCCTAACAATCCATTTGCTTTTTCTGGCTCTCCCAGCAGAGTCATAGTTACAACCCTGAAATCAAAAGAACAGGGGAGTGTTCTTTAATTGAGACAAAATAAATAGAAATTGGTGCTTTCGAACATGTTTGTATCAGGTTTATTTACAGTCAACTAAATTATTCTTCTTTTCTGCTCAAGTCCCACCACGTTCTTTAGCTTTTCACTAGTTGCAACCATTTAATGGAAATATAACATGCAATTCTTCCCTCATGCATTTCATCACCAATTTCTAATCATGGTTGAAAATTATTTCAAGCTTGTAAAAATGAACAATGTTTTATAACATTTTCCAGTACAGTGTAATAAATTTAGAAATCGTAATATTTTCTCCAAAAGCTAGCAGTGTGTTGCTATAGTTTAGAAGGATACAAGGAAAACTTTTAGTTAGAGGGATGTTCACCAAGGCTAACTTCACCCTAGGGAAGACAGTCAAAATTTAGCACACTGTAGTTTGTTTCCACACCTTCAGTAGTTCACAAAATAGAGCTAGAAAAGCAAATTCTAATGAGCATTTAAAGTCAGGCAAAAAAACTCCAGGCAACAATATTAATATTTTGTTAAAAAGAGAGCACTTACTTCTCTGACGGGATAGTCTGCTTTGCCACAGGCAACAAATCATTTTCCAGAAGATCCCAAATGTAAATATTGGATAATGCATCCAGGGCAAAGAACACAGCAGGTCTTGTCAAAGCCCACTGCAGGGCAATAATTGGCTGGCCCTTTGTGCTGTCATTCCACTGCATGAGGGGATACTCTGATGTCATCTGGTGTAATCTAATACTTCCATCTGAACAGCCAACCTACACCATAGACAAAAAGGAAATACTCTATGAACAAAACAAAACAAACTAAGCAAGACATAAAAAGTGGTGTTTAGGTACATGGCTTACTGGTGGACTTGGCAGTGATGGTTTAAAGGTTGGACTTGATGCTCTTGGGGGTCTTTTCCAACCTAAATGAACCTATTATTCTATGATGTTTTTAGTCACCCTTCATGGCAGATTGGAATTAGTGAGGTAAATCAACTATCACATCTAGTTAAATACATCAAATTAGAAATACTCCCTCAGCAAGTAATTAAAAAATGACACCACTGTTAAAACGTTTTCATACCAAAAATAGTGGCTTTCCAAAAGGGAAGAAATCAATTGCAGTGATGCTTATTGATCTCAGTCTGCTCTCCTGAGGCCTGAATAGCTTTGGAACAACTTTTAAAGCATGTCTTGTACCGTGGCCTACCAGACCCTATGAAGAATATAAAGAAAATTAATTAAACAAAACAAACCAATATTGCATAATTTGCATTACCAGAAAAAGTTAAATAATTCACGAGCTGCTACTTTAAAAGATCCTTACTAGCTAACAAATTTTAATAGCTAAGAGATTTTAATAATATAGGCTCAAATTATAAATTTTATATACAGTCCACTGGTAAAATTCTAACTAAATGAGACAGCTTCCAAACCAAAAAACTAACAATGAGATGAATTCCAGCATGGTACTTACAATGTTTGTTCCAACAATGAAGTGATTTGGATTAGAAGACAGAAATTTAATAGTCAGTGTCTGTGGCATTCTCTGGCTAATATCCTTTGGGAAAAGGCTGAGGAAAATGGCAAAGGCAAAAGGTGACATTAACACAGGAAATTGTCTCCTAAAGCTGTGCAAGTACATACAGAAACTCTTGATCTAAAATGTCTATGACCAGATCTAGGAAGAAATGTGTATTAAAAAAAAAACACAAACAGAAAATAATGTTAAATATATCTTATGTCACAGCAAATTAGTAAAGTATAGAAAAATTAGCTTTGTGAGATACATATTTAAAACTGAAATGCCCCAGTGTTCTTACCTGTTATTCAATTCCATGGTAGAGCTATGCACTAACTTCACTTTCCCTCCAGGAACTAAACCTAAAATTATACAAAATTATTATTTGAACTGATTTAAGCACTTTGCATTAAAAAAAAAAGTGCAATCAATAAATTAAATGGTAAGGCAGTATGTAAAAGGATATTTCATAATTAAATTGTGTACTGCAGATACAGCCTTGGACATGTACAAATCTTACATCATTTAGAACTATTTGCTTCAGAATTCAAGAGTTACAATCTTTGACAGAAACAGAAACATAGTTACGTGTTTCTTTTTCAGCACTCTGTAAGACCCAATTCTAGCAATGGTTCAAATGCACATTTATGTTACCTGGATCTTTGACAATGAATTATAGTAATGAGATGCTGCAATAATGCATCCATAACGTTTGTCTAAGTTACTTGTTAGTAGAGAACAACATAAATAACTCAAATCCTTCAAAGACAAGAAATTTTTGAAGAGGAAAAAAATTTTACTGCTGGTTGCAGTCAAACTGTGTCAACACATGACCACAGCTTTAAAATGTACCTCTCCACAGACATAATACCCAGCTTTAGCAGCTTAATATAGCCTGACATTGCACATGAGCTTATAGAAACTGATCAAAAATTCTCGTTTGCTGGCATTACTTCATTTGTTATTTATGTATTTTCAAATGTACAAGGATTTTAGTCACAGCCTTTTCCAGTTAGGTAAGCATGTAAGTGTAAATTTGTTTAAAGAACAAAGAATGTATTTTTCTTCATTTATGTAACTCAGTAAGAGCTGAATGGACTCAGTTCTTCAGTTTTTTCACAGAAAATTATTTCTCACACTAAATTAAGTACCGTACCTAAAAAAGAGCCTTCAGGACAATTTTCAAAATGGAGATGCAGGCAACAACAAAAGCATTATAACAGGTTTGGTTAAAAACTACAGTAAGAACAGGAGGAACAAAGATACAGAATCTCATATTCTTTTTAAAAAAAAAGCTCTTGACAACACAGAAAACTGTTCTGACATTGTAAGAAATGTGGATGTCTAGTGGCAATTACCAACACAGAATTAGCAGATGAGATTTAGACAGCAGTGAAAATGATTCTCATTATACCTAATAACAACTCCAAACATCAGCTATGAACTATTCAGAATTAACCTTTTGCTCAGTAATTTTGCCTTCTTCTAAACTACTTCTCGGCATCACTGGCTCTTCCTCTCTCTTTTAACTTCATAGTCTCAAAACTGGAGCATTTTATTCTACCTCTAACATACAGTACTCACCTAAGTCAGTTTGAGAACCAGCTAGATCCACCTTTTGCAATTCAACAACTACCTGAAAAGTCAATATTTAACATTAATAAACAATCACTATTTACCAGACTTCAAAGTTTCTTAACAAGTTTTAATACTAAGTAATAACTCTAAAGGACTGTTTGGAGAGGCATGTCTAACATTACAGTGATTACAGGTAGATTCTCTATTCCCTGTCAGTGTCTGCAATTCTAAAAATAGCCTCACATGCCTGCATGATGTTCCCTGATGGAAAGGAGAATATGGAAAGCTACATTCTACACTTAATTTCTACTTGGCATTTCGTTGGTTTGGTCAGTCACAAAAAACCCCCACCCTAAACAAGGAGTTGTAACACATTTCCTGTGCTTTCCAGTATACACGAAATAAAAAGGGTGGATCATTTGGTCTGAATCTCTTGCTACTTAAGTTATTAAAGTAACTAAAGTTAAGGCTTTAAGGAACTTGACTACTGACACAGAGGTGAAATAATTTTATCCCTTATTATTCATAGGTTCAGCAGTTGGGTCAAAGCTGCATCAGGTAAAAAACCACTGAAAACATGTGATAGAAGAACTGTCAGGATGGCAATTAAGAGCAGCAGACCTGGTGCTTTCCCAACCATCATATTTGAGGCAAGGAAATCTTATCCTCTGATTTTCACTTTTTATCCTTGAACATTTGCTTTATATAAATTAAGAATTTAACTTCTCCCCTACATTGAGTACAGTCTCTAACACCACTGTGATTCTAAAATAAAGTAGGTGGGTGAAAGAGGACTGAGGACTATTAATCAACTACTGGAAATAGGTGAACCTATTTTTATGAAGCAAAACTACTGATTGCCTTTTTTCATGAATTCAAGTACCTGTTAATACTTTTGCCTAAAGATAACATTAGGGAGTCAGATCAAAACTTTTAAGAATTCCAACAGAATGGTTAGTGTTGCTGTACTTTTCAGGGAGGCAATTCTCATCAGAAGTTTTGAAGTTGGGTTGTTGTATTTGAAGTATTTTATTACACATTATACTCCCTCTTTTCATACATATATACTCACCCACATATTGAGGATTCCATTTTCATCCATTGAAGCTATCTGAAATGGAGGGCCTGACATTTCTAGGGAAGGAATTGCAACAATTTATATTCATACACTGACCCTCCTCCTGAACAAAATCAAAGGATTTGAAACATTTCCTACATTAATATATCCTCTGAAACTTCCACAATCCTCTCAGCTGCATAAAAAGGGAAAGTGCCCTAATTCTACCAAACCAAAAAAAAGGCATGAAGCTTTATTTACTGACAAGGTGGTCAAATATTGGAGCAGGCTTCCTAGAGAGGTGGTCAATGTCCCAGGCCTGTCAGTGTTGAGGAGGCATTTGCACAATGCCCTTAACAACCTGTTTTAACTTGGTCAGCCCCAAACTGATCAGGCAGTTGGACAGGAGGATCCTTTTAGGTCCCTTTCAGCTCAAACAGTCTGTTCTATATCTCTGTCTATTCCAGTATGTGCAGTTTGTCCTACCAGAAAGGCAGATGATCTCAGTCGGCATCGTTTTTAAAATGTCTGGATTCTGCATGGACTTTGGAAGGGAACATAAAGTGAAACAGATGAAATCTTGTAAAACCTGCAATATGCAGCACAGTTCTTCAAATCACTCTGGATTTCAAAGTACAAATCTGCAATGGAAGTGATAATGTCTTCCCTAGCACAGTGTCTGAGAATTTGAGGCTGTGAGGATTAGTTTCTTCACAAAGGTTGGTCATAAAAAGAACAGGCAAAAGGCACAGGAAAAACCACCAATTACAGCCATCCATTTTAACTGCTTTCAGACACAAGCAAGTTGCTCCACTGACTCAGGGACTTTTTTTTGGACATTAGAGATGCACTAAGACTCTTCCAAAGGCAGTTTTTGAGTGATAACTTGTTTTATCATGGAAATACTGTCTAGCAAACAGACATTATAACAAGCACACAACCACGTCTGATGTGAAGCTGCACCGAATGAACATTGCATAAAATGAGAGCAGAAAACAAACATGAATGTTGCATGCAATTGATAGTATGAACAAACTAAATTATAAACTGGATTTTGGCTGTGATATATTTGCTTCACTAGATACCTAAAGACAGACTCAGATGTACTGATGCTTAGAAGAGCAGTTTACGTACCCTCCTGATAAGAGAGGCTTGAGAGCCCATAACTGTGGTCACTGTTGAGAGAAGCTGAGACAGGTTCCACTGCCAGTATAGGAGAGGTGTGGTTTACTGAGCTTAGAATGCCATCTGTAAACAAGGATAATGAAAGTTAAACATAGTACTTTCCACAAAAAACAACAACAAAACCTTAATCACTTTTCAGCTTATGGGAGAATGACGATTACAAAGAAAGAATGGCAAATAATGAACTTTGCAAAAGTCTCAAATACAATACTGCAAACTGTTTGCTAAATTAACAAAATACTACCAGATAAACCCATGTTTCAATATTTCTATTCACTTCTCATTTTCCAAATGTCTGATGCACGATTTATGCCACTGTACCAGACATTTCATTAAAATCTGCCATTTAAGGGTTAGCATGGAAAGAATTATTTCAAGCTCCATAAACAACAAGGGTAGAAATAAATGACTGTTTACCATAAAAGAAGACAAAATTGAAGAAAAATTACTCTTAGCAGAAAGTATCCTTAAAAATCCTGAAACAAAGTATTCACCACAAGAAAATATGTATTTACCCTTTAATAATATTTTAAGGCAAATGTGTGTTTAGATGAATTTCAATATGTGTTCTTTGTCAGATACTCATAATTTCTGGACTTGCCCTATGCACTGAATTTAATCTCATTTAAGACTGGACGCATTAAAGCTTCCTAAGTGTCCAGCATTAAACCTGCCTGCTTACATAACCGACTACATGAAACTGTACACATCCATTTGACTACCAGAGTGCAACACAAGAACAAGCATCTTTGACCTACTAAAAAAAATTAGAAGTCGATCTACAACCAACTACTGTTTACTATTGCATGGCTGCTGCAATTAGAAACACTTGTGAAGAAAAGCAGATTTTGTGAATGTGTGCAGTAGGTTGTTTTAGAAAAATAATAGTACCACAGCCAAAGTTAAATGAGAAAATCATAGCATGATTTGGACTGGAAGGGATATTAAAGATCATCTCGTTCCAGCTCCCAGCTGTGGGCAGGGACACCATCCACTGGACCAGGCAGCTCAGAGCCCCATCCAGCCTAGCCTAGAACACTTCCAGGGATGGGGCATCCACAACTTCTGTGGGCAACCTGTGCCAGCGCCTCACCACTCCCACAGGAAAAAATGTCTTCCTAATAACTAACCTAAACCTCCACTCCTTCATTATGGTCATTGCCCCTTGTCCTATCACTATCCTGTGAAATGGTAGCACCTGCACACAAGCACAAAAAGGGAAAAATGCATAAAGAAGGAGTTGTTCTGAAATAATAAAATTATTTACAAAACTATTTCTATATGTTATTCTTCACTCTAGGATATCTTGCATGAACATTGCAGAAACATCAAGACTTAGGTGACAATTTCACTGTGCCCAAAGTGACTAACCAGGATGCACAGATGCTCACCTGTGGAAAATGTGGGAACTCTAAATGTCCACTCAGTTTCACTGACCATCATACAAGGGTGCATTCTTGAGTCTTCTCGAAGATCCCACACCAACAATGAACCATCTACTGTTCCAGCAAAAACTAATGTGGCTTTACTGGGATTAAAACAGCAACATATCACCTGTTAAACAGTAAAAGCATGCAGAGTTGATATTATGATAAAGGTCAATGGTTTGATGAGCCTGAAATAGGTTTGTGAGCATGTAAACCCAGAAAATACAGATTACATGTGCTGATGGCAGAAGAGCAATCTATTTTAAAAGGGAAGTAGGACACAAGACTTTCAGTAGGTCTTCCCTTTGCAAAACAATTGTTGTGTAATCTGCATCTACTGCCACAAAGCTGAAGAGGGAGACTCAACTGCATGGGAATTATGAGTAGAGAGAAGTCCTAACAACATCTGAACCAGATGTTTTATTTCCATTCACTCTTCAACCATGAAATAGAGTCAAAACTAAACAATCAAAACAACCAACAAAACAGCATGAGCATCACTACAATCTAGCTCTGGAGCACAGAATAGAACGAGAACAGTGCTTTGTTCACTAGGCTCAAATGTGTTTCTCAGAAGATAGAAGATGGCATATTTGGCAGCAAGACAAAAAAAGACCCCAAGTAAAAATAAAATCTTTAAATAAAGTCTTGCAATTGACAGGCAAATATACAGTGTTAAAACATACCTCTGAATCACATATTAAAACTTTCTGAGGACTGGAGGGCTGCCAGATGTTCCAAACACATATGAGGCTCTTTCTGCTCAGCAAACCAACACCTGCCTTTTCAGGTAATCCATGAACAGAAAGTAGTGTCTGCCTCTGAACTTGGGAGACATATAAGCAGGGTATTTTTCTGTCTAAACCAGTAAAAAAAAAAGTCAAGAAAGAAAAGCAATAAATGAAAAAGCAAACTCACTGCAGATGGAAAAGCATATTTAGCTGCTATAGCAACAAACAAACTAAGATGCAATTATGAAGAATATTTCTATTAAAACTGTGTTGCTTTTGAAGCTATACAATAAAAAAGGAAGGACTAGAGAAGGAATCCAAAATACTAGAAGTAGAAAGCAAAAAGGAGGAGAGTCAGGAAATTAATAGAATAATTATTCTGGGCATAAGCAAGCCAATCTGATCTGATGTCAGTATATATACTGAAAATTATACAGTCTCAAACAGGAAACAGCACAGGCCAGGCTTTTTGTTTCATCTCATGTGTTCATGTCAGATGACGTAGGGTTCATGTTATAATAGGGCTTCCTAACAATTACAGATGCTCTATTTTTCACTTTTCATCTGAACAGCTACTGTTTATATGGAGAAGATATAATTGCTTTTCAAATATATCAGGCTACAGTGTCCCTGTTCAATAACCTGCCTTTTTTTGTAACTTTGGCCCTACTGTCAGCATAAAGAGCCCAAACGAAATTACACCCCTTGGGATGGCCCTTCAACAACAGGGACAAGAAATTACACACATTATGTTAATTGCTGGCTTTATTTCTGGAAGGAATAGATGGAATATATTTCTTGTAATATACTCTGGTGTCCCATATGTGAAACCAATCTGCACAGAGTTCCAGCAAGATTAGTGTAATTAAAAGAAAAGTGGGGTTTACATCATCTGTATATCCTGATATGTGCTGTTTGCACAGTAATGCCAAAGAACATAGTATTTTGCATAAGGAAGAAGAGCTCATTCTGTACAATAAAAGGTGTAGAATAAACTTCCCTTACCATGGAGGAATGGCTGGTTAGTATTTAACTGGAAACAGCTATCACTAATAGACAGACTGGTTTGTCGAGATCTTAGTTTCCTGGGTTGTGTTGCAACTTGATCTTCCTCTAGCAAAACAGCAATCACCTTTCAAACATAATTACATTTATAGAAATAAAAGGGTCATCTTATCTTCCAGCTTTGCTATTTGTAGCTTTCTAAAGTTATGTGGATTATTTTCATAAAACTTTATCGTCTTGTTAATTTTGTAACTTTGCAAATACAGCTTTACAGACATAAAAGTTGCACAGCTGATTCCATTCCTTTGCAGAGAGATTATTCTCTTTGATAACAAGTATTATTTAAGTAATTTATTTAAATTAGTCAGAACTAGAGCTGTAGTGATCTATCACACTCTAAACTTATGCACACAGCTCGTAAGGGATATTAAGGATATAAGTGTACCTGGCAAGCAGACCGGAGAAAATTTGCTAATCTTTGTGAATCAATTTTAGGTGTTGGAGCTCCATTCACTGATGTATCCTGGCTGTTTATGGGACCTATGAAAAACAGAAAAACAAAAAACCAAACTTGAAGCCTTCGAAAGGGAATCAGTTAAGAAAAGTATAAGGACAATTTAATTTTTAAGCAAGAGGAAAGTGGTAGGAATCAATTTATCTTCAGCAGAAATAACAGCGTTGAAGAACAAGCTCTGTTGGAGACTCATTTTTGCTGCCAACAGAAACATCAAGCCAGAAGGAAAAACTATTTCTGCCACTTATTTTTCATACCTTCCACATGAGGATTCGGAGTGCCTACGTCAGCTTGCTATCAATGCAGCCTGCCACTCGACAGATTCTCACAAGTAATGGATACTAAAGAGAAAGTTTACATGACAAGCACTCATCCATAAGGGAGTAAGATTAAAATGTTCTTCACCTCCGGATACAAGAGCCCTTTCTCCTGGATGCTGTGTCCATTTCTCCAGTGTCTCAATCTCCTCAGTCTGAACGTCTCTATCAAGGTTGTCCTCGTTACACTGAACATATGCCTGAAGTAGGAAAATAAAATTGTCAATATATGGGTGGCACAGCTAAGAATGACAGCATACAACTGAATAGGACTTATTAATTTTAAAACTGAAATTTAAAGCTCAACCTCTTCTGTTTGCGAATTCAGACCTGAGCATACTGACACACTATCACTATTTCATGCATGCACATGTTACCACATTTCACACCAGACTGCTAAATAAATAATATTGCAAAAATACAGAATGTCTTCCATCATGTGTAAACACCAAACCCAACATATTTGGTGACACTGAGCCACATACAGGCAGAAAGCCCTTTAGAAAATGGGGAAGGAAAATGAGAGTCCTCTTCAAATACAGAAAGGAAATGCCCTGTCTGGCCAAAAGTTTCAAGATCACTGCTTTATGGTAATTGAGGCTTAGAGATGAATATGATTAATTTATTGCTTTACATCCTGGTAGCTTTAGCAACTTAATTTTTTAAGGAAAATTATTTTCCAGAAGGAAAATCAGCACTTTGAGGATTTAAATATTAGTATGTGTTTGTTACGCACCTGCTTAGTGTTCATTTTACCAAAATTCCTGATATACATGTCGTATTCATTGACAGGGGGCAAATCCAGTAAAGAAAAACTAACTGAGAAATCCAGGTCAATTAGTGGGAGAAGTTCTGAACTCCGTTTTCTTCAGGATGAATTACAAGAGAGAAACACAAAAATGGTTAAGACCAAGTATTTGGTATTCCTAAAGAAAGACAGCCTGATTTTGTATCTAACACTCCTTTAATCTAGGAGAATTGAAGTTGTACCAAAATTAATAGAAGATAAAAATATATCAACAGAAATACACAGACTATTGTCATGAGTTTTCATTTAATGTTATGCTGAGATAATGATCATATTTGAAAACACAGTACTAATTGCAAATGGCAAACTTAACATGATTTATTACTAAAGCCAAACTATCAAAAGCTCAGCAGATCATCTTGCCTAAGTATTTCAAAGCTGTTCTGTGAGGTAACAGATGAATGCCTCTTTCTTCTTTAGTTAGGACAGTGGATAATTCTCTTAAATTCATTTAATTAACACATCACTCATTTAGTTACATGCTTTATAAAGATCTTCTATAATATCCTAGCTTTGTTAGCCACATGCAAATGTATTTTGAAAGACCTCCACTGGTAATAGACTGAACTTGCACCCCTTTACATCACTAGGGAAACAAATAACATTAGCAGAAATCCTAAAATATATTTTAAATATATATATGAAACGAATTTACTGCAGATTCATAACCCATGCACACAAAAGTTGACCTCTTGGCCTAACAGGAGGCCTCAAAAAAATCATCAGCTACTGGAAAACGGGACTTGGTCTAAATCGTAAATGAATACTCGAGACTGAGGAAGATCGTGCATTTTTCCAGTGGCATTTTTTGTCTCGAGTAAGATTAGCACATTGTACAGGATTTGAGATAGCTGAATCTCTTTGTCCTATGAAATGCCAATCTTTCCATCTTTCTAAATTCCCCTGTTGGAATGATAAAAAGTAACTCAACTGTCTTATCCATCTTCCCGCAATTCTTCTATTTTCTACCTACCTTAATTCTTAATTTTTTTTGTTTTTGCTCACAAATAAATCTATATTTTGATTCTTAACTGGAAAACTAGTTTACCTTCATACACTGCATCTTACTTTGTCAAGTAAAAAACCGTGATATTACTTATTACCATCAGCTACAAAGAGATTCTTATTATTCCGCTTGTACGGATGTGTGGATAAGGAAAAGACTGACAGTCTTTGTCGCAATTCACACAACTATCTATCTGCCTTAATGCCATAAAGCTGTCAAGATATTTCATTTTAAGAGTGAACTGCTTGAATTACACAGAGATGTCTGCTTACTAGTAAATTCCAGGCTCTTGCTATAGTACAGTCTTTGACAAACAGACAATTTTTGCAGTCTCCATTTCTCTCTCTTGCACTTACAAGTTTTTTTAATGTACTTAAAAGCAATACATAAATACAAACCAGATACAATTATGGATCTGTAGCAATTCCATATCTAAACAGTCTTGCAGATGCATATTCTAGTTACAGCTTCTTCTCAGTAAGACGGTATTTGAAAAGGGAAAACTCTAAAGCAACAAGAGCTAGAGTTTCATCAGTATTTTAAAGTGAATTTTTCTTTATGCATAAGGACAATTTTCACATCTCCTTTTTGCTACTTGATGACATCTATTGCATATTCTTACCCACATTTTACTTTAACTTGTGCTTCCTAATGCATTACCTCTTCTCAAATATGGGCATAGATTGCTGAGATCTAACTCAAACATACGAAGTTGCTTACTAGTTACAAATCTTAATGATACATGCAGACAAACCTTAAAATAAACTAATAAACTTATATTTATAATTTACAAATCCCAAGTGCCACAACTCATTTATGGGATGCTTTCAGTCTATTTACTGGTAGTAGTGTATTATCACAGCAATAAATTCCACAACCCCTTCCCCTTCTCATGAAAATACTCGTTATCTTCACAGGCTGTGTATGTTGTTAGCATGCACACAGAGTTACAAACATAGTCATAATCAGTCACAGTACATAATCAGCAGAGGCTGACAAACATTCCAGAAGGCAATTCTTCAGAGATGCCTTTGTGAGTTTCTTAATCTGTCTCCACTGTCTAGAGAGGAAGCCTAGACAATGAACTTGTGTAAAATTTGAGCATATAATTTTAGGCAATGTGAATTAAATACCTTAGACAATAAAATCTCCCTTATGTGAAAATTAGCCACTGATATGCAGCCATGAAACAGTGGAAATTGGTATTAACAATAACATTTAATAATCTTGCTTTATGCATCCAAACATTGTAACAGAAAATTGGAGATATATACAGCGCTTCAGACAAATCTGGAGCTCCTGGCAAGTTCCACAAAAAGCAGGCATCAATTTTTTTCTTTAAAATACAGAGATGTCTTGGGTATCGCAAATCTAGATTGATTTTAGATCAGTAATAGCATATTTTTACAGCAATTGATGTTATCTCTAAAAGGGAATGTGCTATTTTGGCAACTATATGCACCATATATTCTCAATTATTTCAAGAAATTACAGTTCTGCAGAGACCTGATGGTACCTAAAAAGCTTGCTCTTTAGTACTTTAAGTCAATATCTAATTAAGTGACTGAAGCATTATACAAAGAAATTACAATCCTGGCAACTCATTCTGTAATAAAATGATGCACATAAACTGATATATAGATACATTTCTCTTATAAAATGACATGTAGCAATACCTGTAAATTATATCTACTTGAGAACTAATTACTGCTAGTTAATAAAATATTTGATTACATAAGCCTTGAGTTTATAAACTTCAAATATTTCAAATATAATGAAAAAAACTACATCTCACATAGTGAGCTGCCATTTTGTGTGGATTATTTAAAATGCACTTACTTCTGCTTACTGGCCATACTTCGGCTGCTTTGTCTTTGGTTTGCCATTTGGAAATCCATGAATATTCCACAAAAAGAGCTTCTGACAGAAGAATCTTGGCTTTCTGTGATATTGTAAAACATAGTGTTACAGTTCACACTTAAAAGTGCATGAAAATGTTAAGCAGTAAGTCTAAAAAGCAGCAGATTAGTTACAACACAGCTACTGAAAGTTCCTGGTTCACGTGTTACATGAAGTGCCCTATCACCACTTTCAGTACAATGAGTTTAACATCAGTAATGGGCCAGCATATGCCCTAACTGTGGTCCTTAATCAATCAATTCAAAATGACTGACCACTGTAATTTGTACTTTAGAAGGCTGATGCAAAAAGTGCCTCTTTCTTTCTCTTGCCATCAGCAGGTCCCTTGTTCCCCTGTGTACAGTAAAACACTCTGTGATCAATTCTAAAAATTGTATTAAAGTCACACAGACTTCACCATGTGCACACTACACCTCTGAGTAAGAACTCATCACTACAGGTAGTGGAGAACCTCATCAACAGCGGCTTAATTAATGTCCTTGGGTGAATTAGGAAAACACTGAAAACTGTTCCTTGAAAAGCCACGGTGAACAGACCAACTACAACAACAGACTATCTTACTATCTTACAGTCTATCTTACTCCCTTTTCTGGCTAGGTTTTAGCTAATTGACCTTAAGATCCAACTTCCAGTCAGAACTAATGGTGCTTCACTTCCTCAAAGGATGACTGCCTTTTTAGGCAATACTTGTAAAATGCTTTCAAACTTATAAAAATGATTACCAGACTGACCAACCACCATTTTAAGCAAATAAGATCAAAAGTTCATCAAAAAAAGAATGTGTTGTGTAATTAAGGATAAAGCACCAAGTGCTACAATTCTGAAATTTAAAAATCTTTATTGATTCTGTACTGTTCACTAGAAAAATAATAATTGCATAAATCTTCTGCAAGAAGAAATTTATATTACAGTATACTGGTTGTGGCTGCAATGACCATTAACTGAAAATCTATTGACAGAATCAGAGACTCCTCTAGGCTGGAGAAAACCTTTAAGAGATACTGTAAAGACTTACAGAGAAACTCCATGCTACTCTTCCATGACTGTACTAACTCTGAACCAGACTAAAAAGCTACTAAATATTCTTTTGCACAATGATTCTATATAGTTGCTCACTTCAGTGCAGGCTGCAAAGGAGAACCACAACTGTACTTAAATAAGCAGCTCTGGCACTCACAGGTATCAGATCAACTGAATGCCAGGCATTTCAGAAAGAGCTTGCATTTAGAAGTGATAAAGTGCTACATATTTGAGTAGTATTGATATTTCTCTTGCCTTCCCTCACAGAACAGTTGCTTCAACTTTGCATAAAAGAAAAAGGTGAATTTAATGCCAGCAGAAGCCCCAAACTGTTCCAGCACTCCTCAAGTTTTCAAAATCCAGACTCTCATATGCTCCTCTTACCCAAAATAAGAGTATTAAATGTCAGTCTGTACGTTTTTATATTTCACAATTTAAACGATTAGTAATGCCTATGAATCATTTAGTAATGTGGACGTTACAGTGCCTACCACAAATCCACATGACTCATCCAGAGGACCAGATTCTGGTCTTTAGGCAGACTTTTAGAAAAAGTGGCCTGCTGACTTTTAAGTTGTATGTGTTACTCACACATTTAATAAAAAAAGGCTAGTATCTAGTCACATACCCATGACTGGTTTTTTTTCATTTTCCAGTTTCTTTGGCAATGGAGTAAAAATTCTATCATTTTCTGCAGTAATTGCTCTTTGAATTTCTTCAATTTCTGATGTTCTGGAAAACGGAATCTCTCTTAGGTTTTCTTCTGCATCTCCTTCTTCACCACTTTTGTCTTCATCATCTTCAAAATCATCTTCATAGTCCTTTGAAAGTAACAGAACTTTCAATACTTAGTAAACACAGACTATAGACGTATTTTTCAAGATTTCACAGAAATTATAAAATGGTGTCAAAATAAAAACCTCATACAGATGGCTATAAATCCTCTGACTGAAAGGCATTCTAAAATAACTGACAGAAATGGCATCTCTTGATTGTGCAGTAATTTTAATCAAGAGAAGATAATCTGAGTGTTGTTCTACAGTGCCCAACATAGCCTTTTTTTTAATATCCTAAAGTAGATACTATATGCTTAGGTGAACTATGTGTTCTTTACAGAAATAAAATGACAGTGTTCAGTGGCATAAATGCTTCAGGGATGTATAAAGCTGTTTATTTGACAGTTTTAATTCAAGCTGTCCTTTAATGGCAGGCTCGCATTTACTAAACTGCCACACTCCCTGTCCATGCCTAACTTTCATGAATTCCCTTAACTGAGACAATTCATCTCATGCTAAAATAATCACCTAACACATATGATATGAACAAGTCCTAAATGTGCTTATTTCTCTTCACTGAATGGTAAAGGGCTACCACAGTGACCAGCTCAACAGTGGAAATCATCACTCCTGGCACGAGTGGAGATGAATTCTACCCTCACTGAACAAAGATGATTCTAGTTCAGCTCACAAGGAAAGCACATCCCACATACTCTTGTATCCTAATAACTTTAAAGTAGACAAAAGAGAGCTAAAAACAGGGAGTTCAATTAAATTAGTGAAGTGAATGCTGTGTGCCAATATCTTTTTCCTATGATATTTTTGCAATGATAAACAAATGGGCTTTTTAAATTTTTTACCTGAAGCTACTAGCTCTGATTTTTTAAACAATTCAGCATTCTTCAAAGAAAGTCATTTAAATAACTGAAATCCAGAAAGGCAGAGAAAACATTTTATGAACACTTCGACTAACAAAACAAAAGTTGGTTCCCAACCTCGGATGAAAACTAACTAAATGTATAGCAGAGAGTTTCTACATAACATTTTAATTACTCACTATCTACTGTTAGCCAAGTTAAGGTCACTGTCACCAAAAAAATAACTAAGAAACATGCAACATCCTCTTTATTTCTGTGAACAAAGTTATTCTCTATTTTGATTACTTAAGAATTACTTCAGACAGACAACTGTATTCTTTTACTTACTTCAAAGTCATCTTCATAATTTGGTGAAAAATCCTCAAGTTCTGTGTCTGGATTAGAGATGTGTGTATCTTTCATTTCCTAAATGAGAAAAATAAATGAAACCGTTAAATAATCTTACAAAACAAATAAATCTCTTATCTGCCAAATCTTAGCATGCAATAGATTAATAGTTGTTGTTTTCAGGTACTTCTACATTTTCAAGTAAATATATACCACATAGTTTATGCAGATAAATGAAACTATATTATCAAGTGATAATTACTGAATTAAACTAATAGTACAGGAAGAAAAACAGAACTCAACCTTATCTTGGGAAGACCAACTATTTTTCTATCAATATTTTTATTGGAAAAGACATGAAAACTGCTGTGTTGCCCATAATTTCATTGACGGTGTAACATGAAAATAAGAATGTTCCACCCTTTTGAGGACCGGACAAAATTATCCGTATACCTATCTTATACTGGGAGACTCAATCTGTTGATAAAATACAGCAAATGTTGAAACCATGAAATTTGGTGTAAATAAATGGCATTATTTTAATCAAGTTAATAATCTAGAGAAAGGAAATTTATTTGAAGTTATTGCAGAGATACCATGAATCTTATTCCACGTAAATAAATAGAGGATTCGATGTTAGTAAAATTATTTACATATAAAAATTACCTTATTCTCCTGTTGTATCCATGTCTCTGCGCTCCTGGTTTCAACATTTGCACTATTTTATTAACAACTGAATCCCCCAGCATAACTTAGGTTGTGAGAAATTTCTCTGATTTGTTCTGCCTGCAAGGTTGCAGGTATTCAGCAGTAAATAATTCATACAGTATAATTCAGGGAATTTTTTTTAAATCCTTATTCTATTTAGTCAGACACCTTCAGTAACACACTAACAAATGTGAGTCTTTATTAGCTATTAGGCTACTCTGTAGTCTTTATTACCTTACTATGATCATCTCAGAATATGCCTACAGAGCTGTCAGTTTTATTAATAACACAGATGTTTATAACATTTCACCTGTTACACACATAGTTTTTACACACTAAAAACCTCCACCTGTCAGTAGTTGTCTGAGCTCCTACGTTAAAGAATTTATAGAAAAAATATATATATTGTCAATACCAAGCAGGATTAGGAAGTCATGCTGGAATACCTGGAAGGCTGTGGCATTTGGAGCAACAAATATACAAAAAAGAATCAACAGCATAGAATACAAACCCTTGGAATTTGATTTAAGTCTCCCTGTTGATTCAGGTCTTAAGTAGAGATTTCACCCTCCTAGGTTGCCTCCTATTGCCAATGAAGACAGAGAAGACAATGGAAAAGGAGACCAAATACAAAAGGACTGAACTGCCTATTTCTCTCCACAAACTACAAATGAAATTTAGGTCCTCACCACAGACAATTCACACTAAAAGATGAGCTGAATCAAACAGCTGAAAATGTGACAAAACTTTTAAAATTTTTACGGTCAAGTTTGGCTGTATCTGCACAGACTGTTCCAAAGACACCCAAGTCTACACAGATTCAGCCTGAGACTTGCTGAAAATTTGGTTCTGCCTGAACCTGTCCATTTAAAAATATCAAAATAATTTAAATTATTGCAAAATATAAAAATAATTTCCTCTTCCTTAGTTTTACCTCTTGTCTTGTGTCCATCTCCTCTTTTTCACTGAGTTTCTCTTTATCTTTGACAGTTCTATTCAAAAAAAGAGAACAACAATTTTATTGTTTAACTCATAAGAACGCTGTTCTGTTTCAGGTTTGTTTTCTGGGGAGTTTGTTTGTTTTAGAAAAAAAAAGCTTTTTTCCTGAAAAGGAAAAAACGGTTGGAAATTTCCAATTACCTGAAATATTTCTACAAGTATTTTTACAGATCTTTATGATACAAAAGGATAATGAAACAATCAAGTGATTAACCAGCAAAAAATTCAGAAACTTTGTCCAAATGTAACACCTATAATTGCATCAAAAGGCAAGAAAAAGTAGTGAGGAAAAAAAAATTAATAAACCAACACATTTACTACTTGTATTAATATCTGCAGCAAAACAGAGATCAAGATCAGGTTGGTGCAATATGCTCAAAAGCTATAAATCAAAGACTCATTTCAAACCTGTTTTTGCATTCAGAGGTCTTATTCATGAGGACAATGCAATCAGGGTCAGAGAGCAGGAGCAAAACAACAACAAGCTTTGCTCCTTAATAATCTATTTGATTATTTTGTAAGTAGAGAGTATCAGACTTCAAGAAGAGAGTATTTTTACTTCTTATGTGAGTATTTGCATATACTGCCAATGGGATTGACAAACATAGGAAAAGGCAATAATAAAAATTAAAATTTGGCTGGATCCTGTCATAACAAATTGGAGTGATTCAACATTAACAGTGCTTGAAGCTGAACCAGGGTTTCAAGACATCTCACTAAACCACACTGCCTTCCCTGCCATTGAGGGAGCTCTTTTTTCCCAGCTAAGCACAAACAGTGACTCAGCCACAACCCCAGCAGCAAGAGCTTCAAAACACTGCCTGAACATCCAGCACTGCTGACAGAGCTCAGCGCTGCTGCCAGCTAGCATCCCAACATCTGTATTCTGAAATATTTCATTTTTTTCTTTTGCACAGAAATACACTTCCACAAATTCACTTCAGCCAAAGTGGTCTGTCCCAGGCTCAACATTATTAAATACTCAGCCAACACCGGCAGTGACTTCACTGCAGAGTGTTCCCAGAAGCAAACAACCCAGACTTGTATTGAGCCAGGAAGCTAAATTCAGGTTTAAGAGTGGGAATTGCAACCAACAATGTACCCAGAGAATTAGACTTCAGAACGTTGTATAAGAATTTCACAAGGCTCAAGAATTAAAGAATTCAGAGAACTACAGTATACAGGAGACTTCTGTAAGATTTATATTTGCTAGTAATAAAACTTAGAAATATAATCCCCAAATTTAACTGATCCTACTGAGGGTATCTGAACCTTTCCCTTTCATATTCAACTGCAAACTGGCTATATATATAAAAATATAATGTTTTAGATACCATCAGGTACCTGAACTGAGTATTCATATTCAAATTAATTTAAACAACATAAGAGAGTCCTATGTAGTTTATCATGAACCTTACATGTGTCCGCATGACTACATATTCAATTTCCAGGTGGTAAAATACAGCATTTCTGTCTGCCAAACTAAGTGCCCAGATTAGAATATATGTAGTTTACAAGGACTGCAAAATATCTCTTGCTACCCTGCTGTAGAAAAATAATTAATGAAATACAAATAGATACATTTTTGTCTGAATCACCTTAGAGGCAACACCCAGATTTTTTTTTAATTGCTATTGTATTGGGCCTATGAAAAAAAATTATACTAACCCTAGATATGTGAGATTAAGAATTCATGCTTATTGGTTTGGTGGTGACTGAATCTTAGTAGACACCATCTAGTATATAATTATTTTAAATCTATGAAATTTACCTTACAAGCTGATGGCTCATTTCTTCTTGAATCCTCTCCTCCTTTTTGTATTCACTGTTCTGTAAAAGAAGTCACAATACTCATGAGTCAGAGTATGTATATGAATCTGTATTGCTTGTAAGATGTTCTGAAAAACTGGCAGGGGCTAAGGGCTGACCTTGGAAGGCTGTGGCCAGCCTGTTTCAAAAAAAGAGATTTTAACAGTATGTACTAAAATTCACACAAACTGGACCCAGGGACAGAGAACAATCTCAGGCACTTTTAATCCCCAGTAGCAGGACTTGACTCTTAAATTCTGTATTATGAAGGTTTGCCTGGTTTGAAAATATGTTCAGTAAGTTGCTTAAGATAAAGGTCTTCGTCTCTATCCAGAAACAGAAAACANCATGAAGGTTTGCCTTCGTAATTATGAAGGCATAATAATGTATTATGAAGGTTTGGAAATATGTTCAGTAGGTTGCTTAAGATAAAGGCCTTTGTCTCTATCCAGAAACAGAAAACAAAATATAACTCTTGGACAGAAGCATCAGTGTGTATATTCTTATGTTCTCTATCAGCTACCTGAGTAAATTTCCAAGGAAGTCAAACATCAAGCAGGCCCCTGACAGACTTTCGTCGTCTGCTGCAGACAGTCAGTTACAGGAATCACTCATGGAGGGCCCCTGCCCTGAAAATGACTAGTATTGTTACTAGAAAATATATTTCTGCACTTTTATTTCAGAAGCTTGTACATATTCACTCTTTAGGCAGCAGAAGAAACTATCCTAGACCATCTCAACTGTTGTAGGTCTCATAAAATTTATTTGATTTTAAGAGTTACAAATTACTAGAGATTCCTTCTCTCAGTCTTGTTGAATGAATACTTATAAAAATCAGAATAACAAATTTTTGATTAAGTCTCTAGGATTTAACATCATGCTCCATATTAGAAACATAAAAGATATTCTATGCCTTCAGAAGTAGAGGCAAATCCCACAAATATAAGGGATCTATATTCACATGCCTACTTATATAGCTGTGCTCCCTACATAGACAACATAAAAGTAGCTTCTAATAAAATCATACTTTTTTCTATAAAGGCAACCAATCAACTTTAATGGACCTCAAGCCTTATATCTCCACTTTGAAGTGTTTGCAAAAATTTCAAAAGACATAGCAAGAGAGAATTTTATGAATAAAAGACGTTTCTAACATACAGGCAATTTTTTTGTTTAAATTTTATGGAATGAATCAATTCTGAATTAGCATACTTAAATACAGATTTAGTGTTTCATGTACCACTTTAGCCTCAAATTTCAGAAAATGTTGACTTAAAATCCTAGTATTTTGATCATTCCCCTATCAACAATGTATCAATAATTAAAGTGAGCAATAAGGTAATGTTTTAACAAAACCTACCCTTAGATCGTATTTCTTTCTTTCATTTTCTCTACTTTTAACTCTCTCATTAGCTTCTGCTGCTGGCCCTTCTCTGTCTCCATGGGAAGATTTTTCTTTAGATCTCTTTGATTTATGTTTTTCTTCCCTCTCCTTTCCATAATCTTTATGACTTTTCTCTTTAGAAAGCTTCTCTTTTTCTGTCCCAACAGAATGTTCTTTTTTTTCTCTGTGTCTTCTTTCTCTCTCTTTATCCAACTCTTGATGTTTTTCTAACTTGTGTACGCGTTCACCTTCTTCAACTTTGTAGGATAAAACTTTCTCGTTTTTTTTTCTTAAGTCATTATCCTGCAAAGAGGAAAACAATACTAAGCGGTTAAAAAGTTCTCCAAGACAGTTCTATCTTCACAAATCTATTCATTTCTGACCATTAAAATGATTGAATTGTAAGTACTTAATCTTTCTGTCACATGGATCTTCCAGATTTTTTTTTTAAATTTCCTATGATAACAAGTTCCAAATGATGACTGCAGTTGAGATTCTGATATTTCTTCTGGGACACTGCACACTTTGCTACAGAAAAGTCTTTGGATTATATGTTCTTCACACAAAAATTTAATTCTTGTTTACTAGGTGGTCTAAAGTAGGATGTACACGCATCAATTACCCCTGTAATAAAGGCAGAAATAGCAGATGGAAATTTTTGATGTAGCTGTACAAAAATGAAGCATTGTTTGCTATGAAAATTTTATTTTATGTTTACTTTAAAAAAAAACCAAAATATGTCCATAAAATAGGGTAGCTGAGATATATTTTGTTTGTGTTTTGAACACAGCATATTACTATCTATGCATCCCTTGGATTTCTTGGGAGCTGCAGTCTGATCCAGCTTCTTCATTATTCTACCATTTTATCTCATTCAGTTATGGAAACACTTCACTGATTTCCCCTCCTTTACCTTCTGTGCTTTATGTCTTCTTTCTCGCTCTTCAGTTCTTGCCTTTTCCTCCTCTAGAAAACAGATGTATAAATGAGGGAACAAATTTTATAATATTCAAACTCTGTACATACTTAACTCTAGCATGTAGAAAACAGTATTTCAGCGTGTTTTCCCTAACATAAGAGCTTTCTAAAAAGCAATTCTGTCGAAACTCTCTCTTCAAAGCTGGTTACTCCTTCTTCTCTCCTAATGAATTCCTTCAGTTTTGTGTAATGGTAACAGTAATGACACATGCTACTGATTTCAGCAACCACCCTGCAAGTGAACGGATCATTCAGTAGAGAGTGTCCAGGCACGGATCAACAAAACCAGTGACATCCATCTCCTCTTCAGAGGAAGGGAAACAAGCATCCATTTTTTTAAGAGGATCAAAATAAAACTAGGTTACCACAACATTCCATAAAAATACACATGCAAGTAGGTACTCACACCTGCCTGTTTTATCCTCTCTGCACAGATGGGGTATGGTTTCAGAGTATTCCTATCTAAATATCAAATATTTCTAAGTACAACAGCAACCCAAAGTTACTTACCCAAACGATGCCTGATTTCTCTTCTTCTGTGATGTTCCGTATCTCTTCCTTCAAATGATTTCAGATCTATTTGCTTTATCTCGTATGTCTTGTGCTTTTTGTCTCGGTCTCTATCAGTCTCCCTGTATTTATGTTTCAGTACACTGTGTCTCTCCTCCTCCAAACGTGACTCTTGAATCTTATCTTTGTGTCTCTCTCGGTCTCCTCTCTGGTGCTCTTTATCCCTTTCTCTCTCTCTCCTTTTATCCCTGTCCCTTTCACTGGATTTAAACCTCTCTCTCTCCCTCGTTCTTTCCTTGCTCTTCTCTCTGTCTCTGTGTTCATGTCTGTTAGGGTCCATGTCATGAAAAGTCCTCTCTCTCCGCAGTTTCTTTTCTTTGTGTTTTTGGTCTTCATTTTGACTATCTGGTAGTGATGCCTGAAATAAAATTAAAAATCTATCACTATAATTCAGGAATCTATTTTGATAAGAGTATATTCATGTGAAAAAAAAATTGCTGGATTACTAAATGTGTATTTAATTTCCCAAACCCTACTAAAATGCTGATAGGCCTAATTTGTAAATACTAACATTATGTCTGTGTTTATTGTAAAAAGAATTAATAAATGGAATAATAAGATATATAATAGAAAACAGTTTTTAAAAAATACAACACAAACCTAATATGAATATCAGTGATATAACTGACTGAAGTCTGAATGCCTATTTGACCAGCAGATAATGTAATTAACCAGTTTAAAAATACAAGACAAACACAATAGATGATGATAATAAATACAATAGATAATATATGTGTAGAAAAGTGAGTAAGTATATGTAAAGCAGAGCTGTCACTTGGATTTGGGTGGCCAGCAAATCAAACCCCATTGACTGCTGTGTGATTACTGTAACAATGGATTATTTCCATTTACCTAGTACAGAAATTTGTAGGGTAATCTCAAATTACTTGTGTAGCTAGAAAGAGCTGAGTGGGCCAGCCTCTGGGTAACCTTGGACTGGAGAGATTCCAGAACAGTCAGTTGTGACAAGGAACTCAGCAGCTACACATTAAAGCTCCGTACCATTTGTATTCAATGATGCAGATTTAAAGTCTCTGGTGCACCAGCAAGTGTTAAACAGCTACAGATCCCACAAGGCAGAGCGGCTTGTGGAACAAAGAGTCAACTCTTTACGTTTAGACCACCAATAAATTCTAGTGCTGTAAGGTAAATTAACATCAAGACTAGCAGAAATAAAATAAATCCACCTTTAGATGTTTCCTAAGTTCTTCTGCTTTCCAAGTATCTTCTTTGGTTCTTTTCTAGAACAGAAAAAGCAGAAAAGACTGAGTAACCAATTTGCAGAGAGAAGTAACTCATTTAGGAATTAATCATATTTCTAAGGAAAGGATCAAGGTACACATGGCAAGTATCACTGAAAGGATCATGCAAACAGTAATTTGATTTAGCTCTAGCATCTGTTTACAGTAAATCTTGCCTGACTGGAACTGGAAGAAGCCTGAAGCTCAGACTGCATCTGTAAATTGACTGCACACGAAATATTTGTATGTAGCACTGAAGGTCAAAAGCAAAAAGATAATGAAACTAATCAAAGTACACATGATGACTGTTTCACTAGAGTGCTCCCTAGTAAAATAGGTTATATTTCTTCTATCCTCATTTGCAGAGCTCCTGTACTTGGCTGCCTGACTGCTGTCAAAAAAAGTAAATAAAAAAATCATATTGTTTGAGAGCACTAAGGGAAAGGAGGAATTTTAATCTATTGAATATTTTAACTAGTTAATTGGAGGATGATGACTATATCCAAAGTAACATGATCAGGCTATCATTATTCTCAAATTTAGACTTGGCAAAAGCTACTGAAGATTAACAAAATAATCACTGATAAATATTGTAATGATGAGCTGCCCTGGTGGAAGAAAATAAACATATGCTGCCCTTTTTTTTTTTTTTTTGTTAATGCATTATATGGAAGCAGTATTTTAACAGTGTATTTTTTTAAAGGATTCTACATGGAAAAAAAACTTGTCTTTTCAAACTTAGATTTTATAAAAGATTGTGGTGGACTGCTAAACTTCAAAAGTCACTGAGATTCCCAGGAAGGCAGTATTGGTAACAAAAAGAAAGTGCCCTTTAAGTTTTATTTTCTTCTAATACTTAAAATATGCAAAAAACCAAAGAATGCAAATATTTACTACTGCAGAAAGTCAGATGAGGAAGTAAAAACAGATGAAAATTTTCTTAAGGTTTAACAAAGCCTAAGAAACTGAACAGAACTCGTGTGAACGTAACAGGGAAGGAAGGATAGGGATGGGGAGAGAGCAAAAAGCTGTATTACAGTCTCAAGTAGTTCCTAACATATGATCAAGTTTTGGTTTTAGACACTATTTAGGTATGTATCAGCAAACAAAGAAAGAATGCTAATGATATTAATAGCATAAAATCAGCATAACCAACAGACAACATCAGATAAGGCAGCTTCAGATTTATTTCAAAGCTGAGGCAAAAAGCACACAGCAAACATTCACAGGCGATTCTCTGGCACCCAATAATATGCATCTGCCAGTTCGCTGGGGTCTGGAGTTTTCACCTCCCCACCACAACCAGAACCTGTTGCTTTCGTGTATGATGATTTTCCACTTAGATCTCTGCTTTTGCAGAAGTATAATAAACAAACAGGTAAAAAAGGAGACATTTTATAAAGGGTCCTAATAACATTGAGACCTCTGTCCCTCCGTAAGTAAATGTCCACACAATGATGTTTAAAACAAACTTTCAAAGGATTTACTGAACTTTCTCACCTGTCTGCTAATTTAAAAGTACTTATATACTCATTTAAACCCAGATTAAGATTAGTTGCTTAAATGACACTGGGGTTTAACTTAATTCATCCACCTGAGAGCATTCAGCTCACATGAAATGACACAGATTTACTGAATTTAAAAAGTGCTGTGAACACTTTTACCAGCTAAGGATCTGTCCTTTAATCTAAAGAAAAAGCAGTCAGTAGAACAAGAAACCTTGTTGCATTGATAAACTTTGAAAGAGATCAACACGTTGTTTCTTCACTCACAACTAGAAAGATAAGAGGTTTCCAGAACATACTGGTTTTTACTAATTTAAGAACTCAGTTAAATATGATTTGAAAGGAAAAGAAACAGAAGAACAGTGAGACAAAATTCTGTCTTTAATTTTTAAGCCAGAAAAAAGTACTTCATTTTTTACATGTAAACATTTATCTTCCTTATTTCCAATATAAGTTGCCAATTTGAGAGCCCTCGAATAGGTAAGAGCACGAGTGATAGAAGAGAAGCAGCAAAAGGAAGGTTCCTCACTCAGTGTGGCTGTTCCTGCCACTGCCTCTTTGGCACTCTCACAGCGACACACCTGAAAAATTTTAGATCAAAGTTTAACTTTCCATCACAACTCGCTAGCTCACCGACTTGGCCCTTTTTCAAGTGAAAACGTCACACAGTAATTGATGTTCGCACGCGCATGTGGTTTTGTTTTCTTTATTCCGGAGCTCTACAAACGTTCAATAATTTAACACCTTAATGCAAAAGTTACGCGTGTTCCCGAAGAAGCAAAGCCCGACAATTAGCGGTTACAGGAGCATCAATTATTAAACACACTTTTGTCTGGAATGTGGAGCAATGGGTTAAGCACCCGTCCCCTTCTGCAGGAGGATGTGCGGCTGGAACACTCATCCCTCTGCCGGAGGGGTAAGGGTTGCCCTGCCACGCTGCTGCGGTGGGGGGATTCGCCGCCGTGCCGACAAAACACGGCGGCCCGACCGGCCCCAACAGAGCCGCGGGGGTTCTCGGGCGCGGCAGAGGAGACACGGGCGCTGTCCCCCGCCCCAGCCCCGCTGTCCCGGCCGCCGCCCCTCACCTTGTCCCCCTCCATGGGGCCGGGAGGCCGCGTCCGCCGCCGCGGGCCGGGGCCGGGCGCTGCGTGCGGGCCCGCCCGGCAACCAGGGGGAGCAGCCGCTCGCCGAGCCATGGATGCGCCGGCGCCGCCGGCGCGGCGGCAGGGCCGGGAAGGGTTTGCCGCGCCGGTGTGTCCTGGCGGGCAAGGACAACGGGTCCGGGGTGCATCAGGAGGAGCACTGCCAGCAAGGCGGGGAGGTGATCCCGGCCCTCTCGTCAGCCCCAGTGAGGCGCATCTGGAGTCTGTGTCCAGTTCTGGGCTCCTCACTACAAGAGAGACGAGGAGCTTCTGGAGCGGGTTCAGCGGAAGGCAACGAAGGAGATGAAGGAGCATCTCTCCTATGAGAAAAGGCTGAGGGAGCTGCCTCTGTTCAGCCTCAAGAAGAGACAAGTGACAGGGGACCTCGTTAGTGTGTACAGATATTTATGGGAGAGTGCCAAGAGGATGGACCAGGCTCTGCTTGGTGATGCTGAGCAATAGGACAAAAGGCAATGAACAGAGACCAATGCGTAGAAACTTCAACATGAACATGAGGAAGAGCTTCTTTACTGTGCAGGGGACCGTGCACTGGAACAGATTGCCCAGAGAAGCTGTGGAGTCTCCCTCAGTGGAGATACTCCACAACCATCTGGACACAGTCCTGTGCCGTGTGCTCTGAGATGACCCTGCCTGAGCAGGGGAGTTGGACCAGATGACCCCTGATCAAATCCTAATTTCAATAACTGTAGTACATCAATCGCCTCTTTGCTGAAAAGAGGTGAGTTAATGAATTGGGATGGAAAGAGCAGATGAGCCACTGTGCTCCCTTCCAGGCTGACCCGTTCTGAGATTCTGAGTTGGTGCCCAGCTGGGTTTCCCTAGGTGAGGGCTCGGACCCTAGAGCTGGCAACAGGGCACTCCCGAAGCCCTTGAGCACCGCTGTTCTCCTCTGCAGCACTGATATATTCTAGGTTAAGGGTATCGTGAAACCATCCCTCATCGCGGCTGACTCACTTTTAATAAAGTTGTGCACAATCACTTCAGGGCAAAAAAAACTGTAAAAGGGTGCTATGCTTCATCTGCCACTTACCCAGATGCTGGGTAGAGGCAGGTATGAAAAACACTTGTATAAATAAATTAAAATGCTAATAATATTCCCCCAGTGACAAGTACCAGAACTGATTTCTGCAAGAAATGGCAAGTGGCAGCTCACCAAACACACCTGGAATGAGCTCGATGGTTGCCTGAAGGAAAGGTGTGTGCCATTTCACAGCAAATATTTACAACCCATTAACACGTGCAATTTAAAAGACCTAGTGAAAATTCCACTGGGTTCTTTTAACTTTGTACCCTATTTTCAGAGTGTAAAAAAAAAGTTAATATGTAACTGCTACTGCTAATATAGATGGTTGTAGAAATCTGACTACTGGGGGGGAGGGGAACGTGCATATGTATTTACTGCAAAAAGTTTTTTAAATATCAGCTTTGGCTGCTAATAGTTGGGGTTTTTTATTAGCCCTATGATAATATACTAGTTAGGCATCTCTAAGACAAGAGAAAAAATACAGATGTGGGAAAGTGCCACTAGACCTTTTCAAACCTTAAGCCTGGGGATCAACCTGAAGTTTAACTGCTGCATGAGGGCACAAGGTAGAATAGCACCTTTGGAGTAACAATACTAAAATTTGTGCATGCTTAAATGTTTCCACCATGTATTAAAATAAACTACAATGTCTTACCAATGCAGTGGAGAAAATTAATACATCAGTGGTTTGACTGCTTTTATAAATTATGTGTTAGGCTCAAGAGAATATAGGCAATAAAATGACACACACCTGTTGTGTAAAGCCAGCATAAAAGGATGCCCTAGATTTTCTTTCCAAGAAAAGTGTTGTAAACAAGGGGTTTGGTAGCCCTGGGAATTTTATTACAATTTTAGCTTCTACAGGTTTTTCTCTTGTTTGGTTGGGTACGTATACCTCCTTCTCCACCTGCACGGTTATCTGAAAAACAGGAATATAAAATAGCACAGTTTTTTATATTCTGTAGTAATAAACTTTTTTTGTTTATTTTATCTTTGGATGTTCCTCTAAGCCTGTGAAGCAATATGGCATTTCTCTTCACCTCTGTGGAATGACACATCACAGTATTATACCAACAAGTTACTGGAAATATTACGCCTCAGAGGGACAACATGGCAACTTTCCACCAGGCTTAAAAATCTTCTATTATTAAGAAAAAAAAAAAAATTTTTTTTTCTATGAACAGAGGAACTTATTAAGATCTAGGCTTTTAGGGAGTTCCCCCCCCCCCTTTTTTTAAACCACTTTTTGCTGAGGCCTTTTGAAGATGAGAAGAAAATTTAAATATTTCTATCAGCAGACGTGCATAAATGACCTCCTGCAAAGTCTCAAAATGCTTTTGTTAATTCTCTAGGTTCATAAATAGAAGCAACAAAAATGTGGATCTCTGCAGTAAAGTCTGTGTCTTTTGTTTTGAACTTGTAAGAATCCTATGAGCGGAAAAAAAGGAGACTATAACGATTGTGAAAACTTTTTAAGAAACATTTTAGTGGAAAGTATTTGTGTCTTCAGGAAAAATAAATATTTGAGGATCTTTTCATGAGAGTACAATTTATGCGTTCAGTGAAACTGAAGCCAGCCTGGGTGATAGCAGGGATCAGACATACATAGTTTTTTTTCCAAACAATAGAAGCTCAGGTATGTTAGAGTCTTTTGACTCTTCTTTGTGCAATATATTAGATAATTTGAAGCAGGCAAAAAATATTTGTGGTCTACACTAGATAATCTGGAGCAGGTTGAGACCGCTGGATAAAATCAAACACAGAAATGGAGTATTCCATCATGAGAATCCACTAGGATAAAATTTCATGTAAATTATATTTTCATTAATAATTCAATTTTTTAAGGATAAAGATCCTCAGCAAAAATTATCAGACTTCTATTCAATAAAGATTTCTCTTCAATAGCTAAAAATGTCTAGAGAGAACCATTAGACTGAAATAACGTTGTTGGGTTAAGTAAAGTGTAACAAAATATATAGACCTTCAGGGAAATAAGCTGTTATGGAAAATGGTCATGAAGTAACAATTAAAATTGCTTCCAAAACGTTTTCTTGTGTGAAATCCAAAGAAGTTGGGAAAACTTAGGTTTTCTTTTTTACCACATAAACTGAATTTTCCCAATTTTTCTCATTGTCAAAAATTATATACAAACAAGACTTTTTGGGAAGTTATTCTGAAGACCAGTGCCAGTATTTACTGGAAAAAATCCCCATCATGGCAAACTGATGGTGATGCAAGGTAAAGGCAAACATAGGATGACACTACTTTGCAATGAAAGCTATGGCATTGAAAGAGCAAAAAGGAGAAGCAAACACATATGGCTAAGAATGGGTATAAGGGAATATTGCAAACGAGAAGTATTAATTAAAATTCTAATAATGCAAAAGGCCTAAAAACAGCAGGATATGAAAAGAAAAAATTTTATCTAGATGAAATAAATATAATCAGCTGTGTAGCTGATACAATTGATTATAGCATACTTTAGGAGAAGCCAGAGCAATCTTTGGGCCATAAGTGATGATCTTCAAGAGTTCCTGATGCACAAAAGACTCCTTTTTAAAATATTAAAATATAGGATCGAGAAACATTTGAATTAACACTTCCAAGATTCTTGAGCGAATTATTAAATTCTTTATCAGCACTTAAATTAGAATAGGCAAATAACTAGTGTTTATCTAGAGCATTTTCTTTAAAAAAATTATAATAGAGTAACTAACCCTAATTTACCCCCTAGCAGCGGACTTTATATCTTGATTTTAACAAGACTCTTTTGTCTCTATTACAACAATGGCTATGCTAATTTCATACCACCCAGTTTCTTCATCAAAATATTGTGTGGGCCCAAGCCAGTTATCTACAGAAGTTCTTAGAAGTCAGCAGTAACCTCTTTACCAGAACTTCCTCTTGAGGTTACAGATAAACATTATCAAATTCATGCTACAAGATCTTGTTTCTGTTTTCCTATTTGATTGGCACATTATCACCCACTTTTAGTTCTGATTAATCAAACTTCCACATCGATTAATGAATTACTCTGCTCAGATCAGTGCTGGGCTGCTTGGCCTATAATTATATTACATCCTAAATGCTCCTACAAGATTAATCTTTATTTCCTGTTCTGTTTCTCGACTGTATTAAATTTGACTTTATGGGGTACTCCTCTAAATTCTGTATCCAGCTCATTTTCAAAATACATGTTGGACATACATGAGAGCAGAATAATGTGTAGCTTATGGTAAAGTGTTACTTGCCAAATATCACATTAATTCATTTTGAATTTTCATTTTAATTTGTGGTGCAGTTGTATTTTGACTCAGATACTGTGAGGCCAGATAGGGCAATAAAATGGACAATGGACTCCAAGGCTGAGAACAAAAGACTTGAAAAAAGGAGAGAATATTAATAGTGTTGGTTGCACTGAAGGGAGCCAACATAAAATATGGCCATTTGTACTAGGTGTTACTGAAACTCAGGAGTGAGGAGTCCACATTAAGGTCACATTATAAGCAGAGTAAGTAATTAGAAGAGGAATTCAATAAATGCAAAACATCACTCAGATTTACTGTAGTTAATTTCATTGGTGTCCAAAGGGGTCACAGCATCATACTTGATACCTCAGTTTAAGGTCACAAGCTTTCCTAGGGTCTCATGTTGCTTTTCAGTTCCCTCATGGTTACAGCCTGTAGGTGTTTTGAGTTCTCTAGAAGACCCAAAGTAAACTTTAATTTCAAATCTTGGATTACCACCTAGTTGTAAATCACTGGTTTTGTTACTTCCTTTCGTATCATTCGGTTGTTCTGAATTTTCATTCTGAGGAACCTAAATGCACAGGTGGGGGACATACAGAGTCAACGGTAAAGAGGAAGTAAAGAAGAGCAGGAGCCTATGGCCAGAAATTGTTTTAGCTTAGAGTGGTCCATTGAGTCTGATGGCAGGCACGGAGGGATTTTGGAAAGATGAGAAAACGGAACACTACATTCAGTTGTCAAAATATGGATTCTTTTTCCAGTTCTGCTGTGCAGCACTAAGAAAACAACTTTTCCTTTGATGCCATTGCCTTTTTGACTTTCCCTTTCTCTGGATAATTGAGATGAGGTTACTTTCACTTCCTAAGAAAATGAAGCTTATACAGCTTTCCAATTTGTCCATTTGTGTGTGTTTTCATAACTTTTCAGCCTATTGGTGAAAGTCATTCTCCCCTCTTCACTGCCTGCAAATATCAGGTCTCAAAGTTCTACACATTTCGTGAAAATTGGCATCTGAAGAGAGGAGAAAGGAACCTCATTCCCACTAAGTGAAAGGTTAGCTATTTAAAGCCAAAAAACAACAACAAAAAAAAAACCAAAAAAACCCAAAACAAAACCAAAAACAAGTTCCTGGTAAATGCTGAGTTTAATCTGTGAGTGTGTACCAGCAAACTGATTAGGACACAGCTAAGGACAAGCAACAGCTGCGTCTTACGAAACTGGTGGCTACATTAAAGTTATTTGAAAAGATAAAGGAGTGATAGGAGGAATGGTGTGGGAGCCAGGTGTTAAAGGGATATAGGACACAAGCGTGTTATAAAATCAGCTTTTTCGGTTTAACAAATCCCAAGTCAGTGGCTGCCACCCTCAGTACTCCTGTGTGTTAACAAGATGACAGAGGAGGCAGCTTTATGTGAGGATGCCTGAGCAAAGCTTCAGGAAACACCTGTTGTAACTAAGGCGCGGAGTGACCAGCGTCTGGTTCCTCTGAGGCATTGATCAGTCTCTCCTTTAATAACATGCATCGACAGCGAGCAAAGTGAGACACGAAGGTTGTTAGCGAAGGGCGTAACAGGTAGACACCATCCAGCCGCGTACGTGACTGAGGAGAAGGGGAGACGGTGCGGTTTGCCCATGAGGAAGCGCACACAGGCGTTGGCACGCTCGTCCTGCTCCCGCCACCCACCAAGAGCCCCTCTCCTCGCGGTGGCCTCCAGAGCCGCGCTCCTCTTCCCGCATTCCCGGGGCCGCGCAGAGATGGCCGTGGCCCCGAGCGCAGCCGGGAGCGGGGTCCGAGCGGACGCGGGTCGCGGCAGCAGCGCGGACACACGCTTCCCGGGCAGGCCTGCGAGGGAGGGATGAGCGAGCGGCGGAGGGGAGGGGAAGAGGCTGCCCGGGGCGGGGGAGGCGGCGAGCAGAGGCGTTCGTGCGGCGGCCGGGCGCCAATAGCGGCGGCCGGGGCCGGGCCGCCTCCTCCTGGCGGCAGCGGCGGTCGGAGCTGGGCCGGCCGAGCCCGGAAGCGGCGGCGGGTGGTGCCCGAGCGCGGTGAGCGGGGCCGGGCGCGGGATGCGAGGAGGCGCCGCCGCCGCCCTGCCCCCTGCCCGCTCGCAGCCAGCGCCCCAGGAGGAGGAGCAGCGGGAGGAGCGGCAGCAGCAGTAGGAGCCGCCGCTGCGGTAGCATGAGCGGGGCAGCCCCTAAGCAGCCCCCCGGCGCGGGGTCCGCCGCGGATCCCGCCGCGGAGAACGCGGCGGCTGCGGACCCTGTGCCGGAGTCGCCTCCACCGCTGCTGAGCGTGGACGTGACGGGATTGGTGTCGCAGTTTGCGAGGAGCTTCGTGCTGATCTTCCCCGTGTATGTGCTGGGCTACCTGGGGCTGAGCTTCAGCTGGGTGCTCATAGCCCTGTGCGGGCTCTTCTGGATCCGCAGGCACCGCGGCGGCAAGAGCTCCCGCCTGGGCCGGGCGCTCGCCTTCCTGGAGGACGAGGAGGAGGCGGTGCGGCTCAGCGTCTCCTCCGCGGATCTGCCTGCGTGGGTGAGTGGCCAACACCCTTCGGCGCTGCCGCGAGCACCCGCGCCCGGCGGGCCGGGGCCTGTTACCTCCCCGGGACCTGCGTGACACCCACCCCTGCGGCGGTCCCCCCCGCCCCGCACCCGGGGCTGCGCCGCAGGCCGGAGGCCGGAGCCCCAGAGCCGGCCTGGCGGAAGGGGTGAGGGCATTGCATCTCCCGTGCCCCATGGCTGCTTGTCCCGGTTCGCCAGCCTCTTCGGAGACGGTGCTCAGCGGTGGGAGCGGGCGGGCAGCGTGCCCCTTGCCTCCCTCACTCTCTCCGCCGGGGTGGCCTGTCCGTGTCCCCGCCGCCGGCTCCGCTACGCCCGCGGCACTGACGGCGGTGACAGCCTGAGCTTGCCGTGGCCGGGGTTTCCCTCGCAGAAATAAACTTTACAGCAGGGTTTGGGTTTCTTTCCCCTCAGGTGCTAGTGACGCGCACGGCTTGGCTCTAGCGCGATCTCTGTACAGAACGAGGATGTTGCGGCTTGGGCCGTTCCTTACAAAGTTGAGATGAGAGGGAAATAGAATCCGGCTCTTAACGTTGTTAGGGCTTTCAGTAAAGTGTTACCAAATGGGGGGTGAAACAGAAGTGAGGTGGTGTTTCTGAGTGGTTTCAGGGCCCTCACATGAGGACTAAGGTACAGGGGCTGTGGTGGCTTTATTTGTGCATTGATGTGGTGGAGTTTTTAAAATGCTTTCTCCAAATCTTCCTTTGAAAGTTTTAAGCTTTCTCATACATCTTCATAACTAACGTTACTTACTTTTTTTTTAACTTAAATCCAGCTTCAAAGTTGAATACCTTTTCTTTGTAATTTCTCCGTTGGAGGATTAATGATGTTTTTGATGCAGCTGCCAGTGCCAGTGTGCATCCAGGCCTTCCGTGATGCGCTGTGCACAGCGTGCTGCTCTCTTAGTGCTGATACCCGAAGAGTTGAGGGTTTCTGCTGATTCTTTCCGTGCGATTCCTTTATTGCCTACTCTCCGCTCCTGACCTATAGTCACTCACATCTCTCCTGGGGACTCTTTGCAGTGACTGTGCATCCAGCAGTATTGGGATGATAGAGTCCAAGTAGCTGTTTTCATGTGATCAGATTGCAATACCTGATGTGACCTGTTATAGCTCTACTGAGGAAATTATAGGAGAGAATAGAGTGGGTAGGTGTGAGACAAGAGTCTTTTACTCCTCTTTCATCATATTTTTTGCCAAAGTTCTGGTGGAAGATGATGATAAAAATGAGTGCAGTGTACAGGAGAGATTAAATGGTTTTACCTCTTGAAGCAGAGATGTGAGTCTCAAATAATGTAGTTAATAGCTCTTATGTTACTTGTGTGTTGTGTTTGGTTTTTTCTGTAATCACATAGCAATATAATGGAAGTGTTCTGACTTGATGCATTTAAAATTAATTAATTGAAGCTAGATTTGTAGTGGAGGCTTGTATATAGTAACAATCTACTGGTAACTAAGCTGTAGATATTCAAGCTTAGTGCTGTGTGTGATTTTTATTTTAAGTCACAATTCATTACCTTTGATAAAATAACAATTAATTTCTGTGTGGAGTTGTCCAAATAACTAAAGATTTAGAAAGGGGCCTCATGACTGAAGTCAGAGGCAGAAAAAATCGAGTACTGGCTGCAAGCACCTGCATATATCTTACGGCATTGTGAGAAAGCAACTGATCAATGTGCAGGGTTTCCCAAAAGTGTGACCCTCTCACACGCCAGTTGGCAGATGCATGTAGTTTGGTTTTTTTTTAACGTGTAGATTTTTTGTTATTTTTTCCTCCCTCTTTATCCATGTTCTTAAATTTTAAAAGTCTTGGTTCTTTTCTTTCTGCTGATCTACTTTCTCTGTTCAGGAACATCATTCTTTCAAATAAAAGTAGCTTCCAGAATAAATGTAATCTGGAAAACAGAAGACTTCTGAAAACTGAAGACCCTTAAATCAAAAGTGGTCTTCAGTGTCTGCTGTCATAGCCCTTAAGGTTTATATGAGTCTTATGCTGCTTCCATAATGTGTTTTGAAAACTGCTGTTGTTCTTCCTTCTGCATTATGTGTATTTTCCTGGAGATTTATGGATTTCAATCATATTTGAAATAAGAGCTACTGGATGGAACCTGACATCTCTAATAGAGATCAGCTTTATCCATCTTAGTGTGAGCTCCAAAATGAATTATGTTCTCTTGGTTTGTGATCATGGAAATAAACTTTAAATTGCTTGAGCAGGACAAGGCTGTGTTTTAAATATGGGAAACTTTGTACTTTTCTGGGACTGATACTGAGGTGTAATAAACCATTTTTCAACTAAAATTATGTGATATCTCAAAGATTTATTTGATATGTGGTATATTCCTGTGCCCTTGATTGAAGAAGAGCTTTAGCTTTGTTAGGTGAGATTCCCTTTCCCCACACACCTTAGTATTTATTGTCTGTTGCTTTAGTGGTTCATATTAAGTACTCAGTAATACTGCATGGAGTTATTTATTTTTAAGAAAGTGATTATTTCAGGAGAATGGTTTTTCTGCTGGCAATATGCTCAGTTGCAGTTTGAAAGCGATACTGTTGTGCCACCACACTAGATAGAATTTGTAATGTTAATTATTAGTTTCCTAAATTAGATTTACTTCTTCCATGAGCAGGTGGTTCTATAGCAGGAATATTCTGTACTGTGCATGTAAAATGAATTAATTCAACATGAGTACAAATTATGTTACTTAAAATGTCAACACAGAATTAACTACAAAAAAGTATGCGCTGAAAAATACTGCATTTACTGTCTTAAAAAAATAAGATCTGTACTCATAGACTTGCTAACATGTAGTTCTAGCTCTTCTGCATGTTTGAAAGGTGTCATGGATTATATGGGGTAGGAGGGAGCAGAGGTGGGTGCTTTTCCAAATAATTTAAAACTAGGCAGCAGAACTTACAATGAGAAAGAACTGGAGATCAAAATTGTCTTTAAATAAAGACATTGTAAGACATGAAAAGGTCTGTAGATAAAGACATTTCCCCTTTATTTGCAGCATTTTTATGCACCAGATGTATTTTATACTGGAATGAATGTAATTTAGACACAAACATATATAAGAAAAGTGGCAATTTAAGTATCACTATATAGAGGAGCAAATGTAGGAAACCAGGACTCGAGACAAGTTTTGAAAGGCTCAGTATCCTGTTGCCTTTTATTTTAAAAACAGTAATGGAATTTAATAATCTAAGGAGTATAACAAATTTGTTCTTTCTCAGATCAGCCAAAGAAGTTAATCTAATTTTTCCGTTTTAGGGGTGGTTCTTGTTGCTTAGTGCCACTTTCATAACATGCCAACATATCGTGTTCAACACATTTTTGGGTTAGTGAAACTTTGCCTCCTGTTTTCTTCAATGTACAGATAAAAAGCCATGCTGAATTTGTTTTCCCCAGATTAAATATAAATTTGGCCTGGTACCAGGAGCTGTATCTGTGTGCAGTCTGTCAACAATCAGCAAGTGACCAAAATAGGAACAAATCTTAGCATTTTTAAAGAATTGATTCTGAAAACAGATTTAGACTTTTTTTTTGTAATCCTAAGTATGTGCTATATGGAAACTGAAATACTATATGTGATTGTAGTAAAAGTAGTGACATGCTAGAACATTAATTACAAATCTGCTGTGCCATTTTGGGTCCTACACACTTGCTTAAGTTTCTGCTCTAGTTTGCAGTGATTTTTACGTTGGATTTTTTTTCTCTTCTTTTATTTTCTCATCTACTTAAGGAAAAGAAAAAAGCCTGCCTAAATCTAAATAGATGTCATCACCTTTTTAATTAAACTGATTTGCAGTACTATTGTAAAGAAATTTGGTAGGTTTCTTTCTCATGGGAAGCTGCGTGAAGTTCTTGCAGATGGTGAGTATTGTGGGTCACCACTGAACTGCTGTACCACTGCTGCACCTAGAGGAAGGAGGTAATGTCCTGTTACAGGGTTAGAGCAACAAAGACTCTGGTTTTTACTGGTATTGGAATGGCAGAGCCAGCGTTCATGGAAGAAAAGTGGTTCAGTAGCTCTAACTGCTGCATCACACCTGTACTGAGGGACATTTGTAGAGAAGGTTAACGTGGTTATGCTCTTATGTGTATTTGATACGAAGATTTTTAATGGTACAGAATCAAACTTGCTAACTAGATCTTAGATAAATGATTCAAGACAGGAATTTCCAAAGAATCCCTGATGATGGATGTTAAGTATGTTCTCAGTAAACCTGATGAACAGGTGGACTTCTGCAATACAGTGTGTTATTTGCTATAGAAGAAGAAGATGTTCCTCTTAACTTCTTGTTACACCTTCGGTTAATGCTGTTTTTGCTGCAGCTGTAGGAACTGTTGGAGAGTTTTTCTACAGCATAAGGAATTTGAAGACAATGAGGCATTGTGACACATTCTTCTGATCCTTTCTCCAACTTAGTTGAGCATGTTAGATGGAATTTACCAGGGGGTGATTTATAAGAAAAAACTACTCCCATGTACAGTAACTTAATGTTAAACAGAATGTAATCAGTTTGGGTGGTGAGCCCTGCGGGTGGCCATTGCTCTGGGCTGCCAGCCTGCATCTGGAAATGGTGAAGAGGTGTAAGAATAATGACTTGTGAGTACTTAACAACTGAACTCTGTGTCCTTCTTCTGCCTGATTATTTTTCATTTTAAACTGCGTTCTGTTCTAGCTGATTCATAGTGTATGAATATGTAATATGTGTATTGTGGGTTGTGTGTGCTTTTGTGGTTAGGCTTTCCTCTTAAAGGAAGAAGTTTAGTTTGGTTCAGTATTACTTCTTGAAATTTAGGTTACCTGAGTGACATCCTAAGAGTACCCCATAGTTAGGAGAAATGTAAATGATGGGTTTGGGAATGAAGAACAAAAGGAAAAAAAAAAAAAAGGCCATTGAACAATTGATCCTATCTCTCTGTTTCTCAGAGTTTTCAAGTCGAGTGTGTTAAAGCTATGCTGAGATGATGTCTGTCCCAAAACACCTTCTCTCATGTAGTAATGTGGTGAGCCTCACTATGTGATTCATATATAAATATCCCTTTCCAAAATATTTATGGTAGAAACCCACATGTTGAGTTGATATTTATGAACATGATAACAAACGACTAAAGAAAAACATCAGCCTGAAAGTATTAGTACACCTCTTGGACTCTTTGTAGGTGACACAGGCTTTCTAAATATGTATGTATAATGCATTCTTTTTTCATCTAACAAATTATTATTATTACATAAAAATTGCTACTGAGTTTTGGAACTACTGTAAATGTTCTTTAAATACGCTGTTTGTCTGAATAACTAAGGAAGATGCATACAAGTCCCTTTAGGTTTTTTTGCATTTTAGTCTGTTAGTGTTGTTTCCATGCCTATAACAGTCCACCTTTTCTGCCTCTTCTACAAGATTCTTCTCACTTTAAATTACAACTGCTTTTTGAGATTGTTGGCATATCATAGTGTGGTGGGGTATGCAAGCTAAGATTTAAAAATTTTTTTTCTTTCTAAACATGAGAGCCTTCTGGGAAATAAAGTTGAATCGGGATTATTGTCAAAACATTTTTGTTGCAGCTTACAGTAATGAAAGCCTGTTTTATATATTTGAAGTATTAAAAACAATTCTTTGGTGTCCTGTTCTTTTTCTTCAAAATGAAAGAAGTGACATGTTGTTTCTGGTAGGATAAAGTTCTTTGACTTAAACTTTGATATAAACTGAATTATTTATCTCGCATTTATCAATTCATCACTAGTTTTCTAGGTGCTGAAATTGCCTTTGGTATAACTTCTTTTTAGCTTTGCTGACCATATTTTTACAAAAACTTTCATTCAAATAATGCCAAGTGTTAAAAAAATGCTAATTTCTAAATATCCTCTGTAGTGTCTGAAACGAGTTTATCAGAGTCTTGTAAGAGTATATAAGGTTCTGAAAGCAAAATTTAATGATTATGAATTAATCTATAGCATTGATTTGGTATGTTCTGATATGTAGATAAAAGGAAGTCAATAAAAGAATATGATTCTTCTGGACGTACTACAGAAATAATAGATTTGGTATGAGGTATTGCTAGTTTAGATATAGAGTTGTTTGACCTGTGATATCTTATCTTGGCTTTGCTTTTCTCTACTCTTGGACAATAGAAATTAAATCTGATACTACCCTTTCCCAAGGAAGTGGAGAATGGACACCCCACCAGCAGCTTCGGAGCTTTCCCGTGGTCTAGCAGGGAGCAGCTTCTAAGGGTTATGTACCAAGCTTGAAAGGGCAGCAGAATTTCAAATACGGGATATGTTGGACTGCTTTTGCACATTCAGGGTAAATACTGCGCCACTTCAAAGAAGAAAATTAAATCCTTATCTTTGGTTGCTATTTGTGAACACTTAATGAAAATACAGGATATACAGAGCTGGTGTGTTCAACATAAAATCAAATGTGAGTAACAGTGGGGAAGCAGTATTTTGATAAGAAGAGGGAGAGAGTGTTTTTATTTAAAACAACTGTTTGAATTCAGTAAATTCTGAAACGGAACTGTTTAGAGAAGTCTGGCACTTTATCATTTGTGTAACTTTTAGATCATGTGGCACTTTGATTCTGGGTAAGACTTTTTTGAGTTGAATGAGGAGAGAGTTCTGTGAAGTTTGGAAATAAAATGTTTGATAAGAAACAAAAGGAAGGAATTAAACCAAGCATTTGCCAGAAGTGTGTGACGTGGTGAAAACCAGTTGCCAGATTTATGTATTTGACAGACTCTGTAATTGTCCAAGGTAGGATGAACCGATCCAGGACCTTTCTTTGATTCCATCAGCTATGCACTAAATGCTTTTCTTATTTTGTAGAGGGGGAAAAAAAAAGAGGATCTGCACTTTCATTTCTTAGACAGTCTTAACTTTTTTTAAGGAGGCCTTGACATCTCATAAAGTTCTGTTGGGGCAGATAGGAAAAGATGACAGTGTAATTAAAGATATATGTTTAATTTTTGAAAATAAAGTTAAATTTGTTGGCATGTGCCATGTTCTCTCTGTTTCTTAGCTGGCAATAATGGATCATCAGGAGTGGAAAGAGGGGTTGTACAAACTTGCACCAGCAGCTAAGGACATACCTGATAGTAGGCTTCTACTCCTTTGACTAGAATTAATTCAGATTTAATTTGCTTTGTAAGGACCTCATTACAGAAGCGAGGTTCAAGAATTGGAAATCCTTTCCTGGCTTTAGGGGCATGTGTTAAACCAGCACACTAGCCTTGTGAAGTCTGTTCTATTTAGCTCAGCTTTTCAAGATACTTCTTGATCCCTTGTTCCTTTATAAAGGCCTGTATAATTTCCATTCTAATGTCAGAGTTCAGATGAGAAGCTGTGTCCCATCTCCTCTTGAATCCCATTAATAAGGTGCCTGAGAGAGGGAGGAAAAGAGGTGCTCCTAAGCCTTCTTGCACGTCATTTGATCCCCATTCCCAGCCTACTTCTAGTGTTTTATTCCCAACAGCTTTACCAAGCTTCATGTACCAGTCTTTTAGTCTTTCTTACATTGGTGGAGTTTTTATTTCCTTTCATTTTAAATGGTGTGGGGTTTTTTGTTGGTTGGTTGGTTTGGTTTGGTTTTGTTCTCTCTGCGTGCCTTCTGTGATACAGTTAAAAGTTAGAGCAGCAGCGAGAATTTTAAAGCTTCTTTCTACTTGGTCCTTATTTAGGAGAATTTAAATTTTATTTGTAGGCTCTCCTCTGCATTCCTGTATGCTTGTTGCAGAGAGGATCAGGGGGGTCATAAAGGGACTGATTTTCAAAATGAAAAGGGACTGCAGTTTCAAAAGGAAGTAAATGTGCACTCCTTACAAAAAGGATGTTCTGCATCCAACTGCACTTTCCCAGTGCCACCATGTGCCAACATTAGAATTTACTTGGCCAACTAATTGTGAGTTTTCTGCCAAGTTGGGTGTTCATCTGGATGAGTTTCATGAGTTTATTGTGAGACCACACAAGTGCCAGTGCCTACAAAAGAGAGGTGGCGGAAGCCTGTGCTCAGGTTTAAAGTGAGATGGAGCAATGCCCTGCACAAAGAGGCTCTTCTTAGGAAAAGGGTAGCAAATAATGCTGCTGAGATATCTTTGTGGGGAAGCAAAGTTTGAATGGGAGCTGTTTATAATGTCAATTTGCATATCTAACTTCTTTTATAACATTTTAACAGATGTGTTAACATATCTAATCATCAGGTATATAAACTCTCAGTATTTTGATTCAGCTTAAAAGTTGGCCCTGTTTTTAGCCTGTAGTTGGATTGGATGAACTCCAGAAGTCTCTTCTTACCTGAATTATTCTATCATTTTTCCTTTTGTTTTAAGCTGTCATTTAAATTGGCTTTCAGTCTCCAGTTATGGCTTACAAATGGTAAGAAATCTTTTCTGCATAAGATACAAGTATTTGCTTAAATGTTAAGTGTAGTAGCAAGAAAAAAAATTAAAAAGAGGCTATCTTTAGAGAAATGTTTTGTTGGAGGTAGTGACACCTTTTAAATCATTTGGATGCCTGCCAACTAAATAGGTAGTATTAAAAGTTCTGTGCAGCAGACGTTGAAACACACTATTTTTCAAATGGAACTCCTGTTACATAAATAACCTTTGTAAGACCAGCGTTCCCATATAATGAGTCATTGCACAAAGTTTTGTCTGCTACACCCTGATGTGACTAGGAAATTCTCCCTAAGAGCTGAAAATCTGAAACAAGACTAACGGTTTTCAGCTGAAGCAGTCTGGATTTACATACCATGAAGTTGTTACTATACTAGAAATACGAAACTAGTTTTACTTGGCTGAAAATAACTGTCATATGACAGACAAGAATTGCATTGTCATTTGGCTGTCCTTTTCGTATAGCAGCATGGGTTGAGTGTACATTAGTTCAGTTGCAGCACTTTTACCTGAGAGATTTATATTTGCAATGTAAATTGCCTAACTTTTGGCATCTGTTTATGTGAAAACTTCAGTTGAGTCTAGTACAGACTACACTATTGTTTTCATAACCTTTGTTTGCATTCCTTTAGTTAGATATTGGCTCAGTGAATTATCCAAGCAGACTGAAATAGTTCCCTCTGAGAAAATTTTGGAAGATGCAACACCGAATGTAAAATTAAATGTATTGACAATCCATTGTCTTGTATTCTGTCATTGTCAAGCCTTAGTGGGAAGGTGGGAAGAAAGCAAGTGAATGTCTAAGAATGCAGTGTCTTCCTGTTTCACTTTTAAAAGTAAACACAGGATATGCTGAAGCATGAAGGTAGCTGTAAAACCTTGATTGCGCTGATTTGAATTAATTATGCAATGTTATGATCCACACTTCCGCTCTTAAAGTTTGTAGGTGATCTTTTTTAAAATAGTTTACAAAAAAAATGAATTGTGTGGAGGAAAACTTCGTGGGGAGAACTGAAATGGAACTTCACAGTTCAGGAAGCTCACAATTTGCTTTATATTTAAGCATTATTACTGCTACTTTGTGCTACATGGTTCTTCATGTCTTATTTCAGATCTGCATAGCTTGATAGAAAAAAACCTGTGTCTGTGCTTCATCAGATGCCCTTCTTCACATAGAATATTCTGTAGACTAGTGAATAAGTTTACAACTTCATATCCAAAAGCTCAACAAGAACTCTTGCGGTTTTTTGCTGCAGGGAAGAGTATTTTAGAAGACATGCTCTGAGCTATGAGTTTTTGTTCAGACTTACAGGGCAAAATCTCAGGACTTGTTGGTA
The DNA here is from genome assembly GCA_013398955.1 of Callaeas wilsoni. NCBI lineage: Eukaryota > Metazoa > Chordata > Aves > Passeriformes > Callaeidae > Callaeas > Callaeas wilsoni. Next base: position 141,663 of record VWPU01005937.1, read on the forward strand.
TTTAGCATGTTGGAGCTCTCTTCATGTTTCAAGCTGACTGTTATTGTAATGAATGTATGATACTTCAAATGAGGCAATGTCTTCTCTTCATTTGTTAATATTTCCTAATGCAGTAAGCTTGCTGGTCCAGAGTTTTGAAAAATTGTAGTTTGTTTTGAGGCAAGTGTTCCCTCCTCCCCCGGACTGTTGATTCATCTTGCTAATTGTTGAACTAGAATGCTAAATTCTCTCTTGTGTGTGGATAGGAAGTTGTCTTAGTCTAGTAATAAATTTTATGATTCAGACTAAATTTGTATCTTAAAATGCGGTGTTCCTCACTCAATGCCTTTCTCCTAAAATACTTGAACTAGAAAAAGAACGCTTTTCCACCCACCCACCCTCTGCCAGTTAAATATCAAATGGCTGCCAGGAAACGATAAGAGAGTGTTTCATGGGGGGAACAGAAAACCAGTGTTCAGTCATCTGACTTGTATGTGTTAAAGGAATAATCAGAAGAGATTAGTATATTAGATTAAATTGTAGTAATTTCTTGTTCTCTATTTGTTCATGCTAGTCTTTATATTGGTTTATGTTTTAGGGAAGATATTTGGGCTTTTGAAAGTGTTTGGGTTTCTTTTTTCTCTTAAGGATGTGCTAGGTATGAGTACAGTGTTGATTTGAATGTGCCCAAACTGTCCACGTTCATTTGATAAAATCACTTATTTCTATCATGTTCATGTAAGTGTTTATAATGGGAATTAATTTTCTACTACATTTGGCTATGTATAAAGCTTTTTAAAAATTTACACTGTTGCTTTCAGATCTTAACATAAATGTTTGATAACAGAAAACGTATTTGCCAACAATTATTTTTCAGTTCCTTTGTGTTTTGAAAGTTCTGCAGTTATAGTTGACATTTCTTTCCTATGTGTCCTATCTTTCATATATTCAAGTGAATAACCAGAATGTTACCAATCTGTTCATTTTGTTACTTTTGATTTACCAAAAGAAAAGCCCTAATGAACTTTGTTCTTGTTTGTTCATTAAGGTAATCCATTACACACAGAACCGTAGTGACAGCCTGAAAGTAGATCTAATTTGGAGGTTGCTTAGTTTACAAATAAAGTTTTCATATAAGAATGTATACTTTAATTTTGCTATTTGAGAGATGAGGAACTGCAGAACTGTTCTTTTGAACAATATTTCGGTGTTCAGTGATTTGCTTCCAGCACACACATGTTGTTCCTGGTCTGCCTGCTTCCTTCATGCTGAACTCTTTGGTTTTCTGGTTGTACTGACACCATGAGAGTAAATCTGACAAACTGCTTAAACCTCTGTTGGGTTTGGGGAGAAGGTCTGCACAGTGGGGTTCTGGATACGATGCAGGAGTGACAGACAATTGTAGGTGGCAGTTCTTGTTTGGGAATAAGTTTAGACAGGACCATTGAGGACTAATGGACAATTTCAGATGATGTTCAAACATTTACCTGCGAAATGGGCAGTAGGAGACCTTGAAGGGATACTGGAAGACAGTCTGTATTGGCTCTGGTGGGAGACACCTCAACTTTCATCCTCTTTCACTTCCAGTGAGTTTGGTATTTGGGATGTAGAATATTTAGCAGATACTTTGTAAAACTTTTTTTAGTGTAAGCAGGGGAGGTATTTGTGCTTGAAGTGAGCTCTGCTAAAGGGATGGAAGTGATTGCAGCTTTAAAGCATTTATCCTTGACTGAAATAACATTGCTTCACATCTCTGTCCTCAGGGAGCAAGGTGATAAACTGTAGGTTCAATTTATTGGAGAGCAGTAGAATGTATCCACTTGCCAAAGAGAGAAGATTAGTTCATCAATCTTCCTAAAATTAATGGGTTTTAAGCTCTGACAAATCACTTTGGAATTTCCTTTGCTGTAAAGTTCTGATTCTCGATTCCCATGTAACACGTAAGTTTCTAGTTTCGTTTTAACCTATAAGAACTTACAAGGTCATTCACTTTCTTGCTGGAGACTTGCAGTGCTTGGGGAAATGGTTTTTCTTTTTGTCAACCCCAGTTGTCTTGGGAGTTTTCATTTGTTCTAGTTTTGTTTTCCAGCGAAGTTACAAACTCCAACTCTGCTTTCTGCTGCTGTGGTTGTTTGCATTGTCAGCCACATGGAAATAACATTCCTGTCTGTCTTACTCCAGTGGAGAAGGCAATGTATAAGTAAAGCTATTACATTGTGATCTCCCACTGAGTAAGCAAAATGAAAAAAACTCTTGACTTGGAGCAGTTCAGGTTAGTCAATGACAAGGGATGTGGGATGTCACTATTTTTAAAGAAAGTAACTATGTGAGCTTGTGACAATTGAAATAAATATATTAAAAAACTTTTTTTTTCCCAGCATACTTTACAAGGTAATTTCAGTTGTTGTGGTTTGACCCTGGATGGATGCCAAATGCCCACCAAACTTTTTCTATCACTCGCCTCCTCAGCTGGATGGGGAGAAAATGCAATGGAAAGTTCAAGGGTTGAGATAAGGACAGGGAGAGACATCACTCACCAGTTACCAACATGGGCAAAACAGACTTGAATTGGAGAAATCAACTGAGATTTTTACCAATCAAATCAGAGTAGGATAATGAAAAGTAAAACAGATACTAGAAACACCTTCTCCCTACCCCTCCCTGCTTCCTGAGCTTCACTTCCTGATTCACTAACTCCTCCTTCACGGACTGCAGGGGAATCTCATCTCTGGCACCTGGAGCACCTCTTCCCCTCCTTCTTCACTGACCTTGGTGTCTGTAGTTGTTTCTCTCACAATCTTACTCTTCCCTGGACAGAATTACTGCTGTGCAATAACGTTTTTTTTCTTCTAAAGTAAGTTATCCCAGAGGTGCTGCCACTGTTGCTGCTGGGCTCGGCCTTGGCCAGCAGCGTGTCCATCCTGGAGCTGGCTGGCATTGGGAGGGAAATAGGGAAATAGCTCTATAGGGAAAGCTTCTGGCAACTTCCCGCAGAAGCCACCCCTGTGGCCCTAACCCTCCCCCTGCTCCCCAAACCTTGCCATACAAACCCAATACAATCTAAACTGTTTGGTTAAAAGAGACGTCTTCAATGGATTTCTAAAAAATGAAAAGTTTGGCAAGCTTAGCATTCATAGCCTAATGATTTCTCAAATACGTTGAGCAGTCAGGACTGTATCAGATAAGGCAAATCATATACGGCAACAAGGGCGGTGGACTTGACTTCAATATCCCTTGACGTTGAGAAGAAATAAAATACTTGGGGTTTTTTTCTTCTCAGAACCTAGTTATACATGGAGAAGACTTTATCAAATTCTTGAAAATACTTTTTTAAGATGGAAAGATACAGTTGCAAATTAGCTGCTATTTATGCAGATCTCTGAAAATAACAGTGGCATTTTACTCAAGGGGATTGATTTCATTTTAACTGTCATCACTGCATTCTTCTAACTCAAGTGATGTCTTTTGCAAGAAAGTTATTATGTGTGATTAAAAGCTGAGTACAGATCTTGGACTGCTGCAAATATCTGGTAGCTGTACAGGGCTGGGAGTCAGGCCTGGAACAGCACAATAAACAGTAAAACCTGTAAGAGAATCTGTTGCCAGTTAGCACACACAGTCTTGTTTCCTGTAGCAAACTGAAATTTAGATACCAGACTCAGCACCTCATTCCAGAGATGAAGGTCTCTCCCTGCCACCTGCCTTTGGTGAATGGGAAGGGGTGAACACAACTCTTTGCAGGAGGTCTTTTTTCCCTTTTCTCTGTATAATAAGAACCTACAGTAATGAGGTCATAATTCCACTGCTACTTTTTACATGCTTAAATTGATCAAGGAATAATTTGGGCCACAGCTGTTAGATTTTAATTAATACACGTAGTAAATATTCTGTGGTAGAACTTCTAAAAAAATTACTTGCATCTGTTATAAAATCTGAGAGTTTTGGAGCTGACAGTGACTTGGCTGCATATATTATTCACTGCATGGGCACAGACATTAACCTCTCCAAGAGAAATTGAGCCTAAGGAAGGCTCTGCTTGGGAGCAGTCAAATAAATTGGCATGGGCCAGATTTCTTGAAGATAGATTTTAGGCAACTGACTGACAGGTGGTTGTTGGCAGTTCAGGCAATTGTCTTAGAATTGACAGAAACTTCTTTTCACTTACAGCATTACTACTAAGTTGGGTTTTAGGCACTAGGCATTTGGTTTCCCCTTAGATCTAGAATTTGCTGAACTTTAAATTTAAACATATAGGTGCAACTTAATTGGAGATTACCTTTATGATCAGTACACATATCTCCAGAGGACTGTATTTGATTATAAGAAAATTTTCAAGATGTCAGATCTCTCCAGAGGCCTTTATTTCTCTTTATTGATGATAAAGCAGGTGTAGAGTGACTGGTTTATTCTTGGACATACAAAAGACAGATTTCTGAAAATTAAGAAAAGTAATTCATCAGTTGCAATTGCCTACTGATTAACAATATTTGAATCTTAAAAACCGGAAATCTTTGAACGTGCTGTGAAACCATATGTAGGTAAAAGGGGCTGCTGAGATGCAAAAAGAGTCTTTCCTCTGCCATAAACTACAACTGAGATCTAATGGGTATGATCTGATTATCACAGTTCCAGCTATGAACTGTACAAACACACAAAGTGGGACAGTAGATGCAGATTAAAATGCAGAAATGGTGAGCTTAAGTATCAGTTAGAACATGCTCAGTCTTAAAAGACTCTCACGTGCTTAATGTTAGGATTAAATTGTAGGCAGTATCTCTATAATGTGACACTGCCTACTGCTGTCATTAATTAAAATGGTGTTGATCTATGATGGCTATTTTTGCTGCTAAATGGGGAAGTGAAAGAACATAGTGTGTTTGTAATAGTTGAGCTAGGGGTAAAGAACATTTCAGAAGATCCCCAAATGCTTGAGTTATCTTCAGCATCGATGGTAATCAGTAATAGGAGAGGTGACAGTTCTGTGCTGCATTTATTAGAGGAATAATGTATCCGAATCCTCTTTTTTTTCACTCTTGCTACCTCTCCATCCTGTCTATCAAACACCTAACAATTCTAACACTGGAACATTCCTCCTCCAAGACTAAGAAAATACTGAATCTTAATCACTCAGCTACTTGCTACCCATCGTTTGTTTGAAGGGCAGAAGCTGCCTTTATGTAAGGGCTGGTTTCAGGTGTGGGTAAAACATCTTCATGCCAGTGGTGCTGAACATAAGCAAGGGCTGTGTATAGAAGCAAGGCTGTGTCATTCAGCTCAGCATTGCACTCTTGATTGGGCATTCTGGAAGTGAAAATCTTTGCTATAGACTCAAGATTGTCCACAGTCCACCAGTTTGTCCTTCCGCCAAAGGGCTGGTTTTGTAACTGCTTCTGTGGAAACTAGAGTATATTCTCTCAAAAAACACAGGAACTCCTCTCCAAACATATGCAAATAAAACAAGTTAATTTACATTAGAAGCAGAGAAATTGAAATGGAGTATCATTTAAGGCATATATGGCCAAATGTTAAACTTCCCAAAACACAGGACAAAACAGATTCTTTAGTTTCTAGTGTTGTTTTGAAAATAGCTTAATTTAGAAAAAGGATTTACATTTTTTACAATTTATGATCACTTACTTTGCTTGCTTTTTTAAGATGGAAGAACTTTTTAACAGAGTCTGAAGAATGTTTTGATGCAGAGCATTGCAAGACAGCTATTTCAAAAGACTGTCTCAGTGATGGTTTGCAGTCATAACATCAGAGAAAGTGTCTGTGTCTGCAGGAAGCTGGAATCTCAGGAGATGTTTCCTGGAAGCAGGGCCTGGAGGAATTTTCGTAGGGTAAAGGGCAGCATTGCAAACTGACTGGACTTTTAACTTCTGCTTAGTGTTTTGTATTTTTGTATTTACTACTGATGTCTTAAAACACATCAACATCATGAAACTTGGTCGCTATTTTATTTTATTTTTTTCCAAAAAATCAAATGTTGCTTTTAAACTCCAGTTTTCCTCCATATTAGCAGTATTTCTTTTCCCTTGGCTTTGTTGAGTTGTAAAAACTTGCATGGCAGGACGAGTGACTGAACAAATGTTGCCATGTACACAAGTCAGAGGATCAACAGGACTGTCAAATATCTGAGTGTGTTTTAACAAAATATTATAACATGTAATACTGTGTTGTTGTAAAAAGGTACAGGCCACCCTTGGGTGCTCATTTACTCATTTGCTGCAATTCCACTTGAGGTGCTTAATCTTCCTTCTTGCTATGCGTGAACTTCAATGTATTGCGGACTCTGATGTGTCTCCCAGGCAGTGTTCTCCTGTTTGTGGATGAACATAAATCTCCTAGTGCTGTGGATGGTGTATTTTGGTGTTAAATTCACTTTCTGATGAAAATTATAGTACAGTTCTAGAGAGACACTGCAAGCCAGGAGATTTGCAACTTGCTGGATGTTCCGCTGTGCAGATGCTGTATATGCCAACCCAGTAGCATGAGCACATCAATGTTCCTCAGAGGATGCAGTTTCAGTAGCGGCCTGCCCTTCTGCAGGTTTGATTTAAGTACACTTACTCTGCTTTTTCTAAAATAGCTGCTTGGATAAGAGGTGCTAAGCTCAGTCATGGGATAGATATTCCAGCTGGAAGATAGGCTGCCCAAATATGATTTGTGTGAATACAATAATTAAAAGCTGTGGGTACAAATTTAAAAATCCTTTTACATGCTTGTAATATCTTTTCAATAAATAATGAAAATAAATTTTCTCATTCAAAATACTACTGGATGAGGATTTTTGTTTGTGTTGAACATTACCTTCTGTCATTTGTTGAGGACGTTTTTTCCTCTGTAGTACCTTTTGTTAACATACAGAGGCAAAATAGTTAGACTGATATTTAAAGATGAGGATAATAGTTAGTTTAGCTGGGGAGCCAGTCTGGCTTTTGATTCCACCTTGTAGCTCAAACATATGATGTAGCATTCCTAAGTTTAGAAACTTGATTTAGCAGGGAGTGCTTTCAGTGTCTTTCCTTAGCAACCCAGCCTACCAAAACACACCAGAGCTGCCCTTCCTGCTCTGTACTGAGGAACAGTAGCAAAGTCCATGGTTTTAAGGTGGAGTTTATAAACTAAAATAGGATAATGAGTCCTGCAATTGTCGGGGATTGGAATTCAGTGGCCAGAGTATTTTCCAATTACGTATTTCGTTGGTCTTGCATTTTCAGTATGATCCTGTACAACGTTAAGGGCTGCCCTAAAACTCTAGAGCATAATTTTTGTTTTAAGTAAACTTACATGAAGAGTATTCATGAAATGGAATTGCTTGTGGGGGTTTTTTGCTTGGTTTTTTTGGTAAGGGCTGAGCATGCCTCAAGATAGAAGGGATGCTGGAGGATGGCAGCAGCTGCTAAGGGTTACAGCCATCCTTTGCAGAAGCTGAGAGGGCATTCAGGGAAGGATAACTCCATAATACTGTTTTAGTTTTGATTTTGCCTTAGACGTCATTTCTGGTTGCTGTCTTAGCTGGACCTTTGATCTTGCTTAGTGCAGCAGTTTCTATGTTACGTGTTGCCAGTGAAATATATGACATACTTTGCATGTCTTTTTCTAACAAATAATACTGTTCTGTATTCGGTGCTGATATACAGTCCTTTGAGGGGGACAGAATTGTTCTAGAGAGAAGAGAGAACAAATCCTATAAACCTTAAAAATTTTAGTGTCTACCTGATTATTAGAAATACTGAGCTTTGTATACGAACTTGGTATAAGAATTTGGTTAAATGCTTGAATGGGAGAAACCAGAAGGAGTTACACGTGTAAGCTTGTCCTCCAATACCTGATGCTGTCAGGTTAACTGGGGCTTTCCTCCCCGCCATTTGTCACTGCATTAACTGAGACCTGATTTAAACACTGTGGCTCTTTTGCTTTCACTTTATTAGAAACTTTGCTCTCTATTACTTTGTCAGCAGAGTTCGATAGTTTCAGGAAGAGCTAATCACTGATTATTTACAGGTTGCACAAAACTGCCAGACTGTTGGTCTGTATTCTTTATACTCTCTGGATTTTACATAGTGAGTTTCTAGTGATTCAATCAGAATTGATACAGGGATTTTAAAATGCCTGTTATATCTTGCGTGATTTCTGATTATATTTCAAAAATGTTTTCATATTAAGAATAAGCTCTGGCTGGATAGTACTGGATGCAGTGCAGTATGTAGAAGTTATTTTGCTGGTGTTGAGTCAGTCAGTCAAAACAAAGCATATATGTTCTAACTACTGAGTGTGTTCTACAGACTTGTTTGACCTCTTAGGATGCAGGTTAACCCAGCTTGAATTTTTATGTCATGATACTGCATTTTTTTGGATGTCACAGAAAAAAAAATAATTCCAAGTTCTCCATTTTGCTCTTTTGTATTTTCAAATACAAATTCGCAGTTTGCTCATTCCTAAACTAATAAAAAGTGAATGATACTTGTCATAGTTCACATAGACTTGTTTCAAATGTATCGTGAATTATAAGTTACGTTAAAAAGAGTAAACAGTTTGGCTTCTGTACATGGAGATTTTTCAGGCTAAAGACAGAGAAGAAGATTTCATCTGCCTGAGAAAGAGGAGTCTTGCAGAAGGTGGTCATTGCTTCTTAACACTTACCGTTACTGAAAGCTGATCCCCATTTTAGGCCTCACAGAAGACCTGCATGGTTCCCCTAGAGAGATGGACTGTGTAATCTCGTGAGTGCTAAGAGGAGAGAGCTCTCCCTGCTGCGGGACCTCGGTCTCAGTGGATCAGAGCTCCTGCCCGCGGGGTCAGGGAAGCGGGCAGTGGGTCAGTGGAGTAAAAGGCGAAGAAACCTTCAGCGTTTTGTTGTAGATACCAGCAACAAGGGTGGCTGACAATTTGGTGCAGAGCCCAGCACTTCTTTTCATAGCTGTAGACAGTTCAAAGGATAGTAAGTTGTGCTGTGACACTGGTTGTATAAGCTATTTTGAAAGCTAATGTTTAGCAGCCCAGAGAGGAAAATTTGTCTTCTGTTGACTGTCAAGTGAATAAGACACTGGCATGCAGTGGGGTGGGAACATGCCTGGATTCTCAAGGGAACTGAAAAGGAATTTGTTATAGAGACTGGAGAGTACCAAAGAGGTCATGTTTTTAAAATGTGGCAAATTGAATATATTGTACTAATGCCTTTATAATTTTATTTTAAAAACCAAAAGCTGATATTTCAAGGTATTAAGACTTTATTTGTAGAAGGAGAAGAAGAAATGAAATTACTCGTGGGAATAAAAGGGTAAAGTCAATAATGTCAAAAAGGAGTACTGTGCGAGATTTTTTAAGTGGTAAAATTTGGTGAGTCCTAAGAGCTGTGGTTCATCCTACGCCTTTTAGCAGTTTAAACATTTAGAATCTGGGTCTTTGCTTTCAGTAATTGTAATGCTTCTGGGAATTTGGAGATGTGCTAATGCAGACTGTCACTAAATGTTTCATTTTGTAAACCTTGGTTGCACTACTTCTCTGTCACATGGTGTGAGAGCAAGACTTTGGTCATTATAAATCCAGTTTTTGATATTTTGCTTGTAGAGTCTTATGCTACTAATTTTTTTTTCTTTTTTAAACCGTGCTTGTCCTGGCCCTCTGTTGGACATCAGCATTTCTAAAGTAAAATTTTTACTGCTGCGAATGCCTGTTGAGGTGAGATTGGAAAAGGACATCCTGTTGTCCTAAGAGTTCATAATGAGTTCTGGTCATGTGAATGAGGAAGTGGTATAGACAAAAACACTATTGGAAATGTGGATAGTAAACATTCAAAAAGTTAAACCTAAATTCTTATGTTTCCTCACTTTAAGATGTGCTCAACAAGTGTGCTACATGTGAAAAACATCTCTTCCTGTGTTAGGGTATCAGTCTTCTGTCAGAGGTTCTCGATGTCAGTCCCTCAGAAGTGGAAACCATGAAAAAGTTCCTGCAACATAATGCCTCCATATACCTTCTACTTTTTTATTATTATTTTTGCTGTCCTGTCTCACTCCAAACTGAGCACTGAAAACTTGCCTTTGTCCTTTTTGAGACAGAAGGTGACAAAGAAATGTGAACACAGCAATCCAGGAAAAATTACAAGATATTAAACTGCAGTGAAAATACAGCAGTTTGGCTACAGAATTGACTTCATCTCTGTATTGAAGCCTGAGTTATGATATATATTACTAATATACGAGTACTTGAAGATAATTCTGAAATTAGGCTGTGCTGGAAGATGAATCTGTGGTAGTGGACTAAAGGCTTCAAGCTTTCTGTTCAGAAAGAGGTAACAGCTGAGCAAGGCAAACCGAGGTGGTTCCCTCTGGCAGACATCCTGTGCTGTGTTTAGGCTAGGTTCTGCACCCAGAGACCAGAGAAAACCATGCCAATGTACTTCCACATATTTGGAAGGAAGCTCTATAACCTTTACTGGTAGAGAAAGGGAATCTTGTTTCATGTTGTTCATCAGGTGATTAAGCCTGGATGCTTCTGGAAGTTAATGATGATTGGTTTTTAATTCCTAGGCTGAATCTCTCTCCTCCAGCTGGGGCTGCAGAGGCTGAGTGTCAGGCTAGAAGTAGGATTTCCCAGTTCCCTTACTAAGAGACTACTGTTCTGTCATTCTTCCAGAGCAGCTGCTTTTAATGCCTGTCCTGGAGGATTTTGTTATGGCAAGCTGCTGCTAAGTAGGAGGTCTCTGCGTAACTTTCTATTGTGGCATGCTTGCTCCATCTCTGCAAAAATAGCAGCACTTAGGCAAATTTTATCTAGTTTTGGTATTGGTGAAAAGTAATGCAGCTCTTGACAAGTCTCACTGCCACTGTGAGTGAAGCATATTTAATAGATGTCAAAGTGAAAGATGTGCATGAAAAAATGAAACTGCTGTGCTTTGAAATGGGTCAGCATCCTTCACTTTTAAATTGCAGGATTTACTTCTGGGCTGTTTTTTCAGTCATATCAGAGCTCTGGAGCCTCTTTTTAGGCAGGATTTCTCTTTTGCAAATACAGTATTATTTTGCATTGCCAAAGACATGGTTTGCCATAGAAATTGGGGAGAATATCCAGGTGAGAATATTCTGGTGGTGTTGCAGGGCTGCATAAAGGTGGAATCTGAATCCTCAGCTGCCAAAACTAAAAGCTGATCAGACTTTTGCTAGGCTGCTAGCAAAAATGGAAGGATTATTCATTTTCTAAATGTTGTTCCAATGAATTCTGCAATGAGAAGGAAAACAGAGGGACAACTCTCTCAATTACAGTCCTGTGTATGTATTTAATATATAATACATTTTCAAAATAATCTTAGCGAAGTAGCATGTTTGTTTTATTTAAATGAGAAATATAGATACATTTATGGTTACTGATAAAATGTAAAACATTTTATAGTTTGAATTAACTGTATGCTTTAATTTTAGCGCAGCAGAAAGGCTGGATATGGGATCCCTCCATTGAGTTTGGACTCTAGTGAGGTTCAAAGGATGTGTGTATGGGCAGTGGTGGTTCTTGGCAGCATTTTAGGAAGGCATGATTTATGCTAGTTTAGCCTGACTTTACAGGACACAGCCTATGTGCTTCTAGTTGTTTTCCTTGTCTCCTAGATACTGTACCTATGAATATATATGAGGAAATAATGTCCTTCAGGTCATATCAAGATGCTGAAATGGCCTGTATATGTGAACTGCTGTTTACTCCAGGTTTGACCTACTCAGCATATTAGGCTTTTCTTTAGACCTTTAAGAAGGGGAAGAGGAACAGAGGTAACAGAAGGTTGCAAGGAAATTAAACTTTCTATACCTTATAAAGAACCTCCGTTTTATTACTTGAAGTGTATGAATTCTATTGTAGTAGCTTTCCTGTGTTAGCACTGAACCCTGGAGGTGTTGAAAAGCTGTTTGTTTCACTTCTCCAAGCACCAGCTTGTTTTATGTTTAATTGCTGTGTTGTTGAAGAAATTACTTTTCACCCTGATGCTCACAGTGACTGAAGCAGGTAGCTCAGGGTAGTGGGGAATACAGAGATCACCCTGGAAAACTCGTGCTGAACAGCTGTCTGTAATTTGTTGTGGCACCTCACAGGACTTGAACTGATAGAGGCAGCTCACATGGGATGACCGTGTTTGTGCTGGTAGTGTTTTGGGAACATTTGGTGGGATATCAAGTATGTGTTTCTAAAGCCACTTGTGTCTTATAGGTGCAAATCTGACTCAAAGGGCATGTAATTGCTTTTTTCATAAAGGTTTATTTTGTTTTCCAGTGTGTTGTCCAAGCACTTAAATGGCTTATGTTCCCGTTTATAAATAAATACACTCCTTAACTTTGCTTGGTATTACAGCTGTTTCTTTTATTTAAGTATGTTTCCACTTTCCAATATTTCCGTTTTACTTTGAGGGTTTATAATGATCATAAAGCCATGGCAAAAACTCTGGGGCCCTTCCCTGCCTCCTTTATCTCTGTATTTGACTCTGTGTGTGTGTGTATTCTCTGTGTGGAGGAGGGTAGTTTTATTTTTTCCCCTGCCTTTAATTCTCTGTTGATGTTTGATTTTTTTAAAAAACTTTATTTGTTTGTTTATGGGCAATTACTGTCAAAACCTGTACTGCTTATTTTGTAACACTTTTAGGTTAGTTGATACTGATTTGTATGGGTCTTTCTAACTGTTATTTTGTGAAATACCCTATGGACATAAATAGTGTGTTTGACAAAACTGATTTTCTTTATTCAGTCTGCTTCTGGACCTTCCAGATGTTTCTGTTAAAGGACGTGGCACATGCAGCTTCGTCTGTAATGATTCTTGAAACAGGGAAACTGTTTCAAGAGTCCTGGTTTAATTCTCATACTGCAAACATACCCCATTTGTAGTCCTGAGCATGAATTCTGCTGTGCAAAGGCTAATCATTTTGATATATTTAAAACTGCAAGCACAAAATCCATCTCAAGGCATGCTAAACAGAAACTGAATCAGATTACCAGAAGTAATGGAAATAGCAGTTGTTTATTAGTTTAGTAACAAGGGCCTGCAGGATTTTTGAGAAACCCTCATTATTAGCATTTAACCTTTTCTTTCAGAAATATTGAATCCTGCAGTTCTGCAACAGTAAATATTTTGTGGGATTTTCTTGTTTTTCAGAAGAGGAGAGAGCCAGGGTATTTCTGATATTGACAGAAATTAGGAACATTGCTTGGTTAACCCTGCATGTGAATTCCTGGAGAGGTAGAGCCTGGCTGCTCTGCTTTCCCTCACAGTCCCCCTTCTTCAGCTCCTGTCAGAAAGGAGTTGTGCCTTCAGTCTGCCTTTGGGGAGAAGCTTCTTCAGGTTGTGTCAAGTAGCAGAAGACTCTGGGTCAGTTCTTCCATGGAAAGGAACAAATAGTTCACCTATTGCTGCTCCGTGTTGCTTCAGAGGATGAGAGGGGATTGCTGGCTGGAATACATGGGATTAAGCTATTAGCCCTGCTCAGCTCTATTTTACCTAAAATGTCCTTAGGCCAGTCTGCTTTACCAGCTGGAAAACACTGGAGTGAATAGCTGTTAAATTGAGCTTGAATATCACTATATGACACAATTTATTCTATTCGTGCTGGGCTTCTTCTTTTAGTAACTTTCTCTGGCCTTTTTGAGTTACAAGTGCAGTGAGTTTAGACAAGCTGTCAGCTATAATTCAAAGGATAATTTAATTATAGTGTGTTTTGTTTTTTTGCCACACCACCTGGCTTTAGGCTTAATGGTTAAATAACTGCTTATGCTGTACATTCGGAAGGTTGTCGAGTACCTAATTTGGGCTTCTGTCCTGAATTTCCTTCTGTTGTATGGTCTTCCTATCCACTGATTATGCATGAAGAGACTATGTAAACTTATTGTGATACCCTTATGCATTTTTCTATTTAAACTAGACAAATGTACTTTTGATAGAGAGGAGGATTTTTATATGTAATTTTAGCTTTCTAAAACCAGCAGAAGGGATTGGTATCTAACAGAAGAGATACTTGGGAAATAGCTGGAAAACTGTTCAAGAATACTTTGCTGCATTGTAACTATATAAAGAACCTTGATTATATTGTGTGACCTTAAAGTGACTGGTATAGTTTCTTTAAGATTTACATCTGGAGCAACAAATAATCAGTGCAGATGGAAGGAACTAAGCATAAAGTAAGTAACGCTGACTCAGATAAGTATCTGTTAAACATAGCTATGGTAATACATTGTTTTTTCTGAGTTGGAAGTGACTCCTCAGGATTGTTGAGTCCACCTCCTGGTCTTATGCAGGACACCCCCAGAATTACACCCTGTGCCTGAGAGCGTTGGAATTTTTACCTTTAATCTTTGAATGTAAAACGCAAGAAAGCCAGCATTTTATGGGGTTTTATTTGGGGCTTTTTATTTGTTTTCGTTCTTTTTTTTTTCCTTTAAATCTAATCTGCCTTTCGTGCTTCCATTTGTTCCATTGCTGTAATACACAATTCGTGAGAAGGTGGTTGGTTTGTAGCAAATTAAGAGTTTTTGGTATGCTCTGGTCAATACCTGTAGTTTTGTACTTTCTGTGTAGTTGCTGGTTTTTTTTCTTGTTTGAGTTTATGTAAATAATACTTAGGGCCTATGTGTTAATCATAATCATCAAATAGATGTTAAATTTAACAAGAGTTGTTTGATAAATACCTTTAAGGATGGAGAAAGCTTTCAAAGATAATTTTTAAAAGAAAAATGTTTTACAGTGAGGGGATCAGTGAATAGAACAGCTATTATGCAATTTATATTTTAAAGTAGATTTTTAGTACCTGTAACTTACGGTGAGAGCAATTCAGCATTACTTACAGAAGGGTGTTGGCATGTCTTTCCTTCTGAACTTCTTGTCAATGCTTACTTTTCATGACATTTAGGTAGGTAAGTGAAACTTCCTTTTTGTGAATGAATAATTATATTTAAGGCATTAATGTTATTATTTGCACTTTGAACCTCATTTCATGTTATTTGCTGATTGCTATTTGACTTTTCAAAATTTCCCACCAATCCTTGGTCCATGGCATTTGAATGTAATAGTTATTATTCTGTGTCTAGCCTTGCTTCCTTAGAAAGATACAGATGATAGTCTGGCCAGAGGACTTAGTCTATTGAGTCAGTTTAGCTGAGTGTATGTAGAGAGTTTGAAAAACAAAGTAATTGTGGGTAAGAAACATTTCTACTGTTGTTACTGTTATTGTTACTGGTTTTCTTTTGTCCCTTTTTTCTTTAATTGTCTTCCAGGACAGAAAAAGGAACTGCATTCCTTGGGCTCTTTCTGGTATTTTATTAATCATTACAAAAACCACTGCATTCCGAATTGAGTTTTCGAAAGTGCAGGATCTGAACATATGAGAAATAGGAAGTAAACGTGAAAGTTGTTTAGAGCTAAGCATAAGCAGTTGTGTGTGAAAGCCAAATAGTGTCTTTGTAATGTGCAGAAACGCATCTTTTGAGCACTTCCAAGTATTTTGCAGGATAACGTTTAATAATGGAACATTCCTGGAACATGTAATATTACAATGTTTTTGGTGTTGAACATGGTTGTTAGGACATTTCTTGCAACAGTTCTCTTGTTATACTTTGCTTTGAATAATAAATTCCTACACCAGTGGTTGAAATGACACAGTACTTGCCATACTTGCATGAGCAATTTACTAACTGAAGCCAAGAGGAAAACGCTTTTAGTCTTTAACTGTCTTAAAGAAATCTTGACTTCTGTCTCTTTCTGTCATGCTTGTCAATAGATTTTTATACAAGAATTAACGGATTTTGCACATCAGTTACTCTGATTCTTGCTTCTGGCCATAAAATGTTTGTGCAGTTGCTTCAGTGCTCTTGTGTCAGTCCTGACTGATCCAGCGTACCAACTTCCACCTCTCAGGCTTTTTCCTGTTGTCTATGCGTAAGATTGTGTTTGAAGTCAAAAACTCTTAAAGCAAAGCATAATTTCGCCACTAGTATTGTGGTCTCATATAACAGGCTAAAAATATATGGGATTAGTAGATTGATAAGTATTTTATTCTTTGTTTTCAGACAACATGGGTTTGGAGCATCTAAAGATTAAGCAAGGCCCAGGTTTTGATTCAAGGTTGGCTTGACTGAAAATTTCAGAATCTTGAAAATGTAAGGTTCTTTGCTCTCTGAGTGTCAGAATAGACACAAAACTGAATTATATTAAAAGTGGAGTTAGTGAGCAGAAAAGCAAGAATGAAAAAGGGATGAGGAACAGGAATGGAAGATACTGTATTATTTGTTGCCTATTATCACATGCAACCGCAGGAGTAAACTAGGCTTATATAATTGAGGAGCTGGCTTAGTGCCAACTCATGTAACTGTAGGAGCATGATAGGTGTGGCACACTGAAGGACAAGTAATTATTAAGTCTGTGGAAAAATTAAGAACCATGTCCTGTTAACCAAGATCTTAATAAAGACTATGCAGTAGATAAAATCAAAAATTAATAAATTAGCATATATGGCTAGATATGAGTATCTGTGGCCTCTTGTTTGTTTGCCAACCTGTCTCAAGTGTTTCTGCATAATATGGGCCTGATCATGAAGAGTGCTTGATAGGTGCAAGAGAACTGCTACCTCTTTTCCTCACTCCACAGAGCTGTACTGGATATCAGCTATGGGCACGCTGCGGGGAACGTGGCCTATGCATTAGGGAGTTTATCTTCTGAATCTGGGAAGTTGGATCACCCTTTGGAGGAAGGTGAATTTCATCTGGGCTGAGGTTATATTTAGAGCAGGAAGCCTCTCTCGGTCTAGTGTGTCTCTTCTGTTGAATGTCAACTGGATACTTGTACAGAAGACTAAAAATGAGTTCTGAACATGACAACTATTATATCCTGCATTACTCACAGCAAACAGGTTTGCTTTTGGTATTTTTGTGAATTTTCTTTCCCTTTCCTCATCTGTGTGTTTAATTTGTTGTTTCTATTTATTTTATTTTGTTGCTGTTCATTGCAATGGCTGTAGAATTACAGAATTTAGGAAAAGACCTCTAAGATCATCAAGTCCAACTATTAATCTGACACTGTCAGATCCACCACTAAACTATGTCTCTAAATGCCACAGCCACAAGGCTTTTTTAATACATCCAGCAATGGTGACTCTACCATTTCCCTAGGCAGCCTTTTCCAATGCTTGACAACCCTTTCCATGAAAATAATTTTTCTTATCTGCATTCTAAACCTCCCTGGTGCAACTTGAGGCTGTTTCCTCTTATCCTCTCTGTTTTTTACATGGGAGAAGAGAGCGACTCTCACCTGGCTATGACCTCCTTTCAGGTAATTGTAGGGAGCAATAAGGTCTCCTCCGAATTTCCTGTTCTCCAGGCTAAACAACCTCAGCTCCCTCAAGTGCTCCAGAAAAGACTTGTGCTCCAGACCCTTTCCCAGCTCCGCTGCCCTTCTCTGGACGTGCTCTAGTACCTCAATGTCCTTCTTGTACTGAGGGGCCCAAAACTGGCCACAGGATTCCAGGTACAGCCTCACCAGTGCCCAGTACAGGGGGACAATCACTGCCCTGGTCCTGCTGGCCACACCATTTCTGATACAGGCCAGGATGCCTTTGGCTTTCTTGGCCACCTGGGCACACCTGACTCAAGTTCAGCTGCTGTCAACAGCACCTCCAGGTCCTTTCCCGTAGCGCCACTGTGCAGCCACTCTGCCCCCAGCCTGCAGCACTGCCTGGGGTTGTTGTGACCCAAGTGCAGGACCCAGCCCTTGGCCTTGTTGAACCTCACACAACTGACCTTGGCCCATCAGTCCAGCCTGTCCAGATCCCTCTGCAAACCCTTCCTGCCCTCCAGCAGATCAACACTCCCGCCCAACTTGGTGTCACCGGCAAACTGACTGAGGGTGCCATTGATCCCTTCATTCAGATCATTGATAATGATAGTAAAACAGGAGTGGCCCCAGTACTGAGCCCTAGGGAACACACTTGTGATGGGCCAGAGTTACAACCATGGATGTAACTCCATTCCCCACCACTCTCTGGGCCTGGCCATCCAGCCAGTTTTTTACCCAGCTAATTGTACACCGGTCCAGACCATGAGCAGCCAGTTTCTCCAAGAGAATACTGTGGGGAAATATGTCAAAGGCTTCACTAAAGTCCAGGTCGACACATCCACAGCCTTTCCCTCATCCACTATCCAGGTCATGCTGTCATAACAGGAGATCAGCTCCATGACCTTTGCTGGCACCAAGGTCAGAGTGACAGGCCTGTAGTTCCCCAGGCCCTTGTGGACAGGGTTCCATTTTCTGACCTCCAGTCACCTGGGACCTCCCCAGTTAGCCAGGACTGCTGGTAAATGATGGGGAAGTGGCTCTGTGAGCACTTCTGCCAGCTGCCCCAGTAGCCTTGGGTGAATTCCTTCCAGCCACAGAGACTTGTGCCTGTCTGAGTGGTGTAGCAGGTTGCTGACCATTTCCTCTTGGATTACGTTGGTCTCCCCTATGTGGAACAGCTCTGCAGCTCTCACCCTGTGAAACTGAACATCACTGATTGCTCTCCTAAACAAATCGGAATGAAATACGTTGGTCCAACATCATGCACAAGTCATTACTGAGAACTGGCACCTTTTCTGTTTGCAGATTCAGAAGACAAATATTTTAGAGGAAATATCAAAATGTTATTTATTAGCATTGGAGTTAACAGTGTTCATGCTTTGTTCCTTTAAATTTTTGACCATTGGGAGCAACTTGAAAACCCGGCAAGACAAAAACTGAGTGTAAGGTCTGTTCAGCTCTAAGGTCATGCATGTACTTGTAACTGCTTGTGTTGCAAATGTAAAAAAAATTCGGTATTTTTTGTTTTCAAAAAGCGGACACCACCCCCAGCCATCTAGGTACAGAGTTCTGACATTCTACCCACCATAATTTTCTAGGACATGAATTCTAAATAAATAAAATAACATGGTTCCCAAATCATTCCATCTGTTATTAATAATTCTATTCTTTTAACTTATTTAGTAAAATAAATTGTTAAATTTTTTTTTCTTACAGTCAAAGAGATCACTGGACATTTTTGCACCACTTGTAATGGGGTGCACCAGAGATATGTGATATACTTGAAAAAGATGCTGAGAGTCTTTCCTAACAGTGGAAGACAGCAGCATTTGTAATTCTTCAAGGATCTGTAGAAACATGGGGCTTACCTTTGTTATGGATCTGGGGTTCTTGAAAAAGAAACAGACAGGAGAGATAACTGTGACACTATTGATTATGCTGCAGGGGCCAGTTCTCCAGCATAGCAAAAACTTGGGGGTTTAGATGAAATTAAGGACTGCTCTGAGGGTAGATTGATTGAGTATATGAAGGATATGTTAGTGCTGATTGTTAATGCAAGAAGTGAATAAAAACTGAAAAAAACGTTGTTAATGGGGCTTGCTTTCAAATTTGTCTTGTTGAAAATGCAGTTTAAAGAGTAGGCCTTTCACTGACTGTTCACATCTGGGATATGCATAATAAAAATAACTGCTGTTGAAGCCACTGGTACAGTCTGTTATGCTACGAAGAGATTAAGACTTGGCAATTCAGTTAAGTAGAGACATTGCTCCAGGAAAGTCACTATATGTAGGTCATGGTTTTTTAGTGTGTGCAAAGGCTCTTTGTGTTTGGGAAATGTGATCTGCATCTTGTTCTACAGCCTGTGAGTTCCTAAAGAAATGCTTGTTAGCGCTGCTTCTTCAGGGCTTTATTTTTGTTTGGTGGTGATTTTTGGTTGGGTTTTTTGTGTGTGTGTGTGTAAAATGTAAAGTTAATAACTGTGCTCTCCTTCTGTGTCTGGAAAACTGTGTCTGTTCTTCCAGCATTTAATTGATGCTTTCCTGTTGCCTTGGGTACTTTCTGCCCTGTGTATAAACCGTCACACTGTCTCTGACTGGTTTCTGCAGTTGTTTAAGAAAAGAAATCACTAGAAATGTCTTTCAAAGGGCTTTTGGCCCAACTTAAATCTGTGTTCCTGAGCTTCAACTTCACTGATTAAACATTTATAGCCATGATTTATTGATAATGAAAAAGATTTTTCATGAATGAAAGGAAGTAGAAGTGCAGTCGGGACTCTGGCAGTCACGTGTGTCATGTTAAGATTGGTTGGCACAAGCTGTTTTGGCTGTGCTTGTTATTTAGTTTGTTCATGGTGTTACAGCAATACTTTATTCCAGATGCTACTCTTAGAAACAAGACCAAGCATATATTTATGTAGTTCAGAAATTAGTTCATATTTTAATCTGCTTGTATTCTAATTCTCTTGTCAAGAATGTTAACTGCTCAATATGTTGTCCACTGTCTAGGGAGATCCCTAAGCTTTCTGGTCTTAAAAATGACTGGACACAATTAACTAAAAAGTGTTTTGTACTTGTATTAATTTTTTGTTTTGTGTTTGTTTTGGGTTTTTAGGTGCATTTTCCAGACACAGAGAGGGCAGAATGGCTCAACAAGGTAAGGAGAAGCATTGTTCCCAAATGGGAAGGGGCAAGAGAGAAAGCTGAGATTAAAATAAAAGGTGAGGCAAGAATCTGAGAAGAGAGTAGTTTTAACTTTACGCTTTATACACTTGAAGTCTCTGGTTGTTGATCCAGTTAGTCACAAGAAAGATTAAATTTAGTTTCCTGGTCCTGAAATTATGAGTTTTATAAATGATTTTAAGTGACATTACAGTAATGACAGCTATAATTGTGTGGAAGTCATAGCAGCTGTAAACACAATCTTTAATTTTCTGCTTGTCTGGGATACTTTCCAGTTACTGTAGGTTCCAGGCCTACAATCTAAAAATAGATGAAATTTGCAGTTTTGATTTGTGTGTGTGATATTCTAAGATACAAATCTATGTAGCTTGCTTTTTAAAAAATACCTTCCATTCAAAGAGCATAGAATAACATGAGTTAATTGGAAAAGAATAAGAACAGAAAGCAATACAGAATATTCAGGTAGAAAATTCAGATGCAGTGAAGTTCTAACTTTCTTACATTTAGAACTTATTAATGTATTTAAGAACTGTACTTCCATCTAGTTTTTTTTTTTTTCTCCTTAGACTGTAAAACAGATGTGGCCTTTTATTTGTCAATTCATTGAGAAACTCTTCCGAGAGACCATAGAACCAGCAGTAAGAGGAGCAAACAACCACCTCAGTACCTTCAGTTTTACAAAGATTGATATTGGTCATCAGGTCAGTGTCTGGTGAAGTTTTTTTAAGAGACGCTGTTTTACATACCCTTTTCATGTAGCCTGTTCAAATCTACACACAAATATTTCTCAGTGGCACTTGGTCATCAGCCTGATTCTGGTTTCTGTTGTAACAATAAAATAAAAATGTGTGGGTTTTTTAGCAGAGGCTTTATTATATTTCTTGGGATCTATGCTTCAGCAACTTGACTGAGAATTTGGAGATGACTCAAAGTATGCCTTGTCACATGAAGAGGTCACAGCAATGTAATTTTAATATTGTTCTTGTAATGCTTTACGTTAAGTGAGCAGGGACCATTATCTTTTGCCAGATAATCCAAGTGCAGTTTTCCTGTGACAGATTCACTTCATCATATTATGTGTGGAGTCAATGACAAGGCTGCTGGCTTGGCTTGCCAAAGCACTGCACATAACACAGTATCAGAGAGCATACAGATGTTTGTCTTCTGTTCCACCCCATGAAAGAAGGGGTCTCACATGCCTGCAGGAGAGACTGTTTAACCAGTGGAAGCTAAGAACGAGTTCCCTCTGCTTGTAGCAAGTTCAGCACTACTTAATCTTCCCTATATCAACCAGAACTTTACTGCTTTGAGATACAGTTTAACAGCTTTTGTTTGAAGTTGTCTTTTGTGTTCCTATTGCTTGTCATAAATGGAATTTCAAGTAAGGATTTAAAAATCAACACCCCCACACACCCTCAAATGTTAGGAAACCTGAAATTAATTTTCAGGTGTGATAGAGGGGAATTGTTTTTTTCTCTTTGTGGCTGTATTTCACGTGGGTTACAGTTCATTATGCTTTATTGCACCTTTTGTGTGTTGGGTTTATTATTTTTTTAAACTGTAAATCCTTTTACATAGGGCCTCTGTCCTGCCCTAGATATATTCGTATTACAGACTGTATCAGTCCTTTAAAGTTTTACTAATTTTGAGTAGGTTTTATATTAGCTCCCAGGCCTCTGTATGGTTCTGCAGCTGGATTGAGTAACCTTGGACATGACAAACAGCTATTCTTACTTTATATTGCAGCCTTGATTGAGTTGATTGAGCTGCACAGCCACAACACAGGAGTGAGATTTTGATTTTACATAAATTATCAAAAAGGTGTAAATAGAAATATGACAATTTTCCAGAAAGGAAAAACCTCAAAAGTGAGGTTATTAGTCATCCTCTCCTGCCTAGTGTTTGATGAATGTTTAAAGCTTGAGTGTGTGATTGATATGTGTTAGTTCTGTGTGAGGAAGGGAGAGAGGGAGAGTGTGAACACAGTGATGTAGAGAGAGAGCACAGAGTGATTGACATAACTTTTTATGGGAATTATGGATTCTTTTCCATCTAGTCTTACTGAATTCCACTTACGGCAGCTATCTTTTTGTGAATTAAATTTAGCTTATTGTTTTAGTTGGACAGAAAAGAATCCTTTGGGAGTGTTAGACATACACCTCTACAGAGATATCGGATATTCATGCAGAGGAGAGGGAAAGCTTGATCATTAAATATTTTATAAATCTTGAAGTTTAGTGGTCTATACCCGGGGTAATTGCCAGAAGGATTGTGGTTAAGTGGATCCCAGCAAAGTAATTTTTACTCTTGAAATAAGAATTTGAACTAAATTGATAGCCTTAATTCACACTTTCTAATGTTTATAGTAGATTCTTAACTTCAGGCATAGATGTGCCTATATTCACCTCATTTCAAAATTAAGAGTTTAATATACTTCTGTGGAAGAATCCAACTTATACTTGCTTCGTTGTTCCAGCCTCTGAGGATAAATGGTGTAAAAGTGTACACTGAAAATGTGGACAAAAGGCAGATTATTTTGGATCTTCAAATCAGGTAAACTTTATTACTATATTTCAGGGGGGTCCATGCTTTATAATATGCACATTGTTTGATTTGCTAGTTATGTTGGCCTGACAGGAGAATTGCTTCATTATGCAAATGTAGTTAGTTCTAATTGTGTATGAATGGAGGAAGAAACTGCATGCTGTAAATAGAATTTATCAGAGGGAAATGGAATATCAACTCTGTGTGGTTTCATCATTAAACTCATGTTTGTTAATTAAAAAAAACTTTCCAAAGATAAAACACTATCTTTGATTTTTTCCCTTAATGTATTAATACTTTGCTATTAAATTTAGTCTGAAATCTAAGATGTAAGATTTTTTGGGTTTTTTACTTTTTCTCAGTTACTTGGATTATTTTTTATAAACATAGTATTAGAAAAAAATAATGATAGCTACAGAAGAATTTGTGTTTACTTTACCAGAGTAAATCTGTGTATTTTAAAATGCCAGAATGACTGTGCTCCATTGCTTCAGGTTTCTTTGCCATTTCATCATAACCCCGTTTATACAGGTTTCTCAGTAGGTCTACTCTACATTTACCCAAGTCACTCTCAACACAATCTGCAGTTGCAGAGTTCTTTGTAAGTTCAGTCAGTGAACCCAGCAATGTTTTTATTATTGACCATCTTAGGTCTGTGTTCCAGTGACTCCTTTTGCCCGTGTGTGGGTTATGGAAAGGCCAAATTTGTCAGTCATTGACAGTCCAGCAAAGGAACACAGCCTCCTGTGTTCCTCACTGCTTCCCTGGCAGTAGCCAGGGAGGTCATTAGGTGTATCAGCTTCAGAGTCACTTCCAAAATTTGAACGTGGTTATTCTTAATTTTGAATTATTTGTCTAAAGCTCAGTTATGCTGAAGCCTCTGCTGCTTTGGCAGAGCTGGGCAGATCCCAGAGTGGCAAGAGAAAAGGCTGCCGTCTCCTTCCCTGGGTTCCAGAGCAGGTGGGGGCTGCATCTGTGAGCAGAGCCTAGTCTTTATTGAATGGAATCACTTTATTTCTGTAGGAAAAAGACAGCTGTCCAAATCGGGGATTGGTGTTGCTGCACAAAATACAGCAGGATTGACTCTCGAGAGCTTATTTCACTGGATGAATGTGTTAGCCCTAATGGAGCAATTTCCTTCAGTTTTCTCTTTGTTGCCACTTCTGACAGCAGCTGCGAGAGCAGCCTCACCTCTTCAGAGATAAGCCCTCAGGAAAACAATCCGGTCTGACCAAACAGTCCATAGAAATTGTTTTTGACAAGCTGTTTCTGTTCCAAGACCACTTCTTCCATTTAAAGCAGAACTATTCACAGGAAGACAGAGTAAATCTAGTATTTATTTATTTATTTTTGTTTCTGTTCATCCTCATGAAGTAGATAAAAGTAAAACGGGCAGTAGGTTTGTACAAAAGTTTCAGGAATAACTTCCTGTTACATAGACCTGAAGGAAATCTTTACCCATATGTCTCATTATATTACCTTGCAGCCTACTTAGAGAAGTGGTAGACAGGTGCAATAGAATCCGGTCTAAAAGGCTGGAATAAATCCCTTGAAGTGGTTTAAATAACAATAACAGTGCTGGGTCAGCTGGGTGCCTGTTGAGCCCAACAGCGTCTCCCTACTGCCGGTGGCATAGGCTTCCAGGAAGAAAATGGAAATAAGAGCTATGGAGTGACTATCACAGCTTCTAGGAATTAAGGCTTAGACAAAACCATCATCAAAGGAAGTCCTGTTTCATATTTAAGACTTGTCCTTGGCACCTCATTCAGAAGGGGCTCTTTTTCAAAGGCTTTTAGTATGCAAGTTTAAGACAGAAAGCCCCCTCGCCCCCCAGTATCTGTTATTACTGTTTGATGTTGTTTGCTTTTTAATAGTTTGATTTATCTGTCCTGTGAGAGTCTTATCACTGGGATTGTCTCAGTAGTAACAGGAAGAATAACTGTCTCTTGGTACTTTGAGATACAGAGCTGAATACAGATACCTACCCTAAATTATGTCTTACATTGCAGTTTTGCAAGATTGTAAAGAACAGTCTCACTGCTGGAGAAATGTCCATCCTTTGGCATATTTATCCCTGTAGATTTTAATCTCCAGTTAAATTAGTTTTTATAATTTTAATTCATGTCCAAGTTTAAAGTTAGGAGCTTTCTATAAACCTTTCATTCCCTAAATGCAGTTGAGTAGGACCTCTCAAACAACCTCTAAACATTTATAAGAATGGCTGTAGGAAGCCAAGCCCTGTGGTGTGTCTGGTGAGGGAAGGAAGGAAATATTTTATTTATATTTTTTTTCTGTTTGAAAGACATCAGTTCTTTTAAGAATCCCCTTTTATCCTGTGGTTTCACCGTTGGGGCTTCTTTTAGCCCTTTATAATGTCAGTTGTTTGTGGTGGGGTGTGTGCATTTACTTTGGACCTTCCATAGTACATTTAAGTAGTTTCAATGTGTCTCCAAAACTCAAGAGTATTTTTTTGCATCATCCTCAAGGGGTTTTTTTTTTGTCTGCTTTTAATTTTAATTGCAGAAGGAGTGTGTTTTGGTTTAGTTTCTATTGTTTCTGCAAGGATATTGAGTGCATTATGATCATTGCTTCAGAGTATTTTTCGGAACACTTTGGAACAGGTTTTGTGCATCACTCAGGATCCAATTAAGAACTGCATTCTAAGCAGCTTGAATAGCTAATCCACAAAGCACTCACTGGAGAATGTATTTAAAGGTTCCATTTGAGGACCATATTTGTGAAGGGAATGCATTACTTTGCTCTTACTGTGGAGTTTATGTTAAAAAAAAATACCAAAACTCATTACAGGTTAAAAGTCTAGTTCTTGATGACAAATATGGGCAAGGGAAAAATTTCAACTACTTGAGCAAATGAAGATAAAATCGAAATAAATTGTTAATAAAAAGAAATCTTACATTTGCTAAAGTGCATGAATGTAGTAAATACTTGGGTAAAGGTTATGGATCAACAGAAAACAAGATAAACTCAGTCAATTTAAACGTGAACTGTAGCAAAGAAAGCAAAAAAGATTGAGAGATTGAAGAAGTAATTGTTAATAGCCTGGGATTTCTCAGCTTGTCATGACACAAAAAAAAATTGATGCAATGAAAGAGTTTTAGGCTGCAGATTGAAACACACGGCAGTTTTTTTCTCCCATGGCATGCTAGAATGGGGAAACTCACTGCATTGTCCTGGCAGAAGACAGATGTAAAAATAGGATCTAAAGACTTTCGAAAAACAATGAAGATAGTCCAGTGTACAGAAACACATATCGCTGTAATATAGGAGATATTTTTGCCATAACCTTTTATGTTCTCTTCTTTTTCTTCTGGGTATCTTGCATGAGCTACAATGACCACATGCAGTACATCGCGCTTGTCTTTTGATTCAGTACAGCTGCTGTACTTACAAGAGTGTCCTCATTAAACTGTAATCTATCTCAGTGTTCTGTACCTTAAAGGGATCATAAATATTTCTGGGATATTATGATCTGAATGTATAGAATTTGCTTACTAAATGAGCTTTCAAGTTGTGTGGTATATTACAGTGGAATTGTGTAGGCATTGACTGCTAATGGACCCAGCCAAATATCTTAGAGGATAAAACCATATTTAGCTTTATTATAAAGTTAAATGTTGTTGACTTAGTCCCCTCAAATGCAGTTTGTTACTATTTTTACTTCAGTTTGTCATCATGTTGTTACGGATTTTCAAACAAGCATATTGCTTCCCAGTCTTCATAACACAAATGGTTCTGATGCTGCAGAGTGCCGAGGTTGAGGTTTCAGTTGCAGGTTTTAATTGACCTTGCTTCTGTGTGTCATGTTGTTATGCAATTTTATATATCTATATATGTGGGAGTGTATTTATATATATCTCTACTATCTCTATATATAGTTAGATAGGTTAAAAATAGAAATTACATCGTTTTAAATTGTGTATTAAAAGTTATATACCTATTTTTAAACTCTGCAGTCACACTACATTCTTTCCAAGAAAAGCAACTGTCCCCTTCCTTTGACATAGACCCCATCATGTTGTTGTCTTCCAGTTCCCCAAACTGGCCATTGAACAAAAAAGATTCTGCATAGTGTTATCTTTTGAATAGTCAGAAATAAATTCCAGTGATGGATGTTTACAGAAGAGTCTTGGTACTATTGTTTATTTCTGTTTAAGGGATTGATAAGATTTGCATTTGTTGAAATCCCAAAGACAGCACCACCACCCACAGAGCAGAGGAGGCTACACATTATTTGGATAATGGTTATGTGGAGTGCAGCAGCTCTCACCTTTGTTTTCTTTTCATAGTACCTTGTGGCCATCAGGTTCAGGGGGAGGGAACAATGGTCCTGCTGTTCTGCTCTTACTGTGACAGTAATTTATTTTATACTGACTTCAGCCTAGAATGGCTGATGAAGAAAGCAATTCCATTTTGTTCACAATTCCCCAAACATTTTTTTAAATAAGATTGCTTCATACTCCTAGACATGGCTAACATTGTTTCACTGTACAGGCCAGGTCTGAGGAGCTAATGTGCAGAAAGCTGGGCTCTGCTGCAGAATCTGGAACAGGATGCCCTGCAGAGGAACCAATTTCCCCCTCCTTCCAGCGGTGTCTGGCTTTAATCTGCCTCATCTCCATCCCACTTGGTTCCTTCTTCCGTTTTCTTTACCTGAGCAGTCTGTTCAGAAAGCTCTTCAGATTTCATTTGTCCTTCTGTTACAGCCTCTTTCTTCTTAGCCAGTGTCCTCATCCAGCTCATCTCTCTCTACCTGGAGCATGGTGTTCAGCCTCTTGGGTTTTGCTTTTAGCTTTCATTCTGTAGAATCATTGACCAATTCCTTGCTAAATGAGTCTCAAGCTTTCCTCCTGAATTCCTTGTTGAGTCTCAAAATTAGTTTGTTTTCAGAACCAATGTGTCTCAGAGCAGTACCAGCTCTTGGAAAAAAGTTACTCAGCTCTGCTGGTACATGCTTGACCTGCATGAAGCTCCAGTGAAAGCAGCTAAAAATCCAAGCCTGAGTTGTGTGTGAATAATCTTGTAGCCTTGTAGCATGGGCAAAATAGATGGGACTTCTTTTTACCGTCTTTGACAAATCTGAAATACAAGGCAGCATCTGGAAAATTTCAATCACTTGACTTTGCATCCCCAAAAATGGAATGCAAGAACTGTTCAGGGAAAAATTTGCATTGTTTTTAATATATTCTCTAATTTGCTTCCTGCCTTCTCTCCCTTCAAAAAGGGCTCAACTGTTTTTGGCTTAAAATTCAGCTCAGCACGTCCTGCTTATTGAAATTCTAAATACGACTGGCTTTGCAAGTCTATGAATATTTCAGAGAAGATTCATTTTTAGCATAACCACAACCTCTGTCTAGTGCTTCTCATTTTTATGTTAGATGAGAGTGGATTTGAGTACATTTACAGTCAATGAGATCTGTGGAGAGCTTTCCTGAAATGGACTATGAATTCTGTGTCCATGATTTCCCAAAAGTAGTGCCTCTTGCTTGTTTTCTATTATGCATCCTTCTGGAGATGATAGCAAACCTAGGTATTAATTGGAGTGATTTTGATGACAGTGATGATGTTTTGAAGGGGATGTTTTAGCAAACTGACATTGTTTTATGTTCTAATATTTCAACATGCATTTTTTGTGCGTACACTGAGAGACAAAATGCATTGTCATGACAGTGCAAAACAGAACTAACAGTTTATTGCAGTTTAGTCCATGAAAGTGAAATGTATACTTTGTTTTTTGGTTTAGTTTTGTTGGAAACTGTGAAATTGATTTGGAGATCAAGAGATACTTCTGCAGAGCTGGTGTGAAAAGTATACAGGTGAAATTCAGTTTTTTTCTTTTGATTTTCATATCACTAAATCACTATTTTCTGATGAAATAATCTATAAGAAAGCAACAGTAATTGTGTAGTCTTGTAGCTTATTTTTTTTCCTCATTTGAATAGTATTGATATGCCATTATAATTTCAGTAACATGACTTAACAAAAGAATAAATTCCTTTAAGATGTAGAACAAATATATAATATTTACTACAGGAAAAGCTGGAGATAATTTCATGTCAAGCCAGTGTGATGTGTCATGTGTCAGTTTATGAAGGCACCACAGAGCTTAAAATTTTATTTCACTTAATATCTAAGTGTCAGATAGAATTACTGGTTTAGATGCAATTCCTGTTAGTAGCCTTGCCATCTGATACTGTTTCTCAGATTTCCTTAACTTTCTGATAGCAGAGCTCTCCCTAAGGAGAATTGGCTCTTTTGCATGTGTCTCGACACACCTGTAAGCCTTTACCTGCCTTTGCTTTAGTACCTGTGGATGTCCCTGTGCTTCTTGTGTCACATTTGTTTACATGGAGCTGTAGAAATAATCTACTTCACACTTTTAGGAAATTACCACTAAGGTGGCACTGCATGATACAGATGAACGTAAGGAATTTTTAAGCACAACTGTTAAGTGCTTGTGTGAATTTTTCTGGGTTTAGATGACACAGAAAGAAGGAAAGAATTTATATATAGATAAAATTCTTCCATAAGCAAGAATTTAATGAATGAGAAGTATGAGCACTGCCAGCAAATAAATTTTATTTAAAACTTGACTAAAGTCAATTTCACTGTCTTTTTTTTCTTCCCCTTCCACAGATCCATGGCACCATGAGGGTTATCCTGGAACCACTAATTGGAGACATGCCCCTAATTGGAGCACTATCCCTTTTTTTCCTTAGGAAACCTGTAAGCACTTTTATCTCCCTTTCTACTTTTCTGAGAATACTGCTGATGGTAGTTCGAAAATGATGGAGCAAGAATTAAGCAGCAAAAGGAAAGAATTTGGGAAATCACTACTGTTTGGTTGAACTTTGACAGATAAGCAGTGGATAAATTTTATGAATGCTAGCAGGAACCAAGATAGATAATAATTACCTTGGAATTTGGAAGTGTATTTTGTCAAAGCTGTCAAACTTTTCTTACAGGTCTTCTGGGTAAGGAAAGACCAATAGCTACCATCTAGATTGGTTGTAAAAAAGCTTTTGTTGCTGTTCTCATGACATTCTGTAGGTAAATATGATCTAACTTAAAATTTCACAAAATCTCTGCAAGATTGTTAAGAAAACCAATGCCAGTGTTAGCCCAAATTAAAATTAGAATGGGAAATTACCCACCTACTATGAAGTTCTTGTCCTAGATAGCAAGTGGGCAATTTCCATTGCATTTACCAGTGACCCAGGTATGAGGGTGGATGAAGCACATAGTGAGACGGAATTGGAATTCAAAAGGATCCTGACAGTAGCAGAAGTGGAAAGGAGAGAGAAGATCACAGACTTCAGCTGGAAAATGTGCTAGGCCAAGATGCACATTTGGGCAGGAATAATAGTGAAACAAAGGTGAGCCAACAAGGTCTTGCTGGTATGAAAATGGTACAGCCAAACTGGCATGTGTAAACAAGAGGACAGCCCTCAAATGCTGTCAGTTTTAGACACAGCACTTCAACAAAACTTGTTTAATAAAAATGTAAAGGATAACATAATACAGATTGCACGCTGGCTGGTGGAAAATTCTTTGATGTTATGGATGTGTGTGTGAGGCAGTTCCAGCAATTTGAAGTTTGGTAATGCTTTTAATAAGTATCAGTAAGAGCTAACAGAAAATGTGAACAACACAGACTTCTTTAAAAAAATTGTTTCCATCTCTTACTTGGAAACATATTTTACATTGGAAGCATTTCTTGAATATGTTCTAATTAAACATTAAAACTTACGGTGTCAAGGTTTAACAGTTTCAGACTGGCAGGTCACAAATTACAAGTATATGGGTTTAGACACTGAAGCATCTCTAACCGATCATCTTGGTTTCATCAGCAGTCTGAAACTCTGAAGAGTTGATCTAGGCTTGGGGGTTGAGAGTGAATTCTTCAACAGCTTTAGGAGGTATTTTGTTAGTTCTTCAAAGAAATCACATTCTTGTAATACATTTCTTTTGAACAAATGTCCCATGACAAATTTTTGCTACCATGTTGAAAAGAGAGGTTTTATATTAATATTAAAAATGCGCCGCCGGCACGCTGGCTGGGCTGAGATGGCAGCAGCTTGGTCCAGGTGTGTCCCACACAAAGGAAGGACGCCCCGGGGCACCTCGGTGCCTCGCTTGCCAGCCTCCCAGCGCGTGCGGTGGAGGGGACGGAGCCTAGCGTGGCCGGGGCTTTGGATAGCCCAGGCGCGGCCAGAAATGAGTTGCTCAGAGGTGGCTCTCGGCCGGTGATCCAAGGGTTTATTGTAGAAGCCCCCTCAAATGGTCCGGATGCCGAAGAGAGCAAGGCACAGTAATCAGGGCTTTATAAGGATGCAGGGAAGGGGGCGGGGTGACACCACAGGGACCCATAGGAAGAGGAGAAGGGTGGGACAGGTCAGGACACCTTCCCTTAGGGGACACAAGAGGTGTCTGTCAACTGTAGACAGAACCACCCCTCAGGAATCCTAGGAAACCAAAGGTAGAAGCCATCTTCACAGAATGGGGGTTTCACTCCTTGGTACCAGCCCACCAAACCTCTGTTTCTGGGCCCTGTGGCCCCCCGGTTGGTTCCTTCACCACAACAAGGTTTGGTTTTAGGTGTTTATGTATGGCCTAGAAAAAACTTACGTCACTTGTGTTATTTATGTGGCTTGTTTCATCTGTCTAGAGAAACCATGTGTGCTTGGGTAGAAGGAATGAGGACCTAAATCTTAGTAAAATATGCAAGAATTTGGAAATATTTTGTGCCCAATTTAGTCAGTGTTCTTGTAAAAGTGAATTAGTTCATGCAAAACTGATAAAACATCGTTGCTCTTATTTGGAAATAGTTGAGGAAGTACATTGGGATGAACCAAATTTGGATTTTCACAGATTTCTTTGAAGTAAGCGTAAACACTAGGAGATGTCTGCTTATGTTTCACCTCATTTTTATCCTGTGGCTGAGCAGTGAGTGTGGGACATCTGTTAATCTTCATGTTTATATTAATGAAGTAAGCATGGCCCTGACAAGGGTTGAATGCTGTCTTATGCTGATTTGCACTATGTAATTGTTAGCATACTCTCTGAGATTATTTTGCTATTTAATCCTCTCCTAAACAGTTTCCATGCTCAGTGCAGTCCCCAGCTCATTCCAGAGACCATCCAATAAACAAGTTAAATGCAAACATTCTGATTTAGAGGAGCAGGGAGAAAAATGTAGCTGCGTGGACAGAGGGGTTGCCTTTATCTTCCCTACAGGAATAACCTTTCTCCATTGTCTAGATGTGGTTTGTGTTGTCTCTCTCTGTTTTGTACAGTCCTTCTGCAGAAGCCGTTCTGACACACTCTGTGCTGGAGCCATGACCTGACCCAGTGTGTCTGGATTGCTTCCCTGGGGTACCTCCTGCAAATGCTTCTGTTTGATGCCTTCTGAGGGAGAGATGGGAAAGCTGGCAGTGGTAGGGAGGGAGAGATCAGCAGCAGGAATCCTTAGAAGCAGTTCCTGGCACTGCTCTGCTTCCCAGCATCCTGCTCTGGTAGGATGTATCCAACCCTTCCACTCCTGGTACTCCCAGAGCCCTCTCCAGTAGATTTTAACTCTGGTACCTGTGCCCACTCTTTTCTAAGTGTGATGCATCCTAGTGCTTAACTAGGACAACTTGCACCTGAGAGAAGGAAATGAAAACAAACCAAGGGAAACACCTCTCATTTGGGGTGCCTTTCTGAACTTTGGGAAATACTATGTCCATAGTAATTTTGTCTTTTGTCCTACCCTCTGACACTTTATTAGTGAGATGCAAAAAGGATGGGAAGTAGACTGGAGTATCAGCTTGGACTAAAAAGTCAAGCCCTCCCCAAAAGTATTCAGTTACAAAAATGTTAAAAGTGTTCTTCACCCTCCTTTCATTTAAAAACTAAGCTAGTGGTCAAGGTCTGAGCAAACTTAAGAGTGAATGGTTCAAAATATAAGGAGTGAGCCCATAATTTTGACAGTTATCCATGGCTGTTCAGCTTTTTCCAAGCTGACTTCTCTCCCCACCGCAGTGTGTTTTCTCAGTGTTTATTTTTCTAACTTCTGTAAAAAAATGTAAAATAATGCTTATTATAGCAAGAACCAAATTCTGTCCTCTTACTAGAGAGCAAGTGGCTGCAGCCAAAGAAAGCTTTTCTAAAATATTTCTGTTAGAAGAGAAGAGGAATTAGTTGGCAGCTAGCATTAGATTTTGTTCTCATATTTTCCAGTCTAAAGTAACTGGCAACAATTCCTCTTGCTCTGTATCATCTGTTTGCTGGACTTAATGACTATATAAGGCAACATGGCCTATGAGTTTACCAGTCTTGGTAATGAGTAATACATGAAGTTTTTGATCTTTCAAGAGTTCTTACATCTTAGGAAAATTTTTATATACTGTATTTTGTTGTTGTTATTGTGAAGAAGGTGCTAAAAGTTTGATCAGCTTATAAAATATGTCCAAATGTGTAGGGGATTTCAAGGGAGGGAAATACGTGCGTTCTAATGTTTGAAGTAGTCTTTTAAATCTCTGAGTGTCAGTGCTAGAGAGAAGGTAGCACTGGATTAACAGTCAGGATTTGTGAGGTTCTTTGCATACTTCTCACTACGTTAACGTTGTGCATATTTACCAGATATTTGGTTCTCGACGTTGTAGTTCGCTTTTTACTTTTAGCACAAATCAGTACATAGTTATTTTGATTTGTGGTTCAGTTATAGAAGTTTATATGGCTTATAGTTGTACTGTAAATGGGTAATTTTCAAAAGCTTGTTCAGTGGCACACTCAGAATTGAGGGTGTGTCCTAACCCAACTGTTTTCTCTTAATAAAAGCCAAAACCCTCTCAATAAGACAAACACATAAAAATACTACTGTTCTAAAAAGAACAATGGCTGGAAAACAGGATGTCTTCCAGGAAAAATGGGCAGCTCTTCCAAAGCTCTCATTTTCAGATTCAGAGTTTTGCCTTCCTCTTGCTGACTTGAGTATTAATCTCCCTCTAGTCTCTTTACAGATTGGTTCTGTCCTGTAGTTTTGATTTATTTTTATATAGGTTTAGTTTCATTTAGTATTGTGTGCCTTTGGAAAACTGACTGTGTGGGACTTTCAAAATTATAAGTCCTGATGAAAATTAGGCTCAAAAAGTAGTGCTTGCAGCCAGAACGAGTCCCAGTGAAATGGCTGGAAATAAACAAAGTGATTATGTAGAATGCATAGAATGTATCTAGAACATATGGGACTGTCAGGTTTTTGGAACATCTGGATAAATGCTGATGCAGAGGTACTGTTAGAATAATATTTATTAAGAATTAGTCTTGCTGCTTATGAAGTGAATGATTTGCACTCCTACTCAGCATACTTATAATTTACTATAACTTATATTTTTTTCTCAGAGATTTTAGATTTTGCTGTCTTACAGGTTGTTTTAAGGGCTGTCACAATTGGTGTTTCCACAGTACAGTACCTTATTCTTTTCTCTCTGTGCCCTCCCATTCAATGTCGTTGTTTCTCTTGCACCAGTGTTGAAACTGCTGCTGCTGGAGGAAGCTGGCTAAGGGACATGAGCTGGCAGGATATTAAACACCACAAGAAGTGCCCGATTTCCTGTCCTTCAGATGTATTTTAGCAGCCTAAGCCAGCTCACTAAAGTCAGGAGAGTGTCAAGACTGGTGTAAAGGTGTGATCCAAAAGGATCTGGTAGAAGGGTAGGAAGGAGTAGAGCAGGTGGAGAGAATTGGCTTGAATGAAGCTGTGAGTAACTGACACTATGGAGAACAGCAGGTGCACTGGATTTGTGCAAAGTCAACTGTGATCCTCTTCTGATCACTTCAACTCACTTGCCTGCTCTGTCTTCTACCCCTTGAGTATACATCTTACCTCTCTAGCAGTTGTGTCATTTATATTTTCAGAGTTACAACTGAAAAACTTTTAAACACCATTTCTGTGCAGAGATAGGCCGTGTTTCCTATAGCAACCAGTGGGACTACTACAGTAACTACTCTCTGTAGTGTTGTTTGAGAGGTTGAGTTTATTACATATTTTACTGGGAGATACACTGGATAATGTTACATATTAAATTATAACAGCAATGCCAGCACTTCAGCATCGTAGGTGGTGATGGGCTTTGCTCTACTAACAAACAAATTGTACCGTGTCTCTGTATGACCATTCACAAGTAACAGTAGAGAGGGCATGTTATTCCCCTCCCTGTAATACATTAATGAGAAGAATCACACCTTATCCCATGGAACTGTATCCTCGTGGCCTGTAGCAGAGCTAAAGTTTTCCTGCAAAAGTCTTACACTTCCATAACTCGTTTAGCAGGAAGTTGTTAATTAGCATTTTAAAATACTCTGTGGCTTCTCTTCTGAGAATTAGTGGAGCTTATGGCAGCCAAATCAAGCCACAAGGTTGGCAGTGTTTAGAGGTGCTTTTTGTGCTTCTGTGAACTTTATTTATGGCCCTGTGTATTCTACATTCCAGTACATACTTTCCCCTTTGTAAAGGTTTCTAGGGTATTAAGAGCATCCAATGTGTATAGAGATGCTCATTAGTTTTTAGCCTGTGTTTTCTTATTGGCTGAAGGGGTTTGTTTTTTAATTTTATTTTTTAAGCTCTTCCAATGTATGTGTTGCATTAGTTCTCAGTACAGAGCTTTGGTAAGATGTGAAATTCTTGGTTTTCAGGGAGATAACAAAATTTGCTTTCACTTCTCTGAGCAGAGGAAGAGTTGTAAGAGGTTTGAGTAACCAGACACAGACTACTTCATCGGAAAGTGTAACTGATGTCTGGAATCCTGTCTGTGCAGTGAGCTGGTTGGTAGAGTCTGCAAGGTACATCACCTCTCTCAGCTGCAATGTGTTGTGGAAAGACAGCATCGTTTCTGGCTTCTGGCAGAATTTCACTTAGTGACAGATCCTGCACACAGTTTTTCCAGTGCCCTGTTAGTTCTGCTGCAGAGAACCAGCTGGCATTCTCTGAATTTAGCTAAACTAAGAGAATTATGCATTGCTTAAAGCGGTGGCAGAGAAGGAAATTGTATTGTTAAACTATTTTTTAAATATGGTAGTTTTTTAGATTTGGTGCTTCATAAAAGATTCAGTAGCTGGCAGTCCTTTGCATGCTCCCTTTTTCTCTGTGGGACTCTCCAGTTAGTTAGGATGGCAGTGTTGCTGCAACATCTGTCAGAACCACAAGTTAGGGGGTCGTGTTCTTCTCTGGTAAGTCATGGCATGGCAGTGCCCAAAATATAGAATGAAAACACTTGAGCGTGTCCAGAGGAGTGCAACGAGGCTGGTGAGGGGCTTGGAACACAAGCCCTATGAGGAACGGCTGAGGGAGCTGGGGTTGTTTACCCTGGAGAAGAGGAGATTCAGAGGTGACCTTATCACTCTCTACAACTTCTTGAAAGGTGGTTGTAGTGAGGTGGGGGTTGGTCTCTTTCTCTGGGCAACAACTGATAGAACAAGAGGACACAGTCTTAAGTTGCGCCAAGGAAATGTAGGTTGGGTATTAGGAGAAAATTTTTTACAGAAAGTTTGATAAAATGTTGGAATGGTCTACCCAGGGAGGTGGTGGAATCACCATCCCTGGACATTTTTAAAAAGAGATTGGATGTGGCACTCAGTGCCATGGTTTAGTTTAGTTGAGGTGTTGGGACAGAGGTTGGACTCGATGATCTTGAAGGTCTCTTCCAACTTGGAACTTGGAAAACGCCTTGTTATTTGGTGGGCTGTGGCTGGGGGCCTCCCTCCTGCTTGTGAAGATATTCTTTGCCTCCTTTCTTCTCACTCTGCTGTGTGTTTGTCTGCTGCCAGTGTTATTTCCATTTCTGCAGGTATAAGGATTTTTTTTTTTGTCTGCATTGGTGTTGTGTTTTGGAAAACTCTTCTTAATTTGCAAACAGCGTATCTATTGCTGGTCTGATTTCTTTTGGAAGCCAAGTGCAGACTTGAAACAACTTTATTGAAAAGAATTTTGAGGTGATGGCAGGGGCAGATAGAACAGCAAAAGAAAAACCAACGCCACCAAAGAAACCCCATTTCTCCCTAATACCTGTAAACTAAGATTAGAGTATGTGTTACTGCTGGGTGCTTCTGGTAGAACTGGAAAGGAAGCTCTGGTGGGCAAATGTAAGAAGCTTTATCTGCAAGAACTTACCTTCAAAGCCCAAACAGTGAAAGCTTGATTATGTCGGGAGTTTGAAGGCTCATATTCCTTCCAAAACATTTAATGGCTTAAGATTTATTTGCAAAGCTTTTCTAATAATCCTGTAAAGTGCTTAGCCGTAGTAGCGTTTCTTAATTTATGAGCTTCAGTTTCAAGTGGAAGAGAGAAATGTTTTTAACATTTCTGAAATTGGTCCTTGTCTTTATTCCTGTACAATAAGTGGATGAATAGAATTTCAGATATTATATGTACTAATTGTATTTCTTGTCTAAATGACCACTCTTAGTAGCAGAATTTTCAGGTTTTTTGTGTAATTGTTTTTCCATGCTTCATGCTCTAAGGACTGATGATGGAATGAATGCGTAGCCTTGTTTTTTAGCAGAGGTGTGTAATGATCAAAATATTGACAGTGAGGTAGTACCATAGGCCCTGTTGTGTTTCATATGCTGTGTTGCAACCTTTTGAAATGCTTTTTAGTCACATCAATGGAAAGTGTCAGTTCTCAGTGGAATCTGTTAGGTTGTTCTTGCTTTTCTTTTGGGCTGTGGCAGTTAATACAGAAACCACTGTGATGAATGTTTCAGTCCAGTGCAGGAGATGTTTCTCAATGCTGAATTTCACCATGCATTGTGTTGCTCAATGCATTTATTCAGTGAAGTCTATTTAGGAGACAGCACAGGACTTTATTGTGTTAATTCCTGTATGCCGTACACTAAGCAAAATATGAAAACAGAAGGAAATGCAAATTTTTTCTCATTTGCTATTTAATCTGAAAACATTGTTATGTAAAACTGTTAAATACAGAGTGCAGGTATGAACACCTCAGGATAGAGACCACTTTTGGAAGGTATTTACGGTGCACATTTGCTTCTATTTTGTGTATGAATAAAGAAAAAATAAATCATATAATAAACTGTGTTCCTTGTCTTAAAACAGTAAAAAATTACTTCTTTTAGAACATTGGTAGACTGCATAGATTTTTAAAGTGTCTCATAATGTACAGTCAAAACTTATGATTAGAACAAGAGATTAGTCTGAATACTCAAGTTGTGGTTAGTCTTATCAGCTACTGCCAAACTACGTGTTTGCTATATTACTTAAACATCTGTGGGTTTGCATGATTGAGGAAATAGTACAAAACTGACATTATTCACACTAAGTTGGACTTTTCATCCTGGTTCAGTTATTTATTTCTTACCTTTTTTTTTTCAGATTTAAAATGAGAAGGAGATTTGAGAACATATACTAATAATTTGCACAATTAATTTTCAAAGAAGAATGTACTGAAATTATCTTAGTTTTCCTAAATGTAAATGGTCTGTGTTCTAGCTTATAGCTTATTATTGTAGAACTGTACAACTAAAGCTTACATACCAATGTAAAAGAACCCATTTTATAACAAATTATTTTCAACAAGGGTTTTTTTACATTTGGAAATTAAATCCTCATAGCTTTAAATTGATAATCATGTAGAAAAAAACCCCAGCACTTCTAAAAAAAAAAAAAAGAAGAAAAAGACTGTTCAGTATGCAGTATGAATTTTAGCTAAGAACTTACTCTCTTCTGAAGGGCATTACTGCCTTTTAGCCTTGCTAGTATTCCATAAACAGATGTGCATTAGCCTTTTCTCACTAAAATAATCCTGCTAGTACTCTAACAGAAAGTGGGCAAAACCAGCTGTAGATGAGCTACTTTAAAAAAGACATTGAATACAAAGTGGTCCTGCAGCCAGTGATAGCTTTGTGCTTTCACCTAAAGAAGGATGAAAGTCAGCAGTCTCTGTAGAACTACTGAAGAATTTTTTCCCTCTAGATTCTCAGAGTTGGTTTCATGCATAACAAATTATAATCAGGTAGATGGCTTAGTCTGAATTTAGTTTCCCTCACGTAGCATCACTCTCTGTAGAGAGGGGACGTCTGAAACAGGATCTCTGACTTTCTCAAGAAGCTACTGGGTGGAATTATTCCATGATGGGGAAAGATGGAAATTTTCTGCCACGAGGAAGATGACTCCTACCCCATCTGTGGATTTGCAGCTGTGGAACAGATTTGGGGCCAGTCTAGCACAGGAGGACCTGGGAGCATCCAAGCCAGCAGAGCCTGAACTGCACTGAAGCACCAGGAGAAGGGGGGAAGTGGCCACTAGTGAGAGACTCCTGGCCCCATGTGCCATCCTGACCTGTTTCCTCGTGAGGTTTGCGCTTGCCTGGACCTCACGTTCAGAATGTTGTCAACTGTTAAAGCTTGTCTGGCCCTCAGACTATTACCCACTGCTACTCCTCCTTGTGGGGATCAACACCACTTCCAGGGGAGATCTGCAAAGCATGAAACATGCCTGCATGGCTCCAGGGCACAGGGGCTCAAGTGGTGATCTCGGTCCTGCTGGTACGAGTGAAGAGACAAGAAAGTGATTGGGAGTAGCCAGGAGAGAGTCATGGGCAGGAAATCATGGTTAGCCAAGCCAATGACCCTCTGTGATCAGAAGGCTGGTGGTGGATGAGGGAAGAACTATGGATACAGTTTATCTTGACTTCACTAAAGCTTTTGACATTGTCCTCTGCAACATCCTCATAGGTAAAGTGCCAAGAACAGAGTAGATGAATAGACAGCTTGCTTGAAAAGTGGCTAAACTCTTCAGGCTCAGTGAGTTGTGGTCACCAACATGAAGTTTGGCTGGAGGACAGTCAGTAATGGTATACCCCAGGGTAAATACTGGAGCCAACACAAATTCATGGCTGTCCTGCATGGTGGGACAGAGTGTGCTCTCAGCAAGTTTGCTTGCTTAAAACTAGAAGGACTGCTTGATACACCTGGTAGTTGAACTGCTATTTAGAGGGACCTTGATAAGCTGGAGAAATGTGCCCACGGGAATCTCATGAAGTTCAGCAAATGTTCTTGAGCCTAGAATGGAATAATTCTGTCCCCCAGGACAGGCTGGAAAGCAGCTTTGCTGGAAAAGATCTGGGCTGTTCAGTTGGACAGAAAGGGGAAGAGAAGTCAGAAATGTGCATTTATGGCAAAGAAGGCCAACAGCATCCTGGGCTGCGTTAGGAGAAGCATTGACAGCTGGTTGAGAGAGGTTTCTGCTTTCTCCACAGCACTGGTGAGGCACATCTGGAGCGTAGTGTGGGGTTCCCCAGTACAACAGAGATAGGGACATGCTGGAATAAGTCCAGTGAAGTGCCTCAAAAATAATGAAAGCCCTGGGCATCTCTCATGACAACATGCTGCAGTCCCTTAATCATCCTCATGAAGCCCAGGATAGTCTTAGCCCTGTCAGTGGCAAGGGCATGGTGCTGGCTTGTGTAGATTCTTGCAGTACATCCCATCATGGGTCTTGCCTTTTGTTCTGGAATATCTGGTTATTACATCTTACTTTTTTCATTGCAAGGATTTTCTTTTTTTTGTTTGTTAATTGTTTGTTACAGACGGGCCTGGTAATATTGTTCATAGGTAACATTGTTGAAATGTTTGCCACCATGACAAAAGTATATTAAGTGCTCCTTATATGAGTAAATCTATTACGTGTTATCTTTACTGGAAGTATTTGCAAAGGAAACCACTAATTAAGCTATTAATAGATCCTTTGTAAAATAATGGAATATGCTATTTTTAAAGAAGAAAGTGAAGGTAGGGTGATGATTCTTGTCTGTTTGTGAAAATATACAACATTCGTTCTTGCAGAGATTTGTTGTTTTGTTTAATCATTTAGCTGAACCAGCACAATTAGTTTCTTAACTGAGAAAATCCTTTTCTCATGCAGTTATACTTAGATTGGGTGAGTTGGATTTGGAAACACGGTAGTAGCTGGGTGGGTTTGGATTTGTTTGTTGCTTAAATATTCCGTTAACTTCTGAGAAGTTAATAGAAGTCATTCAATGAAGAGAGAACTAAGGGAACTCGGGTCTGTTGGTTTTGTTATCTAGAATTAGAATATTATAGGATTAAAAAGGATGTCTTAAATTATTTGTTAATGCCAGCAATCCTGAAACAGAATAGGTACCTTTATACAGCATAATATTCTGCAGAGATTTTCAGTGAAGAAAGTATATGTGATCTAACAATGACTTATCCCTTTTAATTATTTCTGAGGATTTTTCTCACTTTGATATTTAATCTTGTTGATACCTTTCTTCTTTATCAGTCATAGAGTGGACTTGTGCCTTGAAAACAGCCTCCTCTTACGTTTGCAAGCTGTTACCACATCCTCCTTCCACCTTCTTAATCCGAATTCTTTATTCTTTCTGTTGGTTATGTCTTCTAGATCTCTTATTTTCCTGGTCTTACATGGGATTCTTTGTCAGTTTATTATAATTTGCAAATTCATGTTAATGACTGTTCATCTATAATACATCTATGGTGACTCCAAAAATATTTCTCCAGAAAATCGGACCACATTTCATTGTTCTATATTGGTTGTACAGAGTAGATCCTGTGTATTTGTGTGTATTGGGGGGTGTGTATTTATATGAATGATGGAAAAGTGGATAAGAGAATGATGAAACTGTTTATAACTTTTAAAAAATGTGTCTAAAAATTCTTAAGAATTGGAGAGAGTTGTTCTGTTTGTTTAAGAAAATCCTGGAAACTGGTTAACTCTCTAACTCTCCACTGATCAGAATCTGGGTTTATTTCTTCAGTGTTATAAATTCTAAGTTGCTTTTTTTTTTTTTTGTCCTTCCTTTTTTTCCTCTCTCCCTCTTTTCTCTGTAATTCACAGCTTTTGGAAATTAACTGGACTGGACTGACCAATCTTCTGGATGTTCCAGGACTGAAGTGAGTATACCTAAAGCAGTGTTTGATATATCTGCACTCTGGTAAAGCCCAAAAAATCTGAAGACCATCGACTGAATCATTTTTAGGTTAGATGAGTCTGAGCAGTTCTCTCTTAATGTAGAATTATATGAAATTGCTCAATTGCAGAAAGTAGTGATTTCACTACAAGTCAAAGTACACCAAAAGTATATCTAGTAGGTATTGTTAAAAATACTTTGAAAATATAATATTTAATCTACTTCTTTTAGTGTTCTCAGCCTTTGCAGATTTCCAGAATCTTGTGAATTTCCTATCTGCCATCTCCTAGGACAGCAGAAAGACACAGAATCTTCCTTTCATGCCAGTGGGTTCATGACATCTTGGCTCTTGGCTTTGTATGCCAATCCATCTCTATTTGCTTGTGTGAAGGTAGTTAGAAATACTTTAAGACTATTCAAATTAAATAAAGTTTCTAATATCTTCAAGTGCTTACTTTTAAAGCTTTCAGTTTATTATGCAAAGATCAAATGGAGTAGCAAAAATATTGACTGTATATAGCTATAAAAATGCTTGGCTTATTCAGAGCTTTTCCTAATACCACATGATAAAATCCCAAATTAAAAAGCATCAGTAGAGGTGCAAATCAAGCTGCTTTGAATCATTGCAAACCTGATAAAGTTAAATCCATTAATATATTCATATTTATCGGGTTTTAATAGATACCCAGGGGCTTTTTAATGTGAACACAATGGCAAGGGAGATAATGGTGGATCTAAAACACACTTGGATTTTGTGACTTTCTCTTTTATTAGATCATATACTCTCAAGAGCTGAGTGACTGCAGAATTATTTTTATTGTTTCAAAACAGGAGTTTGAATTAGGTATTAAATTAATCCCTTAGTAATCAATTGCATGACTGAAGTAGGTTTTGCTTTCCTTAGACACATGAAGCCATTGCATGGAATCCCAGCTGAACAGTTTGAAATTAGAACTTGCATTAAGTAGGTTAATGGCTGCAAGAATTGCTCATGTTTCAAGCCTGCTTAAGACTGTCTCTGAGGAAAGAGGTTTTCTTGATCAGTGCAGAGAAAATGGCTTCTAAAATACAGCTCCTGAGTAACAATTCTCTCTTTTGATATGACTGAATTTACATTTAGTACTTAAGTTTACTAGGCTCCTGAGATTCACATCCTGCTACATATTTGCCTGACTGCAAACACAAAACCTCAGATGTAAACAAAGTCTCGCTAAATATCTCAAGTTTATGGTTTCCAGAGCAACCAAGCTTGGCCACACATGCACAAACTGGTGCCATCTAGTTGTGGTATAGTTTCTATAGTAACTGTAACTGAGGTGACTCATGCTCTGTCTTGCCAAGAGGTTTCTTTAGTACTGTATTTGTTTTTCTTATCTGTATAGATAAGTTTTGTATTTTGGTGTGGTAACTTGACATATTGTAGTTGTTGCAACAGTGATGAACGAGAGATTGCTGCCACCACAGGGACCTTTTTAGTCCTATGGCTGTTGGCTGCACATTAAACTGCTTATTTGTACTCTGTTTGCAAATGTCTTCTACTAATTGAATTTCTGCATTAGCTGCTGGAAGCTTCCCTGTCAGCTGTTAACAACTTTCATTGCTTTTCCTATATGACTCCACAAGGAGAAGGACACACAAGTAAATTCATAATCCATCATTAGTATAGCTTGCAGGGAGGTGGAATTAAAATCTCTGTGTGAGGAGGAGCCAGGCTGTGAGGATACTCAAGTGCTGTCAGGAGGGGATGTGCATGATGGGAAGATGTTGGGGTTGCTTGAGATACAGCGAAAACACTACGCAGTCAGAAATGTGCTGTCTCTGCAGTATGAATAAAGACAGTGCAGGAAAAATACACAGCTGATAAAAATTGATAAAAAATTAAGTAGCGCTAAGTAGAGAGCGATACAAAAGAGTAGGCAACTAACAATTATTTTTCTGCAATGAAATTGAGCTTTTGAAGACAGTCTAATAAACTTTAGCTAATAAACTATACGAAATGTTACAAACTTCTTTCATTTTATGAACTGAAAATAACTGTACATAGAACCATTGACTAGAGTTTTATGATCTTAAGAAGTTGTTTTTTAATGATGCATCAACATAAGGCTTTATATTAATGCATCTTCCTCTGTTGCTGGCAGTGTTTTGTCTGTTTTCCATAGATCAGACCACTTACTTTAGATAACAAAAGACGCAGAAGATTTTCATTTTTGCCTTGTATTCATGCAGAATACTTTGCATCCAAGAGCACCCCAGCTGGCTAATACTAGATGAGATTTAAACAGCTTGAAAGCATCATGTTGGTTTAGAATTCATTTAATTCATTAGTTAGTTACATACAATCTTCAGTGTTCTTTTTCAGCTCCCTGTATTTAAAGTTAGGGTATCAGTGTAAAACTTGGTGAAACTTCATTTAATGCTGCCTCATTTTTCTCAGGTGTTTTAGTGAAATGCAAGTATTAATGTTGGGATAAAATTATGAGACATCTTTGGAATCAGAGTTGGAGTTTGGTTCTGGCATAAAGGATTGTGAGTCTTCCCAGTGCCTGGGCCATGTTGTGCTATTGCTTGTTTCTTTCTCTTATTTAAGGAGATGTGCTGTAGCT
Organism: Callaeas wilsoni; assembly: GCA_013398955.1. Lineage (NCBI taxonomy): Eukaryota > Metazoa > Chordata > Aves > Passeriformes > Callaeidae > Callaeas > Callaeas wilsoni. The sequence continues at coordinate 186,237 of VWPU01005937.1, forward strand.
CTGTTTGAACATTAGTTTCTGACCCTTACGCTAGTTTAGAGTAGGTTTATTTATGCCTATGGCTTATTTCATAAAGTCTGTGATCTTAAGGAAATACTAGAGAAGAGCACAGCAGCCTTTCTTTCAAGGCAGCTCTGGTACCATTGCTTTCCTTGCACTGCTTCTTTCCTTTCTGCGCCCTAGGTCATTTGGTTTTCTCCATTAATCATCTGTTCTTAAGGGACTGAGCATAAAGGCAGAGCTTTCCCTTCTTGCCAAGTAGGGACACTAACAAAAACAGGAACAAAAAAGCTTACCTGATCGCTCTACTAGAGTTCTGTCATTAGACTTGTATTTTGAAAAGTGTGATTGTTGCTTGTGTAGTTACCATCGAGCTTGGGTTTGGTTTTTCTTTGCCTTTTAATGTTGGGACTAGTTGAGATGTTTATCTTCAATTTTTTGTCAGCTCTTAACAAAATAATGAATTCTATTTTCTTGGCTCATTTCAGAGAGTTTAGCATACATAAATTGAAAACTTAGATGTTTGGAAAAATGAGACTTAGAAGTTTGAAAAGCAATGTGTTAAAATGATGGCTAAATGAAGCTACTCTTCAGATAACATAGTTATCTTGTAGTATTTGTCTTAAGAATTACTGAAACTGTGAATTTCTAGGGTTCACCTGGAATGAAAAATCTCTGTAAATGTGATTGGATAAGCTCTGCATGAAGGAGAGGGGAAGGAAGACTCTTTAGGGCAGATGTGAATTAACTCACAGAAGCTGAGAGGAAACTTTTCCTCTGAGCAGTATCTTAACATTATCCACTGTTTCTTCTTTCTAACCAGAGGCCTGCACAGACCTGTCCATTGATTTGATGCAGCCTTGAGCTCCTTCTGTTCCTGTTGTTCTGAGTACCATTGAAAAGTCAGCCATGTTCCATCATGTATTGTAGTTATCTGGATTGACAGTGGAAGTGGGCAGCCAAGGGGATGCAGGCTGTTCAGGCTGCAAGTCTCTGGCATGAGAATCAGTGTGCATTTCTGATGGGCCAGATTGTAGTTAATGGGTTCGTTCTGTTGCCCATCTCTAGCATAATGTTAATTGCTCACCACTGCATTCTCTTCCCAAATGAAACTAATGTGTTTCATGTTTCACTGCAGCTTTTGTGTTTTTATATGCTAGCTCCTGAGTCAGAGCTACTCTCAGCTTCAGATTCAGTCTTAGAAAAACTTCACAAGGTGCTTACACACCAGTGCTTCATCCAAAAAGTGTTCAAAGTAATTAAACATTATCTGCATCCTGATTTCACAAAGACTGTAAAAAGGGAATCATGGAGTGTATTTAGGAGGAGAAATCGCAGCTCCACCAGCTTTAGTGACAATGCACCTCTGCAGTTCAGAGTATCTCAAGTATTTTTGTAATTACCTCTCTGAAGCTTTGTACATACTCCGTGTTCTGCCATTTGCCCATGTAGGCAATGTGTGTAACCAGTGCTGTTGGTCTGACAATGATTTGTTGTCAGTTCAGACCTGAGCTGGGTGAACTTGTAGCTTAGGAAATCGTTCTCTTTTCTGTGTTTGTGGAGGGGGTGGGGTTGGGTTTTATGTGATTCATTACCAGTGTGGTTGTGCTGCCACTCCCTTTTCAGTGAACAAAACTCGTTTTGCTTCCCTAGGCTACATTTTACTCAGCCATGAGCTTGTGTTCTGTGTGTCTGTGGTTTAAATTATGGTCCTCCCAGCTCAAGAGGACAACTGGTTTCAAAACAATACAGGAATGGGTAGCCAAACTTCCAAGGACAGATAAATCATTATTGAAATACAAAAGTAAATAAACAGTTATTACCTGCTTGATTATATGTATTAGAGGCAAGAGAACTTATGTAATAGCCTTTTACCCAGGCTGGTTTTAAAAGGTGAGGCTGAGGGGGAAATTTGGCTGTGGCAGGGAAATGGGAACTTTAGAGTAATCACCGTTTCTGCTATTCAGTGTCAGCTGCTTCCACCTGCTGGCCATTTGGGCAAGAATTCTTTATTTTAAGTTTAAAAACCAGATGTATCTTCTACTCCCCCAGAAAGGCAAACGTTTTCTCCTTTTACGTTGTTAAGCAGCAAAAGGAGTATTATATTTTTTTAAAGTAACTGAGGATTCTTTTCTCCAACAGTGGCTTATCAGATACAATAATATTGGATATAATATCCAACTACTTGGTCCTTCCAAATAGAATTACAGTCCCCCTTGTCAGCGAAGTGCAGATTGCTCAGCTGCGGTTTCCCATACCAAAGGTAAGCGTGTTTCTGTTAACAGTAACAATTGGGCATTTAGTTTTTCTATGGTAACTGTTCAAGACAATCTGCGTGAATGTCTAAATACAGTTACTGCAGTGGGACAAGTTACTGTGAATTCAATCACTGATAATAACTGATTTAATTTATAAACAATTTCTGTGTAGTTAATGTTTCAAAAGAACACCAAGAAATGTTTATTTCTTTATTTATTTATTCTGTTTTGTTGGAATCTTCAACATATTACTTGCTACTATCTACTTTAATAGTAGATTTGTTTTATATTATCATGGAAAATTACTATTAGTGTGCTTCACTAAAAAGTTGTTGGTATTTTTTGCTACTCACTTCTAGAAACCTGGTATTTCATGATGTAACTGGCATGTTTCTGGTGGTTGATGACAGTTTTTCTTTTCAGGAGACTCTTGAGTGCTAGGTCTGATGAGTGTGTGGATCATCACTGATATCTTCTATTTACAGTATGTCCAAAATAAGTTTCGTGTTAAGGAAATGGCAATGGAAATTAAAGAGCATCCATTGTGTAAGTTGTGATGACATGGAAGCTTTCAGATTACTTCACAAACTCATCTTTTCCTTTTTCAGGGTGTTCTAAGGATACACTTTATTGAAGCTCAGGACCTGGAAGGGAAAGATACTTACCTAAAAGGGATCGTCAAAGGAAAGTCAGATCCTTATGGAATCATCCGTGTGGGCAACCAAATTTTCCAAAGCAAGGTCATCAAAGAAAATCTCAATCCAAAATGGAATGAAGTTTATGAGGTATAACCAATAAAAATATCTTCTTGTATGTTCTTCTTTACAGAAAAAACAAAAGAAAAAATATCCTCTTTCTTTTGTTAAAGAGGATCTTTTGGGGGTGTCCTCAAGGAGCTTCTTGATGTCTCCCTGTAGAAGCTCAAAGTTCTGTAACAAAGCAGAAATTCTCCATTGATTTATATACTTTTTATTTTATAAATATATATATGTAGACTGAGCATCAGTAATTCTGAAAAAGTAGTTTGGACTTTTAAAGCCAACATTAACAAATTTCATCTGAAAAGCTCTTAAAATTGTTCTACTCATTAAATTGCAATTTTTTAAAGCATTTTCTCACTGATGTATGTTATTATACAAAGGTACTGCGGCTCAGTGTTTTACTGTTACTATGCCATTTAACCAAGCTGGTCAGTTTTACTGACAATGCCCTCTCACTGAACTTCCAGGCCTTAGTGTATGAACATCCAGGACAGGAGCTAGAGATTGAGCTCTTTGATGAAGATCCAGATAAAGATGACTTCCTGGGAAGGTAAATGTTATGGAGAATATGTTTGTAGGTATTGGAAAGAGATGAAATATTGTAATTTTTCTATCATTATTATTTTTATTTTATTCCAGTTGTTCTGCTATCTAAATGTATTTATAAATCAATTATCTTGGTAGTAAGCAATTCCCTAGCTACTTCATGTATGTAAATACATTTATATGAAAATGTGCTTGGGTGTGTATGTACACATCTGTGTGTTTACATCTTTTTTGAAAAAACAAGGTAAGTATTGTGGGTACCCAGAATTGTGCCCTAGCTTCTTTAATGTTTGTGAGCTAGCACTAAGCCTTAATTCTTTCTTCAGGCGAAATTAGTATAGTTTTATAACTGTGTATCTTCTTCATCTTCCTAGCTTCTAAATAACTGTCTCAAGTTTATGTTTCTCATAAGAGCTGATCTTAATTATTTGATTAAAGAAAAATTTTGCTGTAATGCTTTCGCCAACATGACTCACTCTTTGACTCCATGGGCCATAGGTGTTTACCCATAAACATTTCAGGGTTTCAGTCAGCTTCTTTCTTCAGTAATTTGTCACCTTTATTTCTTGCAGAGTTTTGGAACTGCCCTTTGTTGCTTTCCATACAGAGTAGAACTCCCTTACCTTTCCAGCTCCTTCTCTCTCAACAGGAGCAGCAGTACCTACTTCTCTTCTCATTAAAATAAAGAAGTAGGTAGTACAGAGGCTTCCTTTTCTTTGCACTTCCCTAATCTTACACTGAAGTGATGGTGGGGGGAAGTGACATAATGCTTACATCAGTAGTAATAAAATAAAAAGCCAGACAAATGTCCATGCACTGGCGTGCAGTTGTCTGCTCTGTTTAATTTTCAGCAGATTCATTCCCTGCTACATTTTTAGCTTGTGTGAGCTAGAAATCTCCCAGACACTGCCAAAGCATGAATTTGGTCATAGCATATGTCCAGGTGCTCTTTCCCGTGGGTAGTCTGGATGTGGTCTCTGTTTTGAGAGTTGGGTCATATACCTGTGAGTCATATTGTGCCAGTTGCCCTTGTAGCTACAAAATGGTCTCTAGTGTAGGCATAGTTTCTGTTATCCTGCTACTCATCTTTGTTCAGCCATTTCATTCCCTCCTTCTTCTTTTCTTAGAGACTAAAAGAATAGTATTCTGCTCTTTTGCTCTCAGCGGAAGCCTGAATGCTCAGCAAGCACAGGGTGGTGTTTGAGTTCTGTGCTGGATCTTTTGTTTCTTGGCTAAAATACTACTTCTTTTTCTCCGTTTTTCTAGTTTGATGATTGATTTAATTGAAGTTGAAAAGGAACGTCTTCTAGATGAGGTAAACAAGTGCAGTAAGTTTTGGTTTAAAAAGCTCCATATGTTGTACATGTAGTTGTTCTTGCATTTTTTTTTCCTGGGCGTAGTTCCTGTATGTGCAAGAATAACCTTAATGCTGTAGAAATAGATTTCCTGATGATCAGTACAGTGGTTTAAGAGATACCTAAACTGGTGAAATCTGAAAAATAATGACGTTATTTGTCTCTCTTGGGGTTTTAAGGTTACTCCTATGCAAATGCAAAAAAATACTAACTTAGATATTTGGTGAGAAGGTTTTTTTGCAAGAGAATAGTTAATTGCTGAGTTTAACTATTTTTAGATGTAGCAGACTAATTTTTGTCCTCTATGTAAGAGAGATTTTATAGGAACGTTGTGCAGGGTTTATATTCTCAGAACATCTTTACAGAACTTAAAGAATTTTCTTGTTATTTTAAAGATGCTTTTATTATATAAAATCGCTGTTTGTCTGGCTGTTTTCCTCATTCTGTGTTGTAATATTTTATGTGAAATATGACACTTTAATGGATCAGATCTTTTCAGGTTATGTGGACTTCTGCTCTGAGAGATTCCTAGTAGACTTTAGTGTTTCCCAAATGTTCTGAAGAACCACTTGCAATCCTATATTTGTTTGCCAGATTATTTCACATTACTTCGCTTAATTTTCAGTGGTTTACTTTGGATGAAGTGTCCAAAGGAAAGTTGCATTTAAAACTGGAATGGCTCACATTGATGCCAACTGCTGACAATCTAGACAAGGTATTAAAGGAACAAATTACTTTCATTCTAATCTTAATTGTTTTGGGGTGATTTTGTTGTGATTTTTTTGTGTATTTCTTAAGTATGTAACCAGTTCTCTGGCTGCTGTGAATTTGGAGAAAGCTGTAACTTCATTCCAAGCTGTCTGTCTTTAGAAATCTCAAACCAGGCCTAAGTATCAATGGTTTAAATGAGATTTTAAAATGCTTTTGTGGTTTTCTTCTTTTCTCTGCTAACATTTCATTAGTCTGGGAGATAAAGCTGGATATGATATTAAAATCTGTCCAATCTAAAAAAAAAAAGGAGGAAATGGGGTGCAAATTTCCATGCAAGTGGTTTTGTAATGTCTGTATGAATATTGAAAACTTAGATTTTATGCTTCATGCTGTGAATTTGTGAGTGTTTGCTTTTTGGGAGATGGTTTTCTTTTTTTTTTTTTTTTTCCCCCTCTCTTTTTTTTTTTTTTTCCCCGAGAAATGGGACAGAAATAATAATACTTGATTTCCAGAAAGGCTTACAGTGTGTTTTTGGTTTAGGTGCTAACAAGCATTAGAGCTGATAAAGACCAAGCTAACGATGGGCTTTCATCTGCATTGCTTATACTGTATTTGGACTCAGCAAGAAATCTGCCTGTAAGTTACATTCTCATGGATAGCCTTTTGTCACAGAGTCTCTCGAGTACTCCCAGCATGTCTTGCTTGGTAGTATGACACACTGCTTTACTAACACACATTATGCCATCTTCTCTATAATTTCTCTCCTTTCCAGATGTGTAATGTAAGGTCCACTTTTTTTAGTAGCATAGTATTACAGCTATATATTTAATAAAACATTACTCTTTAATCAGTGATTTTTCTTTAAAGAATGCTCCTTTCCTGGACTTGAAAGGCTGCATGTTTTTATTACACGATGTTTCCCATAAATCGTATGGGATTAGCATGAGGAATTTTAAGGAACTAACTGGGAAAAAACCCACTTCCATGAGTTCAGGTAAACTTCCTTGCTTTGGCTTAGGGTATTGCTGGAGACTTGATGGTACTGAAGTCCTGATTGTGAAATCAATACTGTGCAGCTGGTGTTACAGTGCCAGAAGACTTGTACGAGATTTCTGTCAGATTGTTGTTTGCAGGGTGGTTTATTTGCTTGTGCAAACCATAAAAATAAATCATGTTCTCTCACTCCATGCATTTATCCTATGGGACTGTGAAATAACTTATTTTAGAGTTTATTTCAGATTAGTAAAGTACTGTTCATGGTTGTAATTGATAGCAGTGATAAAGTTAACCCTACCATAGAGATAGGTAAAGCTCAACTGAGTTTTGCTGGTTTCAGCATTGCTATTAGATGAGAGATTCTGGAAGTGATGACTAAAATACTAATCAGAGAATACAGTTTTCAGGCTTTGGTACTTTTTGCATGCATTTTGCAGATTTGTCTGCTGAAATTTAAGTTAAAATTAAGTTAAATCAGAGCGGTAACAAATGAAACCTTAGTAGCCCAACCAATTTACATGACTGATTAGTGATTTCATGTCTGTTCCAGGGTGTACAGAGCAGAGTTTGGAAGTAGTGTTTCTAGGCTATTTTGAAAGCTGAAAAGACTCATTTGGAATAGATCCTCACATTATCTTTTTAACCTCACTGTATATTGAATTCAGGCAAACTCTGTAACTTAGCAGAAAAAAACCAGAATTACTGCAGTACAGTGTAAGCACTAACAGAATAGAATAGAATTATGGTGTGCTTAGCATCAGTTTCAGAATACTGCAACAGATAGAAGAAGTGTCTGCCATCTGTTTTGTGTACTAGATTCAATTGAACCAATTTACATATCTTCTTGTTCAACTGCTGAATTTTACTGAAACAGCTGCAAATTTAGTATGTTTGGTAAAATACACTAAAGCCTCTTAATTAAAATAAACGGTGTAAAGTTCTGTCATACACCAGTTCCAGTCTTTTCCATACAACTCTGATTCTCTATATTACATTCTCCAGCAAATACTCTGAGGCTTTGTCATAAATTAAATTTTTTGTTTTAAACAAACATTCTGTAACATTGTCTCCCTCCTTCAGAAAGATTAGGTTGCAAGTCTTGAGTTCTGCCTATTTTTGCAGACAGTATTTTAATTTCAGTACATTTAATCAGTAGTTCTCTACTCTAGGGCACAGAAAGTGGGAGTTCTTTGTGCAAAGCTGACCAGTTAGAAAATTTGGGAACAGCATCCCAAATTTCCTATTGCTCTATCTGATATTCTGTCTACAGTACAAGAACTGCGTGGGTGGGTTGAGAATGATGGTCATAGTGTGGGACCTGTTTAATCCTCTTACTTTTTTGTTCCTCTGCCAGCACAGAAAAGTAGTTGCTACAAATGTCTCAGTATTTAGCTTCAAGTCATTTTCTTTCCAGTATTGTAAAGAATAAAACAGAAAGTAACATGGAACAATTGCAAATTCCATGTACAAGTTTACAACAATAAAATAATATGATACTGTGTGAAATTAAATTTTCCAAAACCAGATACAAAAAGGCTTCACAGTTGTGTCAAATAAGGGGAAAATATCATGGGAAGACTTTTTTTATGCAGGAGAACTGAGAAGGTTCCTGTACATTCTAGAGAGACAATGTCATGGAGCTTCTGTACATGAACTGCAGTTAATTGTAGTAAATAGAGCTTTTTTATGGCCATGAAATTCTACTATGAAGCAACATTTACAAGACTAAACGTGAAGGTGAAGTTTTTTGGCATCTCATGTTTTGCTCAAGTTCAGTGGTAAGGGTTGTGTAGAGCAATAGCAAATTAATCTCTTGGATTGCTTGTATTTAGGGAGAAGAGAGAATTCAAAGAGAATGAAGGGTTAAAATTACACTGACCCTTATTAATAGTTTGAAGACTGTTGTGCACAATTTTAATGTTATATTAAAATGTTTTATACATCAATAATTACTTTTTATTACCTTGAAAATGGCGTTAAGTTAATGCTTATCACTGGTACATTTTAGATCATGCCTTCAGCCGTGTTTTGTTCGAGTTGCAGTGTTGAGTTACCCCAATACAGGCCTTTCTTTTGCACATAGTTGTGAGTTTCTGGCACACTGGGATGATGTATCTGAAAAAGAAATAGAAATGGTATAGAAAGTTGGTCTCTAAGTTAATAAACAGTAGTTGGATCTGCCATAAAAATCTGAACTACCAAGAGTGAACTTGGAAAATGGGTTCATATATTTGAATTATTAATAAAAAAATAAAATTCAAAAAGCATTCCACCTTGCTGTGCTACAGAAAGTCATTTAATGGATGAAACTTATTTGTAATGACAAATATTTACTTTTTGTTACCTGCTGTTTTCTCTGGAATCCTTTGACTATTTTCCTTAACTTTTCTGTGTAGTAAAAGCTGCTTATGCATTCATTCTGCCACAATCCCATCACTCTGCTTTCTCCTTCCATTTCCATCTTCCTAAGAGTATCTACGAGGGAAACTTTGGGTGTGGATACTTAAAAGAGAGGAGAGCATCGGGACTAGTCTTTTGTGAAAACACTACCTCACTCTATAGAGCACTATTTGTGAGTTCTCTGGTATTGTTTGTATTGTACCTTTTCTCTGCCAGAGTGTGGATTAGTGCTACTAAAGCCACTCACTCTAGTGGAATGAGAGCATGCAATTTGTTTTCCTGCATGGTTTCAAGAAGTGTGCATTGTTTTTGTGCTATTTTTATTGCATTTTAAAGGCTACTTAAATTTCATTGATCAGCATATCATTGGGTAAGTAATTAACCTTTTATGATAAAAACCCAAGATACGTTTGTTGTAAAAGCTCTTTACATTTAACTTAAATTGCTGATTCATTGAGAAATAAAATGCATACTGTACTAGCACACTGTGTGCTGGTTAATGGTTGGCTTTTATTGCAAAGAAATTAAAATAATAAATATTGCAACCAACATCTCCACAGTTTCTTTAAAAGGTGACACACTCAATGTTTGTAAGGACTTGCAACCTCTCCACACTTGTTCAAGTTGCTTTAAAAATGGGTGCAGTTCTTTGTGCTTCCCAAACTTTAAATTCCCTTGTAAATTCTATTTCACTCCATGGTGCTCCTTGTTTTGCAAATTCCCAAGCTCCTTTTCTTTTTTTCAAATTAGTGTGTAGTTGGGAAAATCCAGGCTAGGGTGAACCACCAAGTAATATTTTTTGCTTGAATTTAATGTTACAAAATTATTAAAAACTGATGAGCCTCTGAGTATCTTACACTTAAATCTGGAAGTACAACCTTGGTGTCTTCAAAAAGACTGAGAATCTTTTCAGAAGAAGAATCTTTTTGCCAGAGAGGTGGGTTTGTCTTTGGAGATTGTGCAGATAAATTTGTTACTGGCTGGCTACATCATAATCTTTGATTTTAAAACACCTTTCCGAAGCCCAGCAAAACCCTTTTCTGTGGTCCTTTCTGTTAGTTTCTCTGTAGAGGTTAATTTTAAAGTAACCCAAAAGTTACAACCATTCTAAAATCTTGTTAAAAATTAATGAATGACAAAGGCGGTTCATAACCTATGGTTCCATCATCTTGGTGTTAAAACTTTTAGGTAGTTGCTGTTTCTTTTAGTTATAAAAAATCAGATATATCTTCAAAGTAATTATCATTAAAAAAAATCAGAATGCTGGATTAAGGATGTAGCCCTGATGGTTTTTGTGGAGCTTAGGCTCTTTGCATTAGGACAGGTTGTCTATATAGAACATTTATTTAGAAATTGGACAAAACTTTCCAAATCCCTGAATTGATTTGTGAGTCAGAGTGGAACAGCAACCGTTCTAAGACAGCCAGCTCTGGATTCCCTGCTGCAGCACTGCGAACTGCCTGGCTCTGCAGTTTCCTGGGTGCTGATCTTGCTGCCAGCAAGAGGAGGAGGGTTGTGGCTGGAGGCCAGGAGAAAGGAGAGGTCTGTAGTAGCCCAGGGATGATAACAGCTTCAGCAGCCCTGGAACTGCGCTTCTGCCCAGGGCATCCTTGAACATGGGCTGTCACACACACACATTGGCACCTGCAAGCTCAGTCTCTAACATGTAACATGAGGTACTGGGGAAGTGTTAAAAAGGGAGTTCACTTCCTATGGGGAGAGGAGAATCCTGAGTGCTCTCCGTTCCTTCCTAGACTATTGACTGCTGCAAATCTAGGTCTGTGACACCAAATTCAGACATTTGCCCATCTAAATCTGATTTAGCTGAAGTTAAGGCGTAGGAATTGTGTTAGTTTAATTTCCAAAAGTAACGCTAGTTTTATGGTAATCAATAGTTCATAACAATTTTGTTGTCTCTATAATATATAAATTACCCATATTTTAAATTAGCTCTTACAGACAGTGACCATCTTTGGGTTGTCAGGTGAGGATGCACTCACAGGTACCCCAAGCAACACTTAGTGGGTCAAAAGAAGTAATGAGTCATACTCCAAAGCATATTGAATCAGGAGCTGGCTGAATAACAAACCAGTTTGTTACTTGTATAATTTATGGGTTTGTTATTAGGACTTACTGCAAATGTCACTGGCTGTTAGAGAATTCCACTGTGTCATTTTCAGTATATTTCTTGGATAACCCTCCTTTTTTCCTATTACTGCAGAGACACTCAGAACCATACCAAGACTATTTTGTCACCCAGAGCAAGACAAGATATTTGAACACCCTGTTTTCTTCTCTAAGTCTCCTTCCTCCCAGCCTTTCAGCCACCACCCTCATGGTCCTGCAGCTTCTTCCCTTGAAATCTGAAGTCTGGCTTAAACATATTTGCCCCAGCTGGTGTCCCTCTTGGCCTATCCTTGCTATGATTCCAGACAAATTGAGATATGTTCAATATCCAGAAGTCAGTCATTGCCTGCCCTTATGTATGATCACATAGGTTTGGTTTTGACTTCTAAAATTCTTTGAAATAATAAGAGAGGAGGGAAAAGATGCATATTGAATAATGCAGGTGCAAATAGGAAGGAAAAAAAGTCCAGTAAGTTGAGTGGCAGTTTAAGATTCAAAATTATCTTGGTGAGTTGTAGATGCCACCTGACAAAATCAGGTACTTCTCTGTAGAGGACAGTCATTGCATCCTTATAAATGTGGGATGGAAATAGAAAGAAAGAGATTTGAAAAGAGATCTTTCTACAGGAAGAGATTTGTAGACATGCCGTGTCATATTGTTATGAAAGAAAACACTGTACTCTATGTAGAAAAGAGGAATGCGGCCTGTGAGATGTACAGACTAATCCTGTTTTTCTGCCTAGCTATTACCAAGGCCCTGATCTTGGCTGTAGGCATTTGAGGTCTGGAGGACAGCACTGATGCTGAGAGAGACAGTAGGAAGGGAGTTTAGCCTTAGGAAGTAAATCATGGAACCACAGAATGGTTTGGGTTGGAAGGGACCTTAGGGATCATCACTGGCCTTCCAATCCCTCTGCCAGGGGCAGGGATGCCTTGCACTAGATCAGGTTACTCAAGGCCTTATCCAACCTGGCCTTGAACACTTCCAGGGATGGGGAATCCACAACTGCGGCAAACAAAGTGACACTTTTATCTTTGTCAGAAAACAGGGAACAGTGCTTGAACTCCAGCAAAGAACATACCTGTTGAGCATGTAAAAATTTCCTAATGAAAACCAGTTAAGTATTAGTTTTAATGAGTCTAGGGATAGTGTGCAGTCTCCATCTTTGAAGTTCTGTAAGTACAATATTAAATTCCTAATGTATCAGATAAATAACTGGACAATTCCTTCATTTTATTTTAAGAAAAATAATGTTCAAGAAAAATACCCCACAAAAGTAGCCAAACCTTGTTGCTGGTTCTCTCAAGCTTAAGAGCTGGACTTGATGTTCCTTGTGGGTTGCTTCCAACTCAAAATATTCTGTGATTTTGTGCTGGATATTGTATGTTCATTCTGAAATAGAAATTTTCAAGCAGGATGCCAGGAATCTTGGGAATATTTTGGCCAGCTGGAGGATATGACATTCCAAAAGAAACCGCAAAGAAATATTTCTGCACAAAGGTTAAATCTCTTCAAATTTTAGTCACTTAGATTTTCATTTCAGAAAGGCATTTCTTTTGGCAAAGCATTAATACCACTTCCTGTTCATAAACCAGAATGTTTTAAAAGGCCACTCTGGAATTTTTTTTATTGCCACAATCTACAGCTTCTAAAACAGAATTCTCCCTTGAAACAAAAATGGGTCCCTAAAGAAAAGCCAGCCATAAGTACACTAACTTGAAGCCTGTTTTATTTACAAATCTTATTTCCTGAAATTATGTCTTATGAATTGAATGCAGATTTTCCTAGACATTATTGTGTCACTTAAAGAACAATATGTTAATCTTAAAATAAAATTCTAGTATTTCCTTATTTAATGGAAATCAGTCAGAGGTTTTGTCCTGCTAAGCCAGTTTAAATTCCTATTTTTAGTGTATTTGCATGTCTTCATTCAACTGAGTAAAGCAGCAGACCTTCACTCTAGTTAGCATGCAGTGTTTGCATCATTTTTCTGAAGAGGCTTAAAGAACTTTGACTTTTATAATGATCTAAGTCCCTATCAATTAGATGTTGTAATTTCTCCTGTAAAAGGACTCCTTTGCATAATCACTTGACTTATCATCAGAGAAGTTTCTGGGTTGTGAAACTATGTTCAACAAAATTTTAAAAAGGTTCGTTCAGAAGGCAATTCATAGGGCATCAGGCATTAAATAAAAAATATTTTGTGACTTATTTTATTAGGATAAAAAAAAAAGATGATCAGAGAAGGATAAGCAGACTGAAATTGAGTATATTAGTTTTAAAGCAGAATAAAAATATCCAGAGGAGAAGAGGAAAAAAAAAGTTTTGTCAGACTTTGTTGTCGTTGTGGTGGTCCTTCATTGTTTTGTTTGAAAGATGTTGTTTTGGGTTTTTTTAGGTTGATCTTTTCTCCCCTGCTTTGTCTTATGTTGTCATGTCATAATTAATTAACCTAGTGAAATTGCTTCATTGCATGTCTTATTAACCCTTCCTATGTTCATTCTCTCCTGACTTAAAAGAATAATCCATTAGAATTTAACCCTGATGGCTTGAAGAAGTCTGCTGTTCAGAAAGCCCTAAAGGTAACATTAATATAGTTGTCCATTTAAGGTCACAAAAGTAATTGGAAATGCACGAATGTCTGCAACACTCCGCTTCCAACACTGGATGGAATTTCTATTGGCAGATACAAATTTAGTGTAATTCTGTTTTACTTGAATTTGATTTCAAGAAGCTAATGTCAAGACATTGTTAAAATACTGTGGTCTGTGGTAATTTGAACTCTCGATCAGATCAGTGGAGTACAGGCTGCTCGGGAAGAATGGGGGAAAAGTGCTGAGAACTAATTTGTAGCAGTAACTAAAGAACGAAGCTGACATGAAAGCTAAGACATCTTTTACATTCTGAGTGGTACCTTATCACTCAACAATGACTGGTTTGGAATAATCTTGTTCCTGCTAGATGTTTTTAGAAGGTTTTACATCTTTTATATGACTGCTAAAGAAATTTAGGCCAGCTTTTTGGTAGGCAAACTTGGAAGGGATAAGCCACATGCTCAGCTGGAGGAACTTGAACAAGGGACAGACTTCAATAGACTGTCAACAACGAGTCTGTCAGTAGCTGGTATTAGAGGTGCATTATATGTGTGTACACATTGCTACCTGCTTAGTGTGAATTAAAATTATTCACATTTACATATCAGCATAAGTGACAGGGTCTTTTTGTCAACTCCTGTAGTTTCATCATTTTATGAAGAAAGTTTCAGGCATCATTTTGTGGACAAATCAAAAATGAAGATAATGTCACCTACCACTTTAAAACACCATCAGTTGCAGTGTAAAATGGCTTTCCTTCTGTTCTGTAAATCTTTGTATTCGGTTTTATTTGAGAGCTAAATATTTTTTTATTAGAAATCATAAAAAAAGAAATGCAGCGTTCATCCAAGAAAGGAGTGCTTTCTTAACGGCTTTATTTCTAAAGGAAAGTATGGTTCTAAGCAGTATGTCACATTAAAGTTGAGAATTTTTAGTGGAAGTATGATGTCCAAAATGTAAGTTCAGATCAAAAAATATATCTAAATGATGCACTTTCTTAATTTAAAAATATAAACTATTTGAATCACTTGGTTTTAATTGTGACCTTACATGCATTTAGAAGATTTTAACTAACTTTATGTTGATATACCTGATTTTCCTACAGGATAGAACTCAAAGTAACCATGTATCCTACATTTTCTAGGCTTTCTAAGCTGCATTAACACCCGCTTGAGATGATTAACTTTCATGTCTGAATTTTCTTTCTGACTTAAATTTTTGTTAGGTTTAAGTTGAAATTTGTGAAAGAAACATATAGTTGGAATGTTCCTTTGCATATATAATTTGTTTCTAAACTGATGTTTGTTTTCACAGTTTGATGTAATGCTATACAGCTGGTGAGCAAGGCTCAGATATGGCAGATGGTTGATTCTCTAATAAAGAGTATTTGGTAAACTGTAGAAATATCCCTCACATACATTATAGTGCATATTCTTTCTCCCCAACCTGAAAAGTAGGGAACATCAGTGTTCTGATACCACATCCAGTTTAATAGTTCTACAGCAATGTATATAAAGTTCCTGAGTTTGTGCTTTCTTCATATCTCCCATCTGCATGCAGTATTCATTTTGCAGTTTTAACTATGCTTCATTAGCTTTGGGGATTGTAATGCTCATTAAAAGATAAGAATTTGCATCTTACCAGTTTCCTTTAAAGAAAATGGAAAGGAGCCTAAAACTCCTGCTTATTAGTAGCATTTTGCTTCAGCATATTCAGGTAGTTGGATGCCTTCATGTTGTGTTCACCAGCTACTCGCCAGTCTGCCATTCCAGCCGGCTGAATAAAGTACTGAGAATAATAGAGAAGCATGTAGAGAATGCATATGATTTGTATTTTTAAGATGCAGACATTAAGTTTCAGAGGGGAGAGGTTTTGCTTTATTCTGAAGGCAAAGTTTTTGCTTTTTCTTTACCAGTCAGGAAAGAAAATAAACAGCAATCCCAACCCACTTGTTTTGCTGTCAGTTGGACACAAGGCGCAGGAAAGTAAGGTAAGTTCCTACTCTTTAGACTTGCCTCTGTCTTCACCTATTTGGTAGATCTGTGAGCTTGGCTTTTGGCTGCCAAACTGTGGAGTAAATACACAACACTAAGGTGACACCAGGACTGGAACTGGCAACAAGCAGCCAAGGATTACAGCCTATGACCTAAAATCATCTTACCAACTACACCACGGCACCAAGTGCCACGTCCAGGCTTTTGTTAAACACCTCCAGGGACGGTGACTCTACATGTCCGTGGGCAGCCCATTCCAGTGCCCAGTCACTATTGCTGTGAAGAATTTTTTTCTGATGTCTGGCCTAAACTTGCTCCTGGCACAGCTTAAGACTGTGTCCTCTTGTCCCGTCACTGGCTGCCTGGGAGCAGAGATCAGCCCACACGTGGCTACAGTCTCCTTTCAGGCAGTTGTAGAGATTGAATGGGTGCTTACATAATTCAAACTCTCTGTGAGTAGAGGTGGGATTTTTAGTCATTTGTAGAAGTCCTTCCACAGTGCTGCTTTCCTAGAAAACATCAGAGTAGTTGAAGCTCTGAATTAGAACCTTGTACAGCAGACCTGAGACAGCTTTGAGTTGTCGAAGAAGGCATCATCCATGTCTCATTCCTAATCAGGTGGTCTGTAACCCGTTCCAATCATGAGATTGATCTTGATGATGATCCCTCTGATTCTGACCCAAAGCATTCAACATACCTGTCATCCATAACCAACCTCTGTGCACTCAAATAACTCATTAAAATAAAATAGCAACAGTGAAATGATTCCTGTCATCCAAAAGGGGAGGGCATCTAATTTGGCTTCTTCATAACCTGTCAAAAATTGTCACAAAGCCTAAAGAAATACTATATACAGTCTTAGTTTTGATAGAGAATGGAGATAAAATCCAAGCCCTTTGCTCCTGGTGATAGCTTTTTTAATGAGCACTTACTTCTCTTTTCCCCTCTGCTTTCCCCTCCCCCCACTAGTGGATTGCTGAAAATTGTGCAATTTGGCAGTGAAATCATCCATGTGCCTAACTGGAGATAAGAAAGAAAACTGTTACTTTCTAGGAGTTCCATTGAGTTATGAAAGCCCTTTTAGAGTAGTATGAGAGGAGAGAATGTGCTAGTCTGGAGAGTATCTATCAGTTCATGTCCTCTGTGTAATTTTATGTGTGATATTATGTATGCTGTGGGTAGAGCCTACTTGGCCTTTGTTTAAATATATCAAGTTTCAGACATAAATTTTTATAGAGTCATTAAAGTTGGAAGAGACCTTCAAGATCATCCAGTCCAATCATCAGCCCAGCACTGCCACTGTAACCCCTAACCCACATGACCCAGCGCCAGATCCAGATGCCTCTTGAACATGGTGACTCCACCACCTCCCTGGGCGACCTATTCCAATGCCTGACCATGCTAAAAATGAAAAAAATATTTGTGATATCTAATCTGAATCTCCCTGTTTCAGCTTCAGGCCATTTCTCCTGGTCCTCTCATTGTAGTTATGGCAGAAGAGACTGTCCCACGCCTCACTCCAGCTTCCTGTCAGGGAGTTGTAGAGAGCAGTGAGGTTCCCCCTGAGCTTCCTCTTCTGAAGACTAAACAACCCCAGCTCCTTCAGCTGTTCCTCCTAAGGCTTGTTTTCTAGACCCTTCCCGAGCCTTGCTGCCCTTCTCTGCACACACCAAATAAAACACCAAAATGAAAAATGTGCTCATCTCTTGACAGCACTTCTGTTAGACAAACTGTTCTATAATTCATGTGCTTCCTTTTTTCTTAACTTCAGATTAGATACAAGACCAATGAACCAGTATGGGAGGAAAACTTTACTTTCTTTGTACACAATCCCAGAAGACAAGATCTGGAAGTTGAGGTATGTGTCTCACTCTCTTTAGATACCTTTCTTTTCTAAGATGTTGCAGTAGTAAAATTCAGACATTAAAGGCTGTTATGAAGTGAGACTGAATATAATGTGAACACCATTACAATGATACTTTTTTTTTTTTGAGCAGGCAATGAAATATTTATTTCCATTTACTACTAAAAGGAAGAAAGACTATAACCAGGCTCTCACATGAATAGCATAGTTAATGGTTGTCTTTTCTAATTTAAAAAACCTCAAAAGTAAATTTGGTATACCAGTTTGGAACTAGGAATCTTTCCTCTCTCATACCAAGGAAGTATTTGCTTTATCCCAAATACCATATCCCTTTACTCTGTTGACATGTCATTTACATAGTTCAAAGAGACTGAAGTGTAAATAAGGACTGTCTTAGTCGCTCTTCCTCTAATAGTTGTGGGAATTCATTTTCACACAGACAGCTTGGAAACCATGTAGTTATTTTGATCATGGGTCTGGAGATAGATGTGGTGGTTACTTTTCTGTCTCTTGCTGTAGAAGGTAGGATTGCAGAAATGGGGCATTTTGTATATTTTTACCTCTTTCAGTGTAATCTTAAAATCATGAAATTTGGTTTAAGAACAAACTATATTCAATATTGTTTGTATCTTTTGTTTTTAAATAAAAATTTAATTTCCTTCTTTGAATTCTTACAAAGCAGATGATACAAAGTGACTTTATTTCTGTATTCATTCAGGTGAGGGATGAACAACACCAGTGTTCTTTGGGGAACTTCAAGCTGCCTCTAAGCCAGTTGCTAGAGAGCGAAGATTTAACTATGCATCAGCGGTTCCACCTGAGCAACTCTGGTCCCAACAGCACTATAAACATGAAGATTGCACTCAGGGTACTCTGAAACTTTTCCCATTGTAAATATCTGAAAGCATGTTTATTAGACTCCTGGTCTGCCAGCTTTTCAAAGAAGGCAGTGCATTTCCTTTAATGTCACCTGCCAAGTGGCCTTGGTTGTGGCAGTGCTATCAGGACACAGAGATAGCCTCTAATTTAAATACACTCCATTTGAAAACTCTGCAGTGCTCAAAATGAAACAATAGTCACCTGCATTAATTAAAACCGAGGTTCCCTGTGGTTTTAGGTTTGGAAATCATGTTTGGAATCTGAATTCCTTCAATTCTCTTTTGAACCCAGTGGGATACAGATCCGTGAAACAGACTTTATCTAGAAATGGAACTGAGGTTTTAATGTTTTAAAAAATAACGTGTGTAAGGAAAGGAAGTACCTGCGTAGTATTGGAAAAATTCAAACCAGCTTTCAAGCATATTGGAGTTTTGAAAAGAAAATTTGCATACCTGAAAGTTTGTTTGTCTTTTTTCCCTGTCTAAATTATTTGGTTTAATAAGGTAGTATATCTCTTTGCAAACACTGTCGAACTTCTGTTATTTTTCTTTCTAAAGCACTTTGTTGCATATGTGTCATTAATAAATTAAAGTAGCCTATAAAAGAGAAAGTAAGGACAATTAATGAGAAAAAATTGTGATGTAAAATTAAATTTCAAAAGAGTAGAAGAAAAAATTACAGAATAGCTTTCCAGATGGCTAGAGCTGCAAAGTCAATAGCACTTACACCCAAAGTGCATAGACTATGAGACGGGAATAATGAGGAGAATAATTCTTAATGAATGTAGAATTTCACATTGTTTTATAGTTACTGCAGTTGCCATGAAGAAGGTGGAGATGTGTTTTGTCATGCAAAGCATTTCATATTGTAGAGTTAGTAAGTGTGAATGTTTCTGGTCCTGCTTTAGTGTCTTAACTTTACAACTTGTCACCAACCAGTACTCTTGTAGACACAAATTTGTTCCTGATTCTTATACTGTAAAATAGTAACATTATGTGTGTTTTCCTGTATCCAGGTCCTTTCTCTTGAAAAGCAGGCAAGATCTCCAGATCATCAACACTCAGCCCAAGTGAAAAGGCCGTCTGTTTCCAAAGATGCAAGAAAGTCATCTTTTAAGCCTCAGGTTCCTGTCTCGCCAACACCTGATCCAAACAAGCCTGTTCCAGCATCCCCAGTGACTGACAGTGATAAAAAGACTGATACAGCTGATAAAAGTCAGCCTCCCAATGCCAGCCCGCAGTGGCCAACAGATCTCAGCCGAAGCTCCTCCAGCCTTCACGCCTCCAACTTCTCCTACTCTCCCAGCCACCTCTCGGTGAAGGAGCCCACGCCCAGCATCGCCTCAGACATCTCCCTGCCCATCGCCACGCAGGAGCTGCGCCAGAGGCTCCGACAGCTCGAGAAGTACGGCCTTCACTGCTTGCTTTTGCAGCACATCTAAGCTGATTTACAAAGGATGCCACCAGTGCAGCCAAAGGAGGAGTGCTCAGTTTGCATTTCAGTAATATTTTTTACTGAAAAAATATTCAGTCATTGGGGTTTTCTGCCTCTTCCTGGTAACCTCAGACAGATTCTGCAATTAGAAGTTGCCTTACCATAGTGTTCATCTGCAGGATAAAGTCCCACTTCTTCTCATAGCTGCACTTTATAGTTTCATGGCAGTAGTTGCCTGTTTCACCACTGAATCCATTAATTAAGCTGGAAATAGTTGGTCTTTCTAAATAACTCAGAGGGATAGTTGACTATAAAGATTGTTAAATGAGTAGTCAGCTACTATGCAGTCAGTGAGGATTGCTGCAACCATGCTTTCTTAAATTCTTGAATTTTCTTCTACTTGCCTCAGTGGGCAGCTATACTTAGCAAGTACAGATAGCTGAGCAGCCATCCTGCTCTGAATAGGAGCCTGGAAACTATTCATTACCTATTCATGGAGCTTCTCTGTGAATCTAAGTAGAAAGATTTTATTTTTTTATTTGTAAAGGATTGAACCAATTCATCTTTTTCTCTGTCAGAGTTCATAGAATCAATTGAGTAGTAGAGGTTAAACAGAATCCCTCTGTTGGTCATCCCTCTGCTCAAAGCAAATCCCTCTTCAAAGTTAGATCACGTTTCTTGGGCCTTGTCCAAACAACTTTTGATTATCTCCAAGGATAGAGATGCCATAAACCTCAGCAACTCCAGTGCTTAACCACTCCACTGCTCAAAGGTTTTTCCTTATTTCTGTTGACATTTACCTTGCTGCAACTTGCCTATGGCCTCTTGTTATTTTACTTTGTACAGCCATGTGGAGTCTGACTTGGTCTTCTCTAAAACATCTCTTTTAAGTAGTGGAAGGGCTGCAATTGAGTCTGCTGTTGGCTGTCTCTTCAGTTTGTACAAATACACCACCATTATGTGCTCCAGACCCCCATTTATCTTCATAGTCCTATGCTAACTTGTCTTCACTTTGTCAGTCTCTCTCCTGGCTCAAAACTGAGTTAAGACTTTGTTAATTGTGATAAATATTGAAATACTACTAATTTAATGCACAAATGTCATACTTTCTCATTTGCTAAGAGTGGTAAAGCTACAGATAAGAAGGTCCTTTATTGCAGACCACATGTTTTTAGGTGCTCTGATTTTTTTTTTTATAAATTTTAACTAAAAAAATACTGAAGTTAAATCTTCATTCTATTTTTTTTAAATGAATGACTTGCAAATTTTAATGGAGCAATCACCTTGTAGTAGGTATTCACAAAACAGGCCCTCTTCTCCCTTGAAGATAAGAACTCTTCAGGGGGCTGAGAAATGGCAAATGTGGTACATACTGTCCTATGTGATATGGAAAATACTTGTAGTCCGTTCACACAAACTAAAACGAGCATTTCATGGAGATGAGGGAACTCTGCAAATACTGGCCATTCTGTAAAACAAATTCTTAAGCCTAGTGCTTGCTTTTTATTTAAACATGACCTGTGCTTGTAAGTGTAAATTGATTCTAATCTTATTTTCATTCTGATATAAGCTATAGAAAAGTAAAATGGTTGTGTTTATACTGTGATTTGAGCTTTTACGACAGCAGGTGAGTTTAAATTATCACTATTTTAATCCCAAGAATATCTATATTTCTGTGATAAGAGAATTTAGAAAAGAATGAAGTGGTCTTCTAATTGGCTTCTGGCCTTAGATAAGAGTGGCCCTGGCTGAGGTTTTCATTGCAGTTTGCACTATTATTCTTTCCAATTTCCTAGATACTGCTTCTATATTTATTTTAGGGTAAGAAAGTTCTTTACTCGTAATGGTTTTCAAAGTACTGAGGAGCAGCTGACCTCTGAACTGACAAGAATACCTGGCCTATTTTGGAGAGCAGAGTTGTTGGCCAAGGAGCTGAAGTACAAGAATCTGATGAGGATATGCTCACATGCTTACATGTGTTCTCTTCTTTCACGTTGGTCTAGAGAAGTTAAATGGATAATACATGATTTCTGGAAGACTGTTCAGTTGAGTCTTAATATGCATTTTAAAAATGAAGCATAACGTTCTGCTTTTTCCTGCAGTGGAACAACTCTGGGGCAGTCTCCGTTAGGACAGATTCAGCTAACAATTCGTCATAGTTCACAAAGAAACAAGCTGATTGTGGTAGTGCATTCCTGCAGGTGAGCACACAATACAGAATTTCTTATCTGTGCATATTTCTTTATAAAGTTTGTCGTATCCTGTCTTACTCTTTATTGGTTAATCTTTTTGTGATTTTTAAAACAACATAAGCATAAATACAAAAGTATACAGAGCTGTACTCAAAATCAGTAAAAACTTTGTGGAATATTTTGCTGTGGTTTTATATTTTTCTATTACACCTCTGTCAGATTTTAAATGAAAATGACGTGTAGATTTTTATCAGCAATGTCTGAAAGCTGCCTTTAAGAGATGGAATTTTTTATGGAATGACCAAAACACGTGATTTCTAAAAAAACCATATCTAAACTTTGAATTGGAATTTGAGAAACACTATATTCCCATCTCTGCTCTCTGCTTACTGGTCATCTGGTTTTGTACAAGTCATTGAACATCATATTTTGTGCAGAGGAACTGCTTCATGTACCAAATTAAGTGATAGTAGTGTAGACACTTATGTTCAGCAATGTCTCATTGATATTCTAAGTGCTTTTCCTTGTTTCTCACTGTTGCAGAAATCTAATAGCGTTTTCCGAAGAAGGATCCGATCCCTATGTGCGAATGTATTTATTGCCTGATAAGAGACGATCAGGAAGAAGAAAAACACATGTATCAAAGAAGACATTAAACCCAGTGTTTGATCAAATGTAGGTTCTAAACTATGTGTAGTAGTTTAGTATCATGTAATTACAAAGCTGTCAAATCAAGGTTTCTGTCTTACTGAATGGGTGAGCTGTTGAAGTTCCTGGTTGTCACCATTAGACTTGATCTTACCTTTCTCTTCTTCTGTAATAGCTCTTCTATCCTTCTATTCCCTGTTATCACTACAGCCCCTTAGCAGCCACTTGTGTCTTTCCTGCCTTCCTCCACCAGTTCCATGCCCCTTGTGCTGGTAGCTCAGCTGCAGGATTTTCTCTCCTGGCAGGTGGTGAGAACACGAGTGCCTTTAGCTGGCCAGTGCTGCTGGTCTCCCTCCTGCCAGGAAGCTTGGCTGGCTGATTGCCTGGCTGATGCTGCCAGCCAGTGCCTGTGCATGGTCACACTGCTCAGTCACTCGGTGGCACTTCTCAGCATCCAGGGAGTCAGGAAATTTCCTTGTAGATTATATCCTCACCCATATGTTGGAAGTTGTACCAGCTTGTGCAACATTATATTGCATAGAAGTCCTTATGCTTGCAGTCATCTTTTTGATATTAGTTTCCTTCACGTCTGCCCCTTACTCTCCCACCCATCACTTTTCAATAAAGACCTTTCTCTACAGACAGCAAATGAACTCAGGGAAAACAACACTTCAGTCCCTTTTGTCCAAGGCAGATCTGTAAATCATTAGTTAGAGGCTCCAGCAGATTTTCTTGGTAGTGCAGCTCCCCTGTTCATTCCAGGTAATAGATTTATTTCACCGTGCCTTTCCAAGTAAAATGTATTGCAAAGCAATAAAGCTGTTTAAGAACCGTAGTGACAAATAGATGTAGGTTGTGGTATAACCTTGTCCTGACTTTCTCTAAGTTTCAGCTCTAGCAAAGAGCTATCTTCTTTAAAAGTTGATAGCTCTCCTTAGCCTGCCCAGAAAAAAAAGGAGCTCTGGTTATCAAGTACCAAGGATCAGTAAGACTGACCAATCTTTCCCTTTTGGAGAATACTGTTACTGAGCTGTCAGTACAGGAGCATTCCACATTCTCTTTTCTCTAGAGTCAGTGCTTGACCTTTCTTTTGTTTCACGTGTTTGTTTTGTTTTACCAGTGGCCTCTGGAGGCCAAAGGTAACAGAAGTCTCAAATATTTGATGTTGATATTGATCACAGTTTTCAAGAAAAATTTTAGGCAAAACACTGGGATTTTTTTTTTTTTCCATTTGTCTCAGACCTCATTTTTTAGGTTGGGGAGGAGGTGGTTTGGTTTTGATTTGAGTGGTAGTTTAGCTGTAGGAACTGAACTTGCACCTCAGGTACAGAATTCTCTCTAAAGCATGTCTTTGCCTGTCAGGTTTGATTTCAGTGTTTCCCTGCCTGAAGTACAGAGAAGAACACTAGATGTAGCAGTGAAGAACAGTGGTGGATTCTTGTCCAAAGATAAAGGGCTACTTGGCAAAGTAAGTTGACAATAAGCAATTTCTTTTAATATAGCTTGTTATTATATAAAATAAAAATCCTCTTGACATATGAGTTAGTGTTGATTGAAGCACCTGATTCAGGTATGAAGCTTTCAAAAATTACAGGTGCCTTAGATGTCAGGCTTCAGTAAGGGAAAGAACAAACTGCAGAGCCAGACTTAGAAAGATGAGGCAGTAATCTTTTCTAGAGAGTGGTAAGTTCCCAGTAAGAAAAGAAATGTGCTTATCAGACTTACTAATCATGCTGTCAGAGAAAGGAAAGACCCAGTAGAAACCAGGCAATATTTCAGAAAATGTTCAAACAAAACTTGGAAGACAAACGAGTACTTAGGGAAACACACAAGTAATTAAATTCCCAGTTTGTAAAATCCATGAGAAAGAGCTGCTACTGGAGACATTCCCAATGCCAACACCAGCTGCTGTGTTTGTAACTTCAGTGTTCTATAGGCGCACATTAAATCATCCGATTTCCTACACACGTGATTTGGAGCATGAAAAAGGAATAGTAAATTCCCATGCCCTTTCAAATTGCCATCTTTGAGCAGTGGGAAGAGGATGAGAGATACAGAATCATGGTCAGTTCACGGTGAAGGGTGTCCTCAGTTTTCCTGTTTATCGGGAAGGCTGTTAATAGGAACACGTCGGCCGATTGCCATTGCCATGCTGTGATGTGCTCTGGGTCCACACTGAAGGGTGTGGATTTTAAGGTCAAAACCAGCAACTTGAAACTTGACTACAAGTCAGGCAGACAGCAGAGAGCTGTGATGACAAGGATGTAAATACATCATTTACTAATGGCATTGCTTACACTGTAGTTTACAGGATTGTCAGATTTGATCTTTAATAGAAATAGAATGAAAGGCACACACAGTGCATTGATCGGCTATTTAACTTTCCACAGTTATTAATACCTCTGGCATCTGAAGAACTTGCTAAAGGCTGGACCCAGTGGTAAGTAGAACATTTCCTTTATTAAGAATAACACTACATACTAACCACTACTGTGTTAATAAGTATTTTAATAATACCTGCTAAACATAAAAAACCAATGCTTTGTTTTTTTTCTTTTCCAGGTATGATTTGACAGAAGATGGTACAAGGCCACATGGTGCAAGTTAGGCCCATGGACACCGGGAATTCCTCACGCATAATTTTGCCAACCTTTATAGATTTTTAACGCATTGTTTTCACAGATGTACCAATATTATTTTTATAGCTTTACTGATTTAGTTCTTAGACACATCCCCAATAATTTTATAACACTTGGTCATTTTATGTAGACATAGCCTTCCTCATTGTTAGACTTTTTATTTTGCTAGACAGTTCTATGTGTTACTGTAATGTGCAATAGTACAGTAAAGTAACCTTTTGTGTTTAAATTGATCTTTATGATGGCTGTACCTATTAGAAAGTGAAAAGAACATGTTCTGCTGTTTTCCTGCCTTGTTTTATATCTCACCAAGGTATATTGTACCATGTAAATATATACTATTTTTTTATAATTCTTTCATGCTGGTTTGAATTCAGAAGAAAATTAGATAAAGGATACAGATATTTTCTTCTAAATGCATGTTAATTTCTTCAGATTAATCTCTTTTGTCTTTGCAGCACAATGGTCTTAATCATTTTGTGATACTCTGCAAAAAGAAACTGCAGAAAAACATTTTTACTTTATTGTGTTTCTGGCCCAGTGGGGCTAGCTTAAAATGTACAAAACATTAACATTTTAATATTTATATATAAATGTATTATTGGGAAATCATGCTATAGAATATTATAAATAAAAATGAGAATTCTATAAATATTGTATAAATAGAGGATGAGGTCCACAAATCACAGTTTCTAAATCTGAGTTTTCATTTAATGGAGTAAACATAACAAACAGTACAGTTTTATTATACAGGTTCAGTTGGATTTTGTTATTTATTCCTGTACTCTGGAGTACTCGACATGGTATTTTGAGGGTCTGAGGACATGGATTTTTCTGTATTGTAAAGAAGATCTCTAACCACTTTAAACTGTCCTTACCACCATGTTTCACTGATTTATAAGTAGACAAATCAGCTTGCAAGTTAAGTTCATATAGTAGGCATATGTACAAGACATATGTTATTTTTCTTACACAATACTGTGCTAAAATAGTATGTTAGGCGATACCTTCTGTAATCCTCAAATGCACACCGGTAGGTAAGAAAGTGGGAGACTGAGATGAAACTGACTGTCTTTGACAGTTGCTTCATTGCTGCTTAGTGTGTTTGGTGCATGAACAAAATGCACTTCAGTGGTCCACACAGGTTTCTGACAAATGCTGTCCTTGTCCCAAGGCACTGCCATGGGCTGGGCACGAGGCAGCAGGGACAGCGTTAGCACAAACTGATCCAGGCAGGCAGGATCTGAAAGGAGAGTATCAGCCCCAACAGCTGAGCTCGTAACTCTAATTTTATGAATGATGGAAATTTTTTTTTTTGTATTCAGAACTGATTTTTCTTTTTCCGGTAAGTTTTTTCAGACTGTTAGAAAAATGTGTATTAAGAATCCAAGAGAACAGCTAGGCTTTTGCAGAGCCAATGTCCTCATCCTTGGATAATATGCAATTAGACAAAGTATATTATTTAGCTAAGATTCTAGAATGATGTCTCAGCCAAGAAAGAATTTTAAAGCAGAATGATAAACTCCTGAAATTAGCTTTATTGTAAGACTACTGACAGAACCTTAACTCTAGATGTAGAATTTGCCTACATTACTAGATGTACCAAAGTGCCTACCATAGATGTAGCTTTTTGTCTTTTTCAAGTCTAAAAATTTCAGTTCGTCTAAATTCAATTTAACATGTTCATGGATGTGTGTGACCTGCACCATACATTTCTGTACAGCGATGGCCTTCTCATTGCCACGTTTTATACAAGACAATTTTATCAAACAATCTTGCATTGTAAATTGTACTGTAACTGCTGTTACTGGGCTGGACAATAGAGATTCTTTGTAAGAAAACATTTCCATTTGAAGGCTCCACTGTATATTGGAATGTATGAGTAGCTATATATTCACTCATCTATTCATATAAAATATAATCCATTATGAAATGCTTATTTTCTTTGCTAGTTCTCCATTAAGATGTTAAGAATGGAAAGACAGAGAATTGTTCTTAATGCAATGAAAATGCAGAAACCAAATGTTAATCTGAATAATTGAGGTCTAAGAGTAGCAGTTCAACATAATTGTCTTTTTCCTTGGTTCAGTCGTGGTTCAATCCGAAGGATTTTTGCTTTACATCTTGGCCAGTGACTGCATAGAGTTTGATCTGCAGCCAAAAAATAGGGTGTTAAACTGATTCAGTGTCAAGTCTTAAGTGAAGTTGGGGACAGAAAACTGCAATTGAACAAAAAAAAAAGAAAAAATCTGTCTTTTAAAGTTTCAGGGTAGAAAATAATGCTATGTTCAGGCAAATATGAAAGGATAGCACAAAGTGAGTAATTGAATAAAGAATATAGGGCAGGTTTTCAAAATAGCTCACTACCTAAAATTAGGGGTTGGTTCTTGGAAATCCCATTTTCCATTTAGGAATCTGAAATGAAGAGATTGAACTGTCACTGCAATTCAGCAACTAGAATTCTCGTAGTCTGTAATCAGTTCTGGGTGCCAGATTTTTAGAAACATTCTCCTGAGTGAATTTGGATCAGACTGTGAGTGCCTAGATAAGATTGAATCTTTGAATAGTGGATGCAACTTTTGTATTAGCAAATTCCAATTGTTCATTTATATGCAAGTAGGAAGGACAATTTTGCCTCTGGGCAAAAATTGCACCTCATTATCAAGTCATTTATTCAATATCAACTGATAGCTTTTCATGTAGTTCTTGTTTATCCTGTGCCTTAAAATATGAACGTATGAAGATGTTTAAGAAATGGTTAAAAATAAGCTTTGTTACCTGTATGTACCAACACATGTTCTGTACTATTGAAACTGTTTTTAGAATTACTCTGCTTCACTGACAAGAAAACCAGCTTTCTTAACTATAGCAGTGGTATAACTCAAACTCAAATCAGCATGCATATCACTTGGAGGTGGACTAAAAGAGTTTTAATTTTCTGTCTTGAATCCTTTATCAGAGCTGCAGCAAATGGTGAGAGTTGAAATGAGAACAAAGGGTAATCAATTTTATACAGATTGCCTTTTTTGCTCATGTAATTCTACATTATGATGCATGTATTTATTCAATAAATGGTTCGTATGGAAGTCAGTGTGTTGCTTCCCTCTACACACACACACCCCTTCTCTTCTCCTCTCGTGCATATCCCTGTTCTAACTGGTAATACAATGAAGTGAATTTTTAAAATAGTCCTGTATCAAGACTCCTGTAACCTAGTGAGCCTTGCTGTAAGGTCTGTAGGCAGATTTTTGGGGCTTACATGACAAAAAGTGGACTGAGAAGTGCAGGATACTTCATGGGGATTTCTGCGCTTGTTTTTCTGGAACAGACTCACACATAATTAGTAGGTCCTTTGTTCAGTGTCTAATTTTTTTTTCCTCTTGAATTGATCAACTGAACAAATTGTCATAATTCTAGCACTTACTAATCAGTTGTCACTAATTATGCTTTTAAAAGGACCTAAAACTGTATTTAATTGCCTTAGATTTAGAATCAGCAGATTTCTACCTGTGGCATTCCTTCCTATTCTTTCACATGCTTGGTAAGGCAAATATTGATGGAAAATATAATGAGGTAGTGCATAAATAAGAAAAGGGGTGTTGTATCCTCTCTCCATTCCAGAAAAACTGCCATAGAAATTTTGCTCTTGGCATTAAACATTAATTTATAATTAGTTATAATTCTGTAATTAATTATGATCTTTTCCCATAAACAGCTACAACTTGACTGAATTCATAATATTCAGTCAGTTTTCATCAGTCATAAATAAAATCTGCTAAAATTCATCACCCTGTCACTATCCCATTTAGAATGGGCCCCACTGGATAATCGTTAATGTTATTAACTACAAAATGACATTCTGTTTTGGTTTGGTTTTGTTTTCCTTACAGGAGGTATGTCCCTTTTTTAGCAGAATAAAAGGCTTCTGCTAATCAATGAGAAGACAGCTAGAGCCAAGGAAAAGCGTGGCCATCTCCACAGCTCCCTCATGGCCAGGTGGTTCTGGATTGCACACTCCCTGGCAGTGCCAGTGCTGATCAGGTGTCAGCATTTTCCTGACTTGGGTCAAAACCAAACCTTCCATTCCATCCTGCAGGACAGGTGGTACCTGGATCAGCACTGCCTGTGTATTCACAGATGTTACTAGAGAGCAGAAGTAACTGCGCAAAACACTCCTGCAGATGGCTTCGGTGTTAATTGGATGGGCTCACCCCAGCCTAGAATTCTTCTTAGTATTTGCTGTACTGTTCAAACTGCTTTGGGCTTTTAGTTCATCCAGTCTCCATCTAGGAGCAGCATTTACCAGTAAAGTTACCAATGTGGCTATTCTCAGTATTTTTTCAGCTAAGAGCTGAATACAAAATTTGTTTCCTGTGAAGTACCTCTTTTAATCAATTGAATTGTTTATATTCTCCCCCAAACAAACTCTGAATATTGGATGGTACCTTTGGTAGAAAGAACCAAAACTGCAGATGGTCCCGGACCTATTTGTGGTTGTAGCTGGCTGCTGAAGCAGTCAGGATATTTAATCCCAAATGGTGGTTTTATATATTCTAAAGTGTCCAACTGTTGTATGCTCTCGTACTGATTTCTGAGGCAGTCAGACTCGCAACAATATTCTCAGGCAGCTTCTGAATTATGTTTTATGAGAAATGCAAAAATCCACTTGTATTTCTTTCAGTGTTATGCAGTAAATTTAGCTGCCAGAGTAGACGGCAGCTCTGGGAGGAAGTTCTCTAATCTGTATTCATGTGATAGAGGTGATACTCTCTGTTCTCACTGTCTGCAGGGAATATTGCTTGCCAGTCACCTACAGTGGAATCCAATTTGAGCAGGCTCCTGCACTTCTGTTTCCTCAGACACCACCAAAGTGAAGCCAACCTGTCTTACATGTTAATCTTTGAGTCCTCACTAGCTGTAAACTTTATAGCAAGGGAACTAAGGCCTAATAGTGATCATTCTTCCCTTTAAGATCCATACAGAAACATGTTCAAGGACAGCCCAAAGCTAGGCAAGATTCCAACCCTTCACACCCAGGAAGTGGAAGGGCTGGTTCCAGCCTGGGGTGGTTTGCAGCCTGGAGACACGTGGGCCATTCCTGCAGGACTTGGTAACCCACCCTCAGAGCCGGCCACGAAGCACCTCCACCTCTGTGCAAGAAAGGACAGAAGAAAGTTGTGGTGTCCCTGCACCCGGCTGTGCGCTGTGAATTCACTCATCAGCTGTGTGGTAAGGATCTAACTGATGATCAAATTTATTTGTTAAATATCTTAGCAAAGGATCTCCCTTCTGCAGGATGTTGCACTAGATGACCTCGTGAGGTCCCTTCCAACCTCAATTCTATGGCTCTCAAGTATATTTTTTTAAACATTGGGGTAAGCTGAGTAAGCGTGCTGGAGCTCTGTGCACTCCTGTAGGTCTTCCTGGGCATTCTGCTTCCTGAGCCCAAGCTCAGAGGGATGGGCATGTAGCAACTCCAGCTGGGCAGAAAAAAGGAGTCAGCTGGGAGCTGCAAGCTTTGCTGAGTCAGGATACAAAGATTTGGTAGCAACTAAAAATACACTAATCTGTGCATAGAACTTGAGTCATAATGCAGATAATGCTAGGAAAATGGTAATTGTCTGTAGGTACTGAATGAAGGTCAGTAATTTTGCTTGATAACTGGGGCAAGATCCCTAAAACCAAAAACGGTGCATACATTTAACAGAAGTTGTTTCCAGCATGAAATTTCAAACAAGTTTTTTTGTTCTTCTATTCTAGTTGAATTTGCAAGCTAGTGTGTTATTCTACAAACTCTGAGAGCCTGACAACTGGAGCTTACTAAGCATGTCACTGATTAATAATTCAATACAGAATATTTTGCAAGACAAGTTCAATGCAGACTTCCCATGGGAGAAATACTTCAACTGATAGGCTGAAATCGCGGACGTATTTTGCCTGATTGTCCTTGCTATCTCTGGAGTTAAGCTGAAGTTACCATCTTGCAATGTGTTCCACCTACAATTTATAGTAAAGTTTATCTGGTTTTGCATGAATCATGAAATTATCTAAGCTCAAGTAACTATGATGGCCACTGACTGGGTGCTCTGTTGTAACTTTCAGCTCAGAGTCCCACTGGATACATTTGACGAATTGACAACAGCATCCAAACAAAGGACTTGGATTGTCTCTAGATCTGTCATTTATCCAGGCAATAACAGTGAAATAAAGCGTAAAAATGGGTTAATGGAAATGGATATTCATGACTCATGAATAGTATTGGTAGCAATGCTGGTTCTTTGTTTTATTTGGTAAATCATTAATTAATTGCATGTAAAATAAGTTGGAATCAAAAGTTTAAAATACTAAGATTAGCTTTCTGAAAAGAAGTTTCAATCTTACTTTTAGGCAACTTTGTTCTAGGCCATGTGTTTTTATTCAATATGCTTTTTCAAGTTCAGATTATTTGAGACATTAAAAATGCTTCATTTCTAATTTTTTTTTAATAAAAACACTTTAGTTTTGCTTGTTTTTCACAACGAGATGTTAAAGTTTTTCAATGTATAGTGCTCAGTGTTTATTTCTGAAGGTACTGTTACATTCCACTAGATGGTAGTGCATACCCTCTTCTCATAATCCTTTTTTGCTGCCTGTGCACTTCTTTTGCAATTTCTTCTACAGTAAGGAATGGGTCTGGATGAGAGACGTGTTTGGGAGTGGAGCCTCAAGCCACCCTGGCTTAAAAGCAGTGAACAACAGGTATGGTCCTCACTGTGCTCTGCTCTCCCCCTTTCCTCTGAGGTACCAGAGATCCTAAAAGAATTGAGTTTCATAATGGGGGATTCAATTTGCCAAAATGGTTTTGTAGAGGTATTTAGTCATGAGGCACAGGGAAATTTAAAAAAATGGCCCATGACATGAGGAAACACGAAACTTCTGGAAGATTAAGGTTCTCAGTTCACCAGAAATTCAGCATGCCTGTCAGCAATTCACCATAGGTGTTTCACGCCTTAGTTACCAAATTAGATTTGATTCTAGAACTCCCTCGAGTTGCTGACACAACTTTAATGAAATTAAGTACAAAACGTTGAAATTAATCAGAAGCAGGCAGAAGTGAAATTACAGTTTAGGACATGGAAAAGGGCCTTGACCAGCACATTTGAAACATCACCATGCTTTAAGTATTTATTGTTGATTCAAGCATGTGGCTGGAAACTCAGGATAGCTAACAATGCAATCCATCATGGAGCAGTACAATAATCACAGGGGTAAAGGGAAGACAGATCAAATTCCACTAGAAAAAATAACTTAAGAATCAATTTTCCTTTGTTTAAGGACATGATCAGAAAGTTTGCTAAAACACAAGTCTTGTGATAATAAAACTGATGCCCAGAACAGGAATAAATGACAGGTATGTCTGAGTTTAGTGGATATGTAAGCCCTCACGGGTGCCTGGCTCCACCTTTCCCCCCAGGCTGATACTACACTACTGTCAGTTCTGCAGGAAGGAAGCAGGACATGCAGCCTGGGAAAAACCCCAGGATCAAGGACATGGGGAACACCCTTGCTGACAAAGCCAACACTGATGTGAGAGACATATAATGGTATATATCTGTTATATAATATATATATTACACCTGTATTATAATAGGTATAATGTCCAAGCAATGTAAAGCAGTTTGTTGAGTGTTTGTGTGTGTTTATATATGTATAAATTAATATGGATGAGCAAATCATGTCCATTCTGATATTTATACAGTATTTTCATGTTTTGTATTAGACAGATGGAATTGAGATGGTGTCACATCTAAATGATGCATGTCTATCACAATGAAACCTCTAAGAGCACTTGTAAAATTAATAATAACAGCGGTTTTGTACCTTAGAAGCAATTTTTCTCTTAAAGACTAAAATAGAATGAGAGCTGCAAGGAGACAGGACACTTACAAGAGCAGTAAATCTCCATCAGAATGTAGTTTAATAGGGTTAAAGTAACATAGACATGGTATTTGTAATTGGAGTGGTTTATATCTGAAACAAATTAACTGACAAGCTAGTATTATAAATTTACTCAATGATACATAATATTCTGAATGATGACAATGACTTTATACTAGAAAATGTTTGCTGTAGTTACAATGAAAAATTACACTCCCTTTTTTTTTACACTGGGATGGATTCAGCTATGCAAATACTGTTATTGTAATTTCTTTTTGTGAGCATTTTAAAACATATCAGAAATCTTTCAATTTTCATGGTACTAATAGTGAGCAGAGAAAAATTACAGTGATTTGTAACACTGCTTATAAGGAATGAGTGATAACGGTAAGAGCATAATAATACAGCAAATAATAATTTTAAGACCATAGAACGGTTTGGGTTGGAAGAGACCCTAAGCATCATCTATTTCCAACATCCCTGCCGTGGGCACGGATGCCTTGCACTAGACCAGGTTGTTCAAAGCCCCAACCAACCTCGCCTTGAACACATCCCAGGATGGGGCATCCACAGCTGCTCTGGACAGCCTGTGCCAGGGCCTCGCCCCCCTCGCAAGGAAGAATTTCTTCCCAATACTTAATCTAAACCTGCCCTCTGCCAGTTTAAAGCCATTCCCCCTTGTCCTGTCTCTCCATGCTTTTACAAAAACTCCCTCTCCTCGCCTGCAGCCCTCTAGGCAGTGAAAGGTGCTCTAAAAGCTTCTCCAGAGCCTTCAGTTCTCCAGGCTGAACACCCCCAGCCCTCTCAGCCTGTCTCCACGGCAGAGGTGCTCCAGCACTTCATGATATATAATAACGAAGTATTTTGTCATAAAGCACCATAACAAAGCAAAGCAAATAAAGTTGCTGTGTTCTCCCAGCTGCCACTGAGCTGTGGTGGATCCCGGCAGTAGCGGGGAGCTCCCGCGGGGCGGCACTTCAGGACTTCGCTACCGTCGGCAGCGGCTCCAGGGAGTGGCTCCCCCGAACAGCTTTTGCATTCCCTCTGCGCATTTCATTTCCTTATTTTTGTGCGAGTTAACAAGGATAATTTTTTTTTCTTCTGCAGTGATTTTTTTTTTTACTTAATCTCTTAAACTCTAAAATTGATTCATGTTAATATTAATAATTTAAGGGAAATAAGCCTTTTCACGGTCTAATCACACCAGCATTGAGAAGTGACAGTTGCCTCTGAATAAAGGATGGCATGATTGGCAGGATTACCTTCAGGCAAGGGGAGATCTGGAGAAGTGGAATAGTGTGAAACTTCATCTCTCTCCCATGCTGTTCGGATTATTTATCAAAGTATGTGAAGATCAAAAAAAAATCAAGGGAAATGCATGCATGTAAATTATTAACAGCCTGCCTCAGAGGATGAGCAGATTTTGTTCATACTGTATTAACTATAACAAATTTTATTACGTATTCAAAGAAAAAGAAATAGGAGTTACAACTCTAACACGGTAGTAGATAATGTGTACAATAATCTCATAAGAAACTATTATCTAGAAAATAAAGTAAATATAAGAAAATACTGTCAAGAAAGCGTCTGATGTTCAGGGAACTACTTGTTTATTCGTTATTTATATTGTTGACTCTTATAGGTCGAAATGGAATGCCTGCTCTAGCCCAAACAATGATATTCTGGTGTGAGCCATTTGTAACCGAGATCTCTAATGCAGGCCACCAACAAGAATAAAGACTGGTTCATGAAGCAGTAGCACAAAAGCAAATCTTTATTTGCTGTTGCTCAGCAACCATGTGCGAAAGGCCCATTTTTCATTTTTGCCTTAACTTAACTTGACAGGAAAATGATAATAAATATGAGATTATTATCACAGGGTATAGATTATTTTGAACAGATGAACAGATATGTCAAAGAGAGGCATGTAATTTGGTACTCTTGAAAGGGAGAATATTAGAGAAACTGAAAATAGAGTTGTAGGTTTATTACTGGCTTGCAGTTCACGCACAGCTCTTGAAAAAACCTAGAAAACATTATTCTGCCTCTCTGGTTTCTCTATGTGATCCTTTAAAATGAATCACTTGGTGTTATTCAGCCTGTTGTTATCTGTGTCAACTTCTAGTTTCAATACTACGAAAAAAATCATTCTGTGGTTGCTATGCAACAGAAATTAAAAGCTAAAATATGTTTTAGTTTGTTTGCTAAATGGATATGTGCCCAACTAAATAAACAGTAACCAGGTGACTAATGTAGCATCTAATTAAAAGCCTAATCAAGGTATTAATTAAATATTCAGTCTATGTGAGTCATGATAAATAAATCCATCAGTTTGGATCTAAAATGGCAAAGATTTTTAACATATGCAGAAAATTTTTAATATAGGCAGACATTAGCACAATGTATAAATGTCAGATGTTAGAGTTTTTTATTTGCTTTTACAATTCTACAGGTATGCTGACTGCTCATGCAACTTATTTCAAGCAAACTGTTTCCCAGGCTTCTTGCACTTTGCTGAATACCTAACTTGGGAAATAAAATCAGGTCCATAGGATCTGGAACAAGCCGGACTCTTATATCAAATAAATGTGGCAGCAAATGTGAAAAATCTTATTTTTTAACATAAACTAAAACTGTGAAAGGCAGGATGATTAAGGAAGAGTCTATGTTAAAAATTAAAACAGCAGAAGATGTAAATGCTGCTTTTAAAGGAGTGAATTTTTACATTTAATACTAAATAAAATCTGAATTACACCATATTTTTTAAAATTGCAATCCTGAAAAGTCCAACCAGATGTGAGAACTTTTATAGAAATTATAGCTGGTTTTCTGTTTGTTTGCATAGTAAAGCAGCACATGCTGTACTGCTTCTACAGACTGAAAGGAAATTACTTCAGTCATGCACCTCTCTTCTGAACAGCCAACACTGAGAAATGCTACTGAAAGTGCCAAATGGAAAGATATAAATTAAGCTCCTAACAAGACACTTTGACTGGTTTTGGTTTGCAGAAGAGCTCAAACAAATGGAATGAGGAATATTACAGAATTCAAGATCTGACTCTAACTATTTCCAAACACTGCAAAGAAGAAACAGAAGCCATAATTTCCTGATATATTTTTAAAAATCCTTAGTTATAAAAGTCGAAATATGATCTGGTTTACATAGTCTCCTATACATTCTGGCATGTAGGATTGTTTTGGATGAAGAGTGCAAAATACTCATGTTGTTCACCAGGACTGTGAGTACAGGCACAGCTGCCAGCAATAGCAACAATAACATTATTGGAGAGAAAAGCCACCACTGCAATCAAATGCGTGATGTTTTTGTAAAAGCAGTTATGTCCACGTTACCAGAGATCCATCGAAGAAGAAATATGTTTCTTAAGCACGAACATGAATTTAACTGAGCGTGTCTTACCCCCCGTTTGGGATCACTGACACTTTGCAGATAGGGAAAGAAAGGGAGCAGCGAGGGGGCGGTGGGTTTGAGCCACGGCAGCTGCCTCTGGGTAACTGATGGGACGTTCCTGCGGGACAGGCCGTGTCTCCAGCCAGCCTGCGTTAGAAAGCGGCGGAGGAAGGAGCCTTTCAGCGCGGGCCAAGCTGCCGGGAGCAGCGCAGGGGAGGAAGGAGCCTTTCAGCGCAGGCGAAGCTGCCGGGAGCAGCGCAGGGGAGGAAGGAGCCTTTCAGCGCGGGCCAAGCTGCCGGGAGCAGCGCAGGGGAGGAAGGAGCCTTTCAGCGCAGCCCCACCGCCCGCGGGGCGCTGCCGGGGCCGGGCTGGGCGCTGCGGGCACAGGCGCTGCCCGGCGCTGCTCAGCGAGGGAGCTGGGGAAGGGGCTGGGGCACACATCCTACAAGCAGCGGCTGGGGAAGCGGGGGGCTCGGCCTGGAGGAGGCTCAGGAGGGACCTTATCGCTCTCTACAGCTCCCTGCCAGGAGAGTGCAGCCAGGTGGGGGTCGGTCTCTTCTCCCAGGTAGCCAGCGACAGGATAACAGGACACAGCTCTAGCTGCGCCAGAAGCGGTTCAGGTTCGAACATTAGGAGGAATTTCTTCACAGGAAGGATGATTGGAATGGGCTGCCCAGGGAGGTGGTGGAGGCACCCTGCCTGACTGGACGTGGCACTCAGTGCCATGGTCTAGCCGACCTGGTGGTGTTCGGTCACGGGTCGGACTCGACGATCTCAGAGCCCTTTTCCAGCACAGCTGGCTCGGCGGTTCTCTGAGTTTTGAACGGTCCCCCGTCCCGGATGGGTTCCGGGACCGCCTTCCCCCGCCCCGCGCCCTCAGCGGTGCCGCGCGCGGGAAAGGGCGGGGGCGGGGGCGCAGCTCTCGCGAGACGAGACGGGAGTTCCGCGGTGCGCGCTCAACGGCGGCCGCGGGAGGATTCGAAAAGTGGCGGGTGAGGGTGTCCCGGGCTGTCCCCGGGTGTCCCGGGCTGCGCACGGGTGTACCCTCCGAGCGGCTTCCGGCGTCGGTGTCTCCTCCGGCGGTGCTGCCGTGCGCCGCGGGCTCCTGTCTTACGCGCGAGTCCGCCGGCTTCGTTCCGCGCCGCGGTGTTGGAAGCGCGTCCCGCGGATCCATGAGGGCTCGGCCGCTCTGAGGAGCCCGAGGTAAGCGGCCTGCCCGACTTCCCGCTGCCTGCTCTGCCGGGGCCTGGCGCGAGCCCCCGGGTGACTCGGGACGGGGCCCAGGAGCGGCCCCCCCTCGTTCCGTGGTGTGGCTTCACACGCACTAAATGCTGTGTAAGTCACTCTCCCAGCTGGAAAAGCGCGTCAGGAGACACCTACGATGGAGGGAATGTTTACGTGAGCAAATAAAGCGCTTGGTGGCCTTGCCCATTTCCCATAGTTTTCACTTGACAGTAGAGAAAAGGAGAGACCATTTTGCTATCCCTCAGTGCTTCTCATACAAATAAATACTGTTGTCGGGAATGATGACCAGCTTAAATAGTGGGTGTGTGCTGGAAAATGCACTGTGCTTTTTAAAAATCAAAGTATCCATTAAAAATGTATTCTGCTTTAAGACTTATTTACTAAAAGAAAAAAAAAAACCGGCTAAAAAGAAAGCAAGCCCTGCAGCCTAGTGATGTGAATCTAAGTGCTGATTCAGATAACTAAAATATGTTGGAGGGGAAAACTTCTTTAACTATGTAGTACACATACAACTACTGTAATATATAACATATATATATAGATGCTATGTATACAGCTGATATAGGACTACAACTGAGACCAAAATGATCTTATTTTGATATACAGTGCCTTCTCTAATCTTATGTTTTGTTTATAAAGTAGGGAAGACCAATTCCACGATGAAACGTGAAGCATTTTTGCGAGTTGTGTCTAAAGAGTCAGTTGAAGACTTCTTGCGTTACACTCAGAATCCTGTAAGTGAGCCAATGTGTACATACATCACCTATGGAGTCACAAGTCCGTTACAGGTGCAGAAATCGTGTGACAAGGGGACAGAAACGATTGTCTGGTACTTGCAGATGTGTGGGAATAATTGCTGTAGAAAATAAGTTCAGATGGCACTTGAAGGAATATAGGCTGAAAAAGCTGTGGAACCTGAAATATGAATATTTATAAACCAACTAATTTTTTGACACCTGGTTGTTCCACATACCGTTTACATTTTTTAAAAATAAATTATTAGTACTGTGGTAATTCTAAAAAGCTACTAATTTGATGTTGTTGAAGTATTATATTTTTAAATTTCAACCTATGAAAGAGTTTATTGATATATAATGAATATGAGTTAATGTACAAACATTGCAGAATTGTGTTTCACTACTGTTTCTTCATTCATTTGATAGTTTGGGCTGTCCACTTGTTCTTTAGTCCATGTTTAATTTGACTTGAATTGTTCTTCCTATCACTGAATGCTTTAGAGAAGGGATAGATTGCTCTCTCTAAATGTGTGGAGAGAAGAGGGAGTAACAACAAAACAGATCCCCCGAAATCTACTATTAAAAGCTCATTCTCACATGGTGTATATAATACATAATAATGAGAAATATAATTTGCATTGTGGTGTTTTCTACTCAGCTTCAATCCTTCTGATGTTAAGATATACCTGAGTTTTTCTAAACGTCTTTTGCTTGCTGCCATAAATGGTATTGTCAAGTTAGTTTCTTAAGCTTTCTAATGGGTATTTTCCCAATATTACCTAGATCAGGATAAAGTGGATGAGTTGACCTCTATGTGCACAGAGGCATGGACTGATTTAATGTAGCAACTGTATTAAACCCACAATCATGTTCTGTATAATAAGCTTAGAAAAGTTTGTCTCCCAGGCATCACTGAATCCTTCCCCAAGAAATTTGCTATGTCTTTCATTTGTGTGCCTG
This sequence comes from Callaeas wilsoni, assembly GCA_013398955.1. Classification (NCBI taxonomy): domain Eukaryota; kingdom Metazoa; phylum Chordata; class Aves; order Passeriformes; family Callaeidae; genus Callaeas; species Callaeas wilsoni. Next base: position 225,904 of record VWPU01005937.1, read on the forward strand.
TATATAGTTATAGATGACAACTTTATTACCAGATTGCCTCTGCTTGAACTCTCCTTCCCATTTTTCCCTAAATCTAAACACTTTAACAAAAAACTGTTTACTTTAGTTTTCACTTGAAGTGTTTCCTTTTCAGTTGATTTGGTTGTGTTGATTCTGCCATCTGCATTCAGTAATTTATTTTCACGTGCCGTGGGCTATTTGGATTAAAAATGGTTGGGTTTTTTTAATCTCTTTATTTTTCATCACCAGTTCACAGAAGTTCTCATGCAACAGTTTTCAGCTGTTGCCAATATCTCTGGAAGCTTTATGTCACTAGCTACAATGAGTATATTGATTAAAATTGTCTTCATGCCTTTGTAGCATAAGGGAACTTGAATATCCACATGACTTTTTGACTGTCCAAGAGACTCGAGTTATTTTATCAATTTCCTTTTGAAACATTCAGCAATGGAGGATGTGTGACCATGTCCTGTCTTACTATGAGGATCCTCCTTTTAAGATAATTCTTTACTGGTTTTCTGGAGGAGGCTGTGGTCAAATCATTAAAGCCTCACTGCTTTCCTTAGTTTTTGTATTATATTTGCCCTGCTTTTTCTTATTTGATGCTCTATCCTTAGAACTTGCCTTTTAAACTTTTTTGAAAGGTCTGTTTTTAGCATCACTGCTTCTTTCAGTCCCTTGTTTTCTATATACACCCCCAGCCCCCCTGTCACTTCCCCCCTTGAATTTTTCTTTTCCATCCTCTCATTGTTTAGGTTCATCTGTGTCTTCTGAAATTCCAGGGGTTTGCTAATTTTCCTTCAAGGTTTCTCGTGGGCTTTTCATTTTTATTTCTTTGTAATATTTTAAAAATGTCATATTGTGGCGCTGTTCATTGAGATCTTCAACAGGTGCTGTTATTTTTTTCCACTAAATCCCATTCCAATTCAAGAAAATACATAATTTCTTAGACAGAAAAATAGGAATCACAGATATGATTGTCATTCACTGTCATCCTTTCCCCTCATAGATTTTGGAATAATTCTCGTATCATCCCAAAGAAAGATCCAAAAGCTCTGGTGTTATTATGAAGTCATTCTTTCTGTTCAAAACAGTACAATCTTAATATCCTCTCTTTTGGGTTTGTTTGAAGCAGAGGGCTGCACAACTCCCTGTGAGGCCTTTGGTTTATTATATTTGTTTTCAGCTGTAGAATAGAACAGAAATTCTTTTATACATGTGTAACAGGATCTTTTTTCTCATACCCTTCTGGGAACTTTCTAATACTTATTGCTGCTTCTTTCATTCTTTTCTGTTTTTACCTTCGACTTTTTGATGCCTTGAAGTGTATCTGCGAACTAAAAATATATTTATTTCAAGATCATGGACATTCTCCCTCTTTACTCTGAAGTGTTTTTGATCCAGTAAACCTTCACTTCAGTATTGCAAATTACATCTCAGAAATTATCTGTACTTTCTCTTGGCCGTGCCTGGTTTTCCTTCTCATCTACTCTCCGCATATTCCCTTTCCTAGCAGGTTGCCTACCCTTCTTTGATGCTGACAGACTCCTTGTGTCTCTGAGGTAAATTCTTCTAGCAAAGTTCTTCTGAGGAAATAGTTCAGATCAGTCTCGTGGTGCAGTCTCTGCTGGAGACTGATGGTGGCTCCCCTGTCAGCAGGGCTTCAGCAGGAGGTGTGGGCTCAATGGGCTCGGGAGCTGGGTTTGGTGGGGAGCTTTAAAACAGTGCAGTGTACAGAGCTCTGATGTGTGCAGATCATATCCCAAATTAGTGCTGTCCCTGTGCCTGAACTGACTGCTACATTTCCAGTCCTTGCCTAAGGATTTTCTTTCAACAGCCGTCATCAATCAGTATTTAAGATAGCAAAGATATGATCAGGGACTTAAATTCTGTGCTGTTTCGAGCTTCTTAGCTAAGGCTATAGAACTGTCTCCATTGCTATCAAGAGCTAAAGACTTTTGTCTTAGAAGCAGCACTCTCGTTTCATGATAGCAGGAATTTCTTATGCTATTTTTAAAAAATACAACTTCTAGAAGGTATTTCATCTCTATAACTGTAGAGGAATATAAGTTAATCATTAATGTAAAGACCCACATTAACTGTAGACAATATGATGATGAAATATAAGCCACTTCACTCATGTGGGATTGTGTGGTGTCTTCTCACCATTCATAGAAAAATACATTTGATCATTTTGACTTGAATGAGCTACTTCAAGAATTGCCAAGAAAACAAAAAGAAGTGCTATGGCAGAGACTGACACAGCTATTGACAGAGAGCTTGATGGAGAACCCTGTGGAAACATGGCACAGGACTGGAGATGATAGAAGTGATGATGACATGGAAGTTGAGATAGTTCCAGAAATGGTAAGAATCTTGTAAAGTGAAAATATGATGAGTTTTTAATGTTTTTTGAGAAATAAAATGGAATATTTCCATAACATCTGAAAACATTGCAAGGGTTATCAAATAAGATCAGTTCCAAATATCACCTTCCTGCCCATTTTTTAAATGACTTAATTTATGCTTGTGTTAAGCTGAACTTAGGATTGGTCTGTACTGTGAAAGACTAGAACCGCTGATAATTTTAATTAGGAAAAGTGTGACTTAGTTTTCTCAGTAGAGTTGAATGGGCTTTTTCTGTGTCTTATTTCAGTAAGCAAATGGTAATATTGCAGATGTTAAGTTTAAGTATCTGGCATATAGTATAAGAAATTCACTACCTGATTTGTGATGTCATTTTCTTGAATGAAGATCATGAAATCTAGATTTGACTGCCCCTTCCACAAATTTAGAATATATAGAATTTTTCTGACTCAGACCCTTCTGTGCTGTAGTCTATGTAGCCTTGAGAATACTGGGGGAAAAGGTTATTTAATTTTGGAGGAAGAAAAGAAATGTGGTGGGGAAATCATTAGAGAAGCCTAGAGGCTTGAGGAAAAATCAGTCATCCGTTCAGAGGCCTGTAGAATCACACACTTGGAGTGAAAGTCACCAGATGTACACAGCTCTGAGTTGCACGAGACCCTGCTAGTTAGGGGCTTTTCACCTCTGAAATGGATGTGTGTTTGAGTGGGTTTGTTGCAGATGAGGATTTTAGTGCAGGAATGGATGCACATGAACAGTCACAGAGCTATCTACTAGCTGGAGCTGAAAACCCTTTTCAAACTTTTTGAAAAGATGTACTTTAAAAATCTATTCTTTTGCGTAGTATTCGATAGGCTTTGGGTGCCAGTATGCTCCTTCTTCAAAATGGAAGCATAATAACAATTCAGCTTTGCTCTCTGTTGCTAAGGTTTATTTCTTGTTGGAATTATTTTCTGACTCTGAAACAAACTGCAGAAGTGTTTCCTCGACATTGCTTTCTTTCAGAAACAAACTGTAGCAGTGATCCAAGGAGTGGCAGCTGTCGTTACTGCTTCCATACCTGCAGTGGATGAAAATGTTAACTACAAAGCTCTTGTAGAATGCGTTTTTATACTAAACGGTGAGTACTTTTCTGTACAGAATGCAGCATTTTACAGAGGCTGTTTGATCTGACTGAAAGCCAGCTGGCCTATGAAACAGAATTCACAGGAGAAAAGTTGGTACTGGTTTGAGTTCATATTTATGAGACAAAATTAAGGGAGTGTTTACCTAAAAATCAGCTGCACAATTTAGAAGTTGAAATGTAAATAGTTTTCTTTCTCCCAGCTGTTCACCCAGTGGAAGGTAACTTTGATTATCCACGTGACTTAGATTACTTTTTAGGGAAACTCAATATTCTGTTGTTACTGATCCAAAAACTTGGGCCAACCCTTAGAGTTGCCTAAATACTGCAGTGAGCATAAGCCATGAAGGTGTGTAGATGTGGCAGGAGCTAGCTGACACTGTGAGGTGTAGGTAGTGTGCTAACAGACTACTGCTTTACTGGGATGACTTGGTTCCTTGCAGTAAATAATTACTTTATTACTCTTGTAGGTATTCTTCCTGCAATACCTGCATCTGAAAAAATCCTGCAGGATGCTATCCAACGTGTATGTGAAATGTGGTGGGAGAAGGGACTGGAAGGGAAGGAGCAGCTGGGGAAGACTCTGTTTGTCATTCTGCTGAGAAAAAGCCTGAATAAAGCTGCTACGGTATGCTGAGGCTATATTGACTTTCAGGTTATTATTGAATATTTCCAGAAAGATAATCCTTCCAATAAAGCGCTGCCTTCTACTAGAACAAATTTTAAAGATTTTTGGCATCAGTTTCACAAGTGAACTGGATTTTTTTTTTCATTCCTTTTCATCTTTTCACTCTTTGGTCCAGTCCAATGACCAGGGTTTTTATTGCAATTAACTCTTTTTTGTCAACTCAGATTTTAAATACTATGTTCAGCTATGCATAGAGACAACTTTTGTGGGAAGCTTCATATTCTCTTGCTCTTTATCTTTCTACAAATAATTTTTCTTACTTTTCTATTGGTCTGAAATTCTTTTTTCAAAATGTGTGAGTTACTTGGAGTATTGTGATACACATCTTTTGCACTAACCCAATAGATGTATCCTTATTTCTTTCCTCTGTTTTTCCCTGTTAACTGCATGTATTGTATGAAGTTTAAAAAGTGGAATGATGTGATTGTAATGTATTTTGCATGGAATGGCAATTTTTTTCTGTACTTGAGCATGTCTTCATTTGTCGGAAGTCAGAATTTCTGCAGTTACATATATTTTTTTCCCAGTAATGTGATGAAATTAATCTTCATAATTTCACAATCTGTAACACTGCATTTCAAATTCATTATTTAAGATCCTTTCAATGCCTCTTTGCATTAAAGCCATGCCTACACCACTCAGTGTGGGCTTCTTCTTTCCTGTCAGGGTGCAGATACAGTTCGTGTATGGAATTTACATCAGACATTACTTTGTTTTGATTATGATTCAGAAGAGAGTAATGAAGTCAAGGATTTGTTGCTTCAGTGTTTTATGAATGTAAAATACATTAAGAAAGAAGAGGTAAGCCAACTTTTATCTTACTGTGATTTTGTGCCAGTGAGCTTTGGTCTTTTCTAATAGTTTTGCAGTTTGTCTTTTTTTACAAGTAAGGTACGTAGCAACATGAGACAAATCAGCTCTGACTCCAAGCTATAAATGGTTGATACTCTGTTTCATTTGGAAAAACTTGTTTCTCTTCCAGAGTTAAGTGTGAAAGTATATGTCTAAATCTTCGGTCCAGTTCCTGTATCCTGAGGCAGTAAGAATCAAGTGCTTTGCTTCCAGTGCATTTCCCTCGATACTTAAAATCATTCCCTGGTGTAATTCTCTTCTTTTATAGCAGTTTTTGTTTTATTGAAGACAAATAACTGTAACAAAATAATTTTCCTTCTAGATGACCCCATTTAGAAGATTGCATTGCTGTAGTCTTTTTTAAAAATAGCGTAGAAAGAACCTAACTTTACAGAAAAATGAGAATTATTTTATTTAACTACATACATTTCTCTCAGTGAGCAGTTGCTGTTTTGTTGTTTTTAGATTGTGCCTGTGCACCGGAATAGTGGTGTCCAAGCCTTTTTTCCGGTTAGGTGACCAGACCACCTGACTTTGTCTCTGAAGTTCTAACTCCTTCCTGCATGTGTAAAATAGATATATTCCTTTTCCTGTGGAACATATGAACTTCTGTCATAAAATGAGCTCTTGAGATTGCTGAATGATTGTGGCGGTATAAGGATATGGGATTTTAAAGATGGATAGCAAAGGAGTTAGGTGAAATGTTTGATAGAGCAGAGTTTGGATACCTGCCACGAAGTTGGTGGGCTTTTTGTTATTTACATATAATATTTTAAGCTATTTTAGTTTTGACTAAAATTATGATGTACTAAGGCAATATGAGAGGTAAGAATGGAAAAAGACAAAATGTGGGTGGAAAGAGCAAAGACAGGTAAGACTTTATTGACAGAGGTTACAATTAATTTTGTGTCCTTGGTGTATTTCATTTTAGGCCACTTTTTGTCATCTGGAAAAAGTGTGTACTTGTATGTGTTCTTTGTCAAGTACTTAAAATGCATTAGCTATATTTGATTCTGTATGCTTTTTTTCTTCTGTTATATTTGAAACCCCTGTATCATTTTAATATTTCATATTCTTATAGGCACAGTAAATAATTGTTAATTATATATGTAAAATACAACTGCTATCTAGACTTCAGAAGCAAATTCTTGTAGTTTGTTTTTTTTTCCATTCTGTGTGAGACTTTTAGTACAATATGTTAATTACTACACAGGTTTTCTAAAGGAAGTTTGCACCTGGAATCTTTGAGTGAAACACAGCATTCAGTATAAAAACTGTGGTTTTGTTGTGTTGTTTTTGTTTTTGGTTTTTTTTTCTTTTTTCTTATATGAGGGGGAAAAAGCAGTCGTAATCAGACTTGGTAATGAATATTTTTCCTGGGATATCAAAACTCTTCTGCTTTGCTCCACAAGAAGGTGCAAATTTGGCCAGGCTTTGCACATTCACTTCTCTGCGCAAGACTTTTCTCTTCGCTCTCCCAGGGATTTCTGGTTCTTGATACTTTGTCATATTTGCATATTCCTAGGCCTGTCTCTTTCTAGGTAGATATAGAGAGCAGCTTACTGCACTCTCTGCTCTGTCATCTGATCATTAGTGGTTTAAATCCTTAATTCTGGGTTCTTCGCCTCCTGGCTGGAAGGATTGACTGAAAGCAGCAGCTCCCAGCTGTTGCCTAAGGGCCCAGCCTTGGCCAGTGGTGGGTCTGCCTTGGAGCCCGCTGGCATTGGCTCTGTTGACACCAGGAAAACTGCTGGCAGCTTCTCACAGAAACACTACCAAAAGGCCTCCACTACCAAAACTCTGCCAGGCCAGCCCAATACACTAGTCACTTTACATCCTGGAGGATAACAGTTAAAAATAAAAGGGGAACCATAACCCATTCTGGAAAGATCCCAGGCCAAGGTTCAGTTAAATGAAGTGTCTGAAATAAATTTAGACATCTGTGCAGGAGCATAATCAGTACAGGTCCTGGGAAGGATTTGATAGCTGAAGTGAATGACCCATGCTATATTAAATGACCTAAGTTGCCTCAGACATCCATGTGAGGCTGGCATGTAAAACACTGTCATAGATCTCTGCCTTCTGGAAAACCATTTGGGCATGTAAAATTGCTCTGTGTTTAGGGTGTGCCATATTAACCCTACTCAGCAGAGGCAACAGAACAATTTAGCTCCATAAAACTGTAACTAAACAGCTGATCACATGAACAACTCTTCAGACAATTAATGTTTCAGGGACTTAAACATCCAAATTCATATGTCTCAGTTTGTGAGCAGAAATCCAACTTCACTATATGAACTTCCAGTCCATATCCAGAATGGTAACCAGCTTGGATTTTCCTGTCTCTGCAGACAGGAGATTCAAAAGTGTTCAAAGCATTTTCCTGTTGCTGTGAAGCCCTTGTACTTCAGTTGCAAGTCCTTTTGTTTGGGATTTGCATGCTGTGGGCGTTCAGTTGCAGTGATAACACACTTCATGTGTGTTCTCTAATTTCCCCTCCTGGCTCATTTCACTAATGGTAGATTTCTTGTAGCAACAAGAAACCAACCAATACTTCCCCAGTATCTCTGCTGGACCTTTTTTTTGCATCCTCTATTGCTTCTAAAATGCTCGTAGTAATACCAAATATCAACATGATGTGTGAATTGCTTTGAGATGAAGCTGAGCTTCCATATATCAGGCTCTAATATTCCCTTTAGTGCCTGCAGGCTTGTCCTACAGTTCCTAAGGAAAGTAATCCTGTTTTTTTTAGAGTACATATCCCAGAGCGCAGCACCGTAGCAGCTTAAGCTGCTAGAACTCCAGGTTGCAATGATCCTGTGTTGCCATGGGCTAGCATTCCTCTTTTCCTTTCCACAGTATAATGTTCAAGCAGCAATGTCATGGGTTGATTGAAGGAGGTAGCTGTTTTTTCCTAGTAAGATTATTTTTCAGACAGATTAACTGTCTGGAATGGTTCATCATATGCAAGGCTGAAGGAAGGGAAGGGTCAGGAATGCAGTGTATCAGCTCTAAATCAGATTAAACTAATAGAGAATTGCACATTTATACCTCACTGCAAGATCAGGGAGTTCAGTGCTTCTGCCTTCCCAGGCTGTGCTCTTCAACAGAGTAATATTTCTCGAAGACTTATTATCAGGCTGCATTAGTGGAGTGATCCTCTGAATTTATATCTCTGTGATTTATGAAAACATTCTTGTTCAGATGGGGTTTCCAGTCAAACAGCTGCAGAGCCTGCAGAGCACGTTACTGTGTTTTAGAGGTGAGTTGCCTGTGCTCTCTTTCCTCGTGAACCTTCTGTGTGTGCACAGAACGAAGTCAGGTGCTCTGTGTCCACAAGCACCGCAGTACCAGACACCCAGCACTCTGATACTGCATTAATCCCAAAGATGACGAGTTCACGGTCTTATTCACCTATCACCAGTTTACCTCTCATGATAATGAGAATGTTGATACCAATAATTATTTCAGATCTATTAATCACAAGCAGCAGATTAAGTTAGAGGCACTTAACATAATTTTCAGGAGCAGGCTCAATCTTTTGAAACCTAAGGCTAAAAAGAATTGGTTGAAAGCCATTTTTTGGCCTTTTATCATCTGTGTTGCTGCTGGGGTTGTAGGAGATGAGTTGAAGTTTGTCCTCATCCTTGCTCTGTTGGAGAAAAGAGCTGTTGGTCAAGATTCCCTTGACCTTTTGTTTTGTCAGGGATGTTAATGTGTGACATGCCAAGTGGGACTCCTCTATGTTTATATTAGGCTACCAAAGTTGGAGATAGAGACAACTCTTGTTGACAACAGGAAGGATTCCATCAGACCTGTAGACAAGAATCTTGACATTTTATTTAGCATTTACGTCTTGATTTTTATGAGCTTCTGAGTTACTTCTTCACCTAAAGGCATTTCAGCTATGAATTGCACCACAGGGCAGTTTCTGACTATGTGCTTCCTTCTCCCTCCCCTACTCTGTGAGATTCCAGCTCCAAGTGTGACTGGCCGCTATTTTCTCAGTTTTGTCTTAGGTGTGGACACAACTCTTGGTTCAGCTCTCAATGGAAGTGCCTCTGAACCTCTGCTGTTTGTTCAGTGACCCTTTTGCACTTCTGCCAACGTGCTCTTTACTAGTCTACTTCCTTTATTAATATTTCTAATTTATTTTTGGCTAGAAAGCTGACAGATATGAAGGACCTTTACAACTGGCTGTCTCACCCTTATGTATGATCAAACATTTTGAAGTCTTAGCTTCATCTGTAAACTAAGTCAGAGTGAGGCTGCCTATTCAGATACTATATAAGGCTCCAATTCCTTGGGCAGATCTTGCTGATTCTGGAAGAGCATGGGCCTATTTCCTTCATCCACAGCCTTCCACTGCTTTTTATTGCAAAATTCTATTGTTCATCAGATTTGTCATCATTGTTCCTGACTTGCTAAAATGGAAGAAAAATAATTTCGGAAACATAGTGTTTCTGTTTGTGTGAATGAAAGCAGTTCCAGGAGGTTTGCAGTATTACCTTTCATGTGGCAAGAGGAAAGGAATTGTCCTTGCTGATCAGAACATTTAATTTCCTCAGTGGCCCAGCTGTTCTCTGTGGCTTTGTTAAAAATATTTCTGTGTCCAATGCTGATAGAGTTGTTGTGGTGTTTTATTTATACCTTCACTATCATTCCAATGTCATCCTGGAATGATATTGCAATTGGCAGAGCTTGGTGATCTGGCCTTGATGAGGGTGCTGAGTTGCAGAGTCTGTTATCATTCTGGAATGCTGCTTGAAGTCACACCAAAACAGAATGGACACTGAAAGACTGAAGGCAGATATGTGATCCATGTGTTGTTCATTTGTTCTGTATTTTTTCTACAGTATGAATAAAAGTAATGCTTGAATTCTGTTTAATAATTAAGAATCTTAGATAAGAATCACTTATGCATTTTAACATTAAAGATATAATTTCCTTTGTACTTACTGATTTTTCAGGTAGCTCTTAAATTGGGTATTCTTCCGAGTTTTGACTTCCCTTTGTTTTTTCCTCTTTTCCCCTCCCCACAGGGAAGAAGATTCTTGAGTTTTTTGTTCAGCTGGAATGTAAACTTCATTAAAATGATACATGGAACTGTTAAAAACCAATTACAGTTCTTTCCAAGGTATGCATCCCAGTTAGAGTACTTAATTAGTAAGAGCTTGTCTAAAATCTTGTCTCACTCTAAAAGTACCTAGTGTATTGAAAAAAAAATCAGGATCCAGAAACTCTCAAATCTTCAGAATATAACTGCTATATTGTTTCAGCAACTTCATTTAATAGTTGCTCTGATGTGCCTGGGTGTACAGTTATGGGAGTAGTAAATGTTTATTTGTCATTAGCTAAAGCAAATGTCTTTGATAGAAATTGGACTGTGTTATTTGCAGGGCTTGTGTGAGGGTTGCAGGTCCATTTCTCCTTTTGTAGGGTGTTTCTATTTTTTCCTATGAGCAACCTCTAATTTAATTTGCTAGGATTCTATATAAGGCGTTCTAATAAGAAGTGACTTGCAGGATCAATCATAGCCTGAGAACTTGGCTGATGGATGAAAAACATGGAGAGTTTTTTTCTTTGATTATTCAGGGAAATATTGCAGAAGTAATTCCTTGTGTTAAAATCAGAGGCTTTCTAATGCTTTCAGGTAGAATAATGTATTCCTGTACATCTCTCTAAAGACTTTAAGGCATTCTTCATGACATAAATGATAAAGCATCTCTGTGAATATTTCGACTCTCCCACCATAAGAGATATTTCAAGTATCATGTAATAGTGCTTGGTTTCATTAATTAAGAGTTAACTTGGTAGTTATGGGTGTAGACTTGGAAAAGAGAATTTCTTCTTCTAAAAATCATGCTGATGCACAGAATTGAGAACAATCTTGGTACTTATAAAAAACTTCATGTTTCACCTTTATGAGTTGTACATAGATATGGTTAGTATGCTTGCTTCAAAGTGTTTCCCATATGTTAACACAGGTCCTTGATGGAACACATTTCAGAAGTTTACTTCAGGGCCTGGAAGAAGGTGTCAGGAGAATTCATAGAGGTAACACTATGCTTGAAATTTCATTTGGATAGTTTTGAATTTCAAGGTGGGAAAGACTCATGACTTTCCACCTCAGAGAGGTTCCTTAAACAAGCCTTAAAGAATTATTTCCCTACGGCAAGGGCCGCTCCAGCATTGTCAAGGAGTAACAATATGTCATGCTTTGAATGTTTTCCTACAAAGATCAGCTTGGCTGCAGTTAGACACCTTTAATTCTGCTGCTGAAATATTGGTTCACACAACTATGCATATACACAATGTTTTTCATAAACACACCAGTTATCTGAATTACTGAAGCTTTTATTCATTATATGAAAGTCTGTATAGTTGATAGCTCAAGTATTTATCTAGTTTTTGTGGATTTCCATTGAAGTGATTAAAGGCATAATTACAGCATCACAACAATGCTGGAGCAAAATTTCAGATACCAAAATATTCTTATTTACCCTGCTTTTAACTTCTGACAATGGGATTAATTGTATATTCTGAAATTTTGAAAATCAGTCAAGGCAGACTGAGACCCCGCATGGAAAAATCTGGGCCAAGTAAGAAATAATACCAGATACTATTTTCAGTTTCTTGTTTTAGGGAAAAATATAGTTGCTGCACAGCTACACTACTTATTATTGTTTTGTTGTGTTAACAGGAGCATGTGTGTTTTTACTGTAGGTACTTGAATATAATTGCATTCAGGATTTCATGCATCATGGAATTCATCTTCCCAGAAGTTCTTGTGTTCATTCTAAAGTTAGAGAGGTAAGTTCCAGGAAAGCATGACATGAACTAGTAGCATCAAAATGAGATCAGTTGCTACAAAGTGGAAAATTTCTATTTTGTGCTAAAATACTGTACCAGATGTGGCTGGAATGGAAATACTTTCCTTCATAGCAGCCTGTATGGGGCTGTGTTTGGGGTGTGCTTTCCCTAGGGAGTGGGCTGGGCATGAGCAAGAAGTTGGGAGAGTCACAGCTGAGACAGCTGACCCAAACTGACCAGAAGGATACTGCATGCCGTACAACCATCATTCCCTCAGCAAACTGAGGGAAAGTGGGTTTTGGGGAGGCAGCCATTGCTTGGAGAATGGCTGAGTATTGGTCTGCTTGTGGCAAGTGGTGAGTGATTGCATTTGCATCACTCCTTTGGGGATTTTTTTTGGTCCCCTTTGCTTCATTTATTAAACTGTCTTTATCTTGACCCATGAACTTGCTTTTCTCTTCCAATTCTTTTCTTCCCCACTGAGCAGGTGAATGGCTGTGGGTGCTTAGCTGGTAACTTGGGCCAACCCACCACAAATACTTAAAAAAGAGCATATTCTGAGAAAAAATGTTAGAACAAATTTTATGAAGAACCTGCTTCTAGTTTTGCACCAGATTTGTCTTTGCTGCTCAGAGGTAGAAATAGCAGGGGATTTACCAGAATGCCAGAAATAGTTTTTGCTGTCTGTTGTCTAAGCTTTCTTTACCTATAGAATTGAACTTTCTGTAGATGATCACAGAGACTAAAAGTCATAAGCTTCTTTAGGAAAACTTAGTAGATGGGTCTGAAATGAAACTTGGCTTTTTACTTTTTATTATATGTAGGGCATTTATATATGTTTATAGGGACAAGCCTTGATTCTAGTTGTCTGTGGCTTTTAGTCATGGGCAGAACATTTGAAGCAGAATGAGAAGTGCACAAGGCTTTTTAAGGCATTTGTATTTGATCAGTGCCCCTTCCCCTCCCATGCTTTTTCCCAAATACAGACTCCAGAGCGTAAAGTGGATCATATATAGCTTGACATACCAGTGTACAATACTATAGTAGGTTTTTTGTTTGTTTTGGTTTGCATTGTTTGGGGTTGGTTTTTAGGGGGTTTATTCTGTTTTGTTTTCTCAGTAGCTGTAGAATTCCCTTGTTGTGTGATTCCTGATCGATGGAACAGGCTTTTGACAGGGCATTTCATGTTTTTCAGACTCAGAGGCTTATGATCTTGAAAGAGGACAGTGAATAAATATGTCTTTGGGCTGCAAGTGGAGTAGGTCTTGGAATAAATATGAACTGACCACTAGAGGGTCAACTTCTTTTCAAATTTTGTGTAATCTTGTATTCTGTTTTCCAAGATCTTCAGGGAATTATCAGTGCTGTATTGATCAAGGCCAGAGATGTTCAGAGGATGATCTTGTCTCGCTTTCTGATTAATTACCAACCTTAGAACATAGCTCAAACTGCCCAGTGTTTCAAGTGGAGCAATTTTTCATATCAAGTTACATGATGTCCTTTCTCATATTCTGCTCTGGTCTTCCACTTTCTCTTTCTTTTCTGCATAATTCAGATACAAAAATAACAGGATTTTTAGCTAATTAAGCACAGTTTTGAGTCCCAAGGAGTGCTGATACTTGCTTTTCATCAATGCATAAAAAATGTATTAGGTTTGTACATTTGTATTTGGGTAACTCCACTTACCAGATAAGTTCCTTTGTTCTTAACAGAGGAAAGGCTTATCAGTTGTTCATAATTTCACGGTTTCAAAGTACTTCTGCCAGTTACTTTAAAAATAGATTTTTACAGTAACAAAAATGCGGTCTTGCTGTGAAATTCTCTTTGTTGTAGATCTTTATATAAACTTATTGACTCTATAAAGTTATAAAATATTATATTTATTAGATTGATTTAATTTTACTATTTTTGAGACTTTCTAATAAAATATAGGGTGAATTAATGTGTTTAGTATTATCATTCCCGTAGTATAAAAACTCTGGTCTTACATAATTATGAAATGAGACAACCCCTTACCACTTCCTGAATGTAGTGTTAAAATGGCTTTGGGGCCTGTTTTATTTGTTTTTCTTAGATGCTGAGTTATTTTCATAAACAAAGTAAAGTTCGTCAAGGAGTCGAAGAAATGCTCTATAGATTGTATCAGCCCATCCTCTGGAGAGCACTGAAGGTAATTATCCTTTTCAGAAAATATAACTGTCTTTCTCCAACTATTAAATTTTGGGTCCCTTCCACATCTTCTGTGTTTATTATTAGCTTTTAAGATTAAATGGCCACAAAAACCAAAATGAGTGTTTGATATCACAGATGTAGCTGAGTAACTTTGCAAGTTGTAATTAGGCATAGCATGCACAATAATATTCTAATTTGTTAATATAATTTACTTGTAAAATTAAGTTTTATTTACAGGCACCTAGAGTGCTTTCCAGGATTGCAGTGGGTATTCTTATCTTCTCAATTTGAAAAATCTGTGTAATCTTGTATTCTCTTTTCCAAGATCTTTAGGGAATTATCAGTGTTTTATTGATCAAGGCCAGAAGTGTTAGGAGGATGGTTTAGTCTCACCTTTTGATTAATTACCAACCTTAGAATACAGCTCAATGAATTTATTAGAGTATTAATTTAGAAAAAACTTTTATTCTAGTTGGATTGCATGTACGGATGTTCATGGTATGGATGTGCACTCAGAATGAAATTTCTTACTTGTAGTTCTTTTATGGTGTGTGTGTGTTATGTCCTCCTGTGGATTGCACGCACAGACTAAAGGGGACCTACTGCAGTTTGCCCACTCAGTTACACTCTGTGATTAAGAGGAGCTAAACTTCCTTCTTTAGTAACAGCTTTTATTTTGTCTGAAGCTATGAAATCCCTGTTTGTGAGAGCGTACACATACAGCCAAGTTAAGTTCTGGTAAACATTTACAACTTCATTTACTGGTTGGTCATACAGCATCTTCTCTAGACGTGAGAAAGGTATTTGAAATTTTCAAAGTTGAAAGTATTTACTGTTGACTTAGAAAGTTGTTTGCAATGGATTTTATGAGCTACAGGAAGGAGTTGAGAGCTGTTTGGTTTCAACAGAACCCTGTGGTAGAGGTGGGAAGATGAATAGATTAATTGCTAGCCCAGTATTTGTTTGGTCTTACATTAAAGGTTGGATCCCATCCCTTTAAAATTAATATAAACAAGGAACCTTCTAGATGAAACATTTATGTCCTGGTGCAAGAGAATGATGGCTACAAAGCATGGCTTCCTTTAATTTCTACATTTCTGTCTCTAAAAAGAATAGGGGTTTTAACTGATTTTTGGTAAGTTAACAAAATTCAGTATTCCATTCTTGAGGGAGTTGCTGTCTGTCAGTGGAAGGTCGTAGTCACTTTCAAAGCCCAGGACTCAAATGTAAGACTAGAGCACTTTGGAGGAAGAGTCTGTCAAACCTTATTAAATCTGCATACATTTATTTGGAGAAATGTAACAGAAGGTGTGTCTTGTGGGGAAAAAAAGGTTAATGATTGATCTGCAGCAAGACAGGAGAATTCCTGATTCCAGAAGTGGTTGAAATTTTTAACAGCTGCTATTCATAATTTGCACATCACTAATGGTTCCATTGCTGGAACAAATTATATAGTACTGCATGAATTATTTGACATTTTCAACTGTTGCTGTGACTCAGAATCACCAGTAGTTTAAGATACAGAACTAAGAAGAGAAGCTTGTAACTGTCCTTACTGTGATGGATTCTACTCCAAAGCTTGAAATGTCAGTTTAATTTTAGATAACCAGTTTGATGCTCTTATTTTAGCCAAATCCCTAATTTAATATAGTGAAGAACAAATCCTGTTCTAGAACACTGGTTATGAAACAGAAAGGACATACAAGGCCTGTTTACTCCTCCTTGCAGAAAGCAAAAATACTTCAGTTGTAAGAATGCAACGAATTCCAGAACTGTTCCTGTTGAAACCACTAGATTTCATCTCTGAAATCTTTAAACTGAGAATGCACATTTATAATGCACAGTTCTCTGGTTTTTAAATTGCTTGTTTTGCAAATACTTAAATACAAAAATTTTGCAAATACTCAAATACAAAAAATTGCACAAGCTTCTGTTGGGGCTTTTACCAACATATATTTTATAAACCTTTATGCAATATAAGCCCATATGTAACTTCTTCATCTTTTCTCATGTTCTTATTGTGAAAAGTGTGTGTCATGCAAACATAAAAGAGACGTGCAGTGATTGGTTGTTAGTATGAGAAGATATATGGATATAAAAAATATGGATATTTAGTGTGAGGTAAGTAGTGATTAAGCTATTTCTTATCAAGCTGCAAAAGTCAAGAACCACTCCTCCAGGAACTCAAGCTGTTGAAGGAAGTGACTCCTTTAAAGTGGTGTGTTTGGTTGTCTTTTTTTAATTTTTTAACATCCCACACATTTAAACTAACATGTCCTAGGGAAGCAGTGTTTTAAATAATCGGAAGTGAATTTCAGGACCTGTAAGACCAGATAAAATTTAAAAGAAAGCTATGCAAATTAACTGAAGAAAAAAATTAAAATACTGTTTCAAAAGGTTCTGAAAGTTCCTCAGAATAGGACAAGCATAATGGTAAAGAAATATTAGTCATTTAAATAACTGCAGGCTCTGGCATGGAAAAGTCAGTGTGGATTAAAACAGGCCATGAATTTAAAGTCTTAAGTTCTACCTCTGTGAAGACATTGTACAAGCCTGAATATGCAAATACATTTGGGATAAATTCCAATTAATTAAAGGCAGGAATTTGAACTCTGGGTACTCAGTTCGGAATTAAAAGTGAACTTAATGGAATTCAGTGTAATGCACTTAAAAAGTTATGGAAATTAACTTTCTGGAATGGCTATGGTAGACAAGGTCTAGGTTATTGCACAAAAACACATTTGAATTAATTTTCACATGCAATGTTAGTGCAGCAGAGTTATTTCACCCTGCATTCACATATTATCTTGTTACGTGTTAATTCTTAAATATAGACAAGCTCAGAGTTAAAGGATTTTCTACAATTTTATAGGATAGAATTAAGAATTATGATCTTTTCACCTATAAACTGTTTGCATTATCCATAATAATGAAAGGAAAACACAAATCCCTAACTAAAGAATGTTTGTATGTGCTTTATTTGCTTTTGTAGTATTCAATTTAGAATTGCTAGTAATTTGGTTGACTTGAAGAATTTGGAATGTTATGATTCTCCTCCATCATATCAGGATTGGTCAAGAACAGAAGCCCCAAACAGATTGTAAATGAAGTAATTGTTGCTCATTTCTTTTGTTTTTTTCTGGTTTTATCTGTCATTAGCTTATTTAAGTCTAAATATTACATGGTTATTGCCATGTCTCTTTTCCCTGCCTTTGATCTCAATGTGCTTTATGACAAGGGAAGAAGAAAATTAGACAATTAGAATACTCAAGAATTTCCCTGAACTGTCTCATCTTGCTGTTAAAATTAGGCCTACTTTGCTTGTTATATTGAGAGATTTTTTTTTTTTTCCTTTGGACTCAAAATCTGGACAAAATTCTTCCTTCTCTCTACTTTCCAAGAGAAGTCAGCAGAGGCTCTTAATCACTGCATTGCTATCTTTGATAAATAAAATGCAGTTTGGTGGTTAGATTTCAGCTTTTTCCTTGAGATGCCTTGAATTTCTTCATGGTTTCATTGCCTGCTCTCTTTTTCTTTCCTTTAAGAGTTCACGGGGTCAGTTATCTTTCACTGAATGAGTGTCTAAATATGCACCTTTTTGCTTTGCATTTGGGGTTCTACAACCAGTAGAATATATGGTGGGGTACACTGAAAACTGTTGAATATGGTAAAATGTCTGAGGGTTGTGAGGCTTCCCACAGATTTTTGATGAGCTGCCTGGAGCTCAGAACATGGTCCTGTTACTTATGTGCAGAGATGCAGAACTGAATGTGTTTTTGCTGGATAAGTTACTCCCCAGGCTTTCTGGTACTTAGTTACTAAATACTATTTTCTTGAAGAAATAGGCTTGAGCTGTTTAATTAAATCACCTGTCTCTTGACAAGCGAGTTAATTAATTCAGTCTGATTGAATTCAAGAATCTTCTGTCCTGAAGAGGAGCTTTAAGGCCACCAAGAGAAATCCCAACTGCTTTTAATTTATTCAGCATTACAGAAAGCAGAAGGGCTCTGACTGTGATTCCGCAGGGTCATTGAAGCTGATACGCTTTGAAAGCTGATTGTAACAATAACTCAGTTTTACTGAATGGGCAGAAATGTAAGGTAAAACATTAAATCTCACATGTGACTTTAAGGTCTTCCGTCCATTTATAAATTCATCTCTTCCATCTACTTAATTAAAAACACTAACTTGTTAAAATGTTTGGAGAACTGTATTTGACAGGATGCACCTGTGGATATTAACAGTTGGTCCTTATGGCAAAAATATTTTTCCTCCATTGTAACAGGCCAGAAACTCAGAAGTTCGAGCAAATGCAGCATTTTTGTTTGTTGATGCTTTTCCTGTTCGGGATCCCAGTTTTAATGCAGAAGAGATGGACACTGAAATTCAGAAACAGTTTGAAGAACTTTTTGTAAGTTTTAATGAAATTAAAATGTTAAAAATGAAACTTTTATCAAAGCTAACTCAAAAGAAAATTTGTTGATGCAGTTTAAAAGTTTTGGAATTTCTGGATAATTGTAGGGAAATAGAGGTCTGTGGCGCAGAAAATACAAAAGTAAACTATTATTTTAAATTTCTATAGTATGTTTTCTGCAGATGCTATACACCACTTTAAACTCTACAAAGGAAATATTTATGTTTGTTGTTCATTAATCTGTGGATGAGAGGTGCCTTTGAAAGATTAAATGCATGAGTAACAGCTCTCGATCCTTACTTAACCCAGGACTGGGGAGCAGAGCTTCGCAGTTACTGTGGAAGCACTCAATGAAAGTTTGGTACTGTGTTACTAAATACTTCTGAAATTAAATATAATGGAGTTAACCTAAAAATCTCCTTACCAGTCCAGATGGGTGAAAATGGGCATAGTATTTTCATTAATAAAATGTTGGGGGTTTCCTTAGTAAACATCAGATAATTGAATTAATTTCAAAGTTTTTATGTTCCATAGGAACAGAGATCAGTGTAGATTCATATAAATAGAAGTCTAAATATTCTTAATTAAGTAAAAAATGCAAGATTTGATTTACTTAAAATAAATAAATGCAAAAGTCCAATTTAAAAAGTTGGCCAGTAGTTGTCTTAATTTTGCTTCTGATTTAAATTTTCTTGTTTTCTTCATAGTAAAATGCCTTGAGGGACTATTAATATTACAGTTCTTTTATTGTATGACAATTTTCATAATGAGTAAAAGGTAATGGCATGCATTTTGTTTATGATAGGTTCATGTCAAACAGCAGTAGAGTCACAATAATCCATATGCTCGCAGTATTATTCTTCTGTTTGTTTTTAGAGCCTCTTAGAAGATCCTCATCCAGTTGTGCGCTCTACAGGGATACTTGGAGTTACTCAGATCACATCCAAGTACTGGGAGATGATTCCTCCAACTATTCTTGCTGATCTTTTAAAAAAGATAACTGGAGAGCTGGCATGTGATATAACATCTGCTGATGTTCGATGCTCTGTTTTTAAAGTAAATGTTTTTCTAAATTTAAAATCATGATTGCCATTTTTATATTTTACTTGATGTACAGGTTTCTAGTATAGGCCACTTTAACTCAAGAAAAATACTCGTTCTACAAAATGTCTTAGGCAATAGAATTCCTAATACATGGAGGTTTTGCACATTTCATAAAAGCCACATGTTTGGAAAACACAAATGCCTTTTAAAATAGTAACTGATTGGCTTTCTGACTCTCTTAACATTTTTCATTTCCAGTTATACACATACTGTTGGAACCTGATAATTTATTTTTTTTTAGCTATCAGAAATGTTTCTTAGACTTGAAAATATATGTAGACAGGTTCCAGGATGTTCTTATATCACTGGCTTTAACACATCCCAAGACATGCACAATTAGGATTTCGTGCCCCACTTTGTGTGTCTGAGGTTTGGATGGATATAATTCCACTGTTTGTCTGGTGATGCCTCCTCCCATGCATTGCTCACTATGTTAGAACTAGTTCATCTACATCTTTCTGGCATGTGAGAAATAACTGATAGCTTGGACAGAAAAATTAACACCCTAAGCAGCATTTTCACTTGAAGATTCTGTGTCTGTGTCAGTTCAGCCTTAAATTGAAGCTGTCGTCCTGGTAATCCACACCTGCTCCACTACTGCTTCATGGGGGAGCTGTCCTGGATAAGCAGAAAGTGCTGATTTAAAAATGAATTGGAAAAAAGAAATGTATTTTTAATTTGAAATCAGCATGTTTTAGCGAGCTGATGTGCCCTCAGGTGGAGGGCAAGACCATGGTCTCAGTGTAGATCTGAAGCTGATTCAGCTAAAATGACTTCACTGAGCACAATTCAGTGTTAATTTGAAATAATAAAAGCAGTATTTACCAAAGAATATTGCAAGAAAAATACGCATGCACAGTGTCTGTCCCTGCTTTATTTAACATGAGAAGTGTCATGGTCCTCTTCAACAATTTTTGGCTACAGATTTTTCAGCTCTACTCTTTCTGGATTTGTTGATTTTTTTCATTTTAGTGCCTACCAATAATTTTGGACAACAAACTAAGTCACCCACTCCTGGAACAGCTCCTACCTGCAACCAAACACAGTCTTCATGACAATTCCGAGAAAGTGCGAGTGGCTTTTGTGGACTTGCTGCTCAAAGTGAAGGCTACCAAGGCTGCTAAGGTAGGATAATGACACTTGATAAGTAGCAAGGAGACAAAATCAAGGCATTTATTAAACAAAACAAAAAAAAAAAAAACAAACCCAAAAAACCCCCATTTTGAGACTGCTGCAGTGTTCCTAAAAAGAAAGAAATACCTGCTTTTCTTTACTAATAATCATAATATTTGTGGTATCCTGAGTGCTCTGTGGACTCTTGTTCTCTCCGGGTGCTGTGTGGAGGGGAGCAGTGGTACAACCACACTCCCTCAGCTGCCCAGCTCAGGGCAGGACTCTTCTAAATGCTTAACATCTTTCCCCAGTAGCTCTTTTTGCTTTGATTCTCTTATTTTTATGATGTCTGTTTGTATTTTGTGGGCACATCCTTCGGGATTTTGGTGTCTTTTTGTAGTGATTTTGAACATATTTTGTGTTCTGCTGTGGACTTCTGTTTAGGGTGATACTGTCCAGCCACAGGCATTATAGCATCTTTCAGCTCTTACTCCTCTCTCTACTGTTAATAGTCTCCTATTTTTAATTTTATATTTTAATTTAACAATGTTTTTGTCTCTTGTTAAGCCTAATAAAGACATAAAGCTATTAGAAAGCATCCAAAGGAAGGCTATGAAGATGGTGAAGGGTCTAGGGGGGTAGCTGTACGAGGAGTGGCTGAGGTCACTTGATTTGTGAATTATTCTGAGTTTGCTGCCATTAAAGACAGAAAAAAGATAATTCTCAGTGTCAGGGATTTTTTGGGGGAAGGAAAGATAAGATTTACATAAAGAAAAAAAAATCCTAGTAAGTGTTAGATGTTTTTCAGTAACTTCCTATTGATTCAAAAAGTGTAATGTATATCTCTGGTAAGTCCTGGAATCACTTTAAACTTACTACAATGACCTTCTTATTATGACAATTCTAATAGGAATGTCCATTGTTTGAATTCACAGGGTGATTAGCTGTTGCAAATATTGCTACTCAAGAATAACATAGTATTTTTCAATGCTAAGAAGTCTTTCTTTTTGGTTTTTTGTTTTAATCTGCAGTTGTACAGCATAATTAATTCAGAATCTTCTCACAAAAATTACAAATGTAATGCTACTGCTGGCATAACAGCTGTGTAGTCTTTCTGAATTTCATAGCCTTTGATTTCTGTGTTACAGAACTAGAGCCCTGCTAAGAATGGGATGCATTCAATATTTAGTAATGTAGGGTTTGGGATGGTTTTGGAAAGGGTGTTGATCTATACAGGTTTTTAAGGTGTATACAATACTTATAAGTAGTTTGGTCCTACTTTGTCCTGTAAGGAGAATATGAAACATGGCACATAACGACAAATAATGGTATTTTATGGTGATATCCTTGTAGAGCAAATAGTTCTTCCCTGTATCTATGGAAGTGCATTAGTATTGCAGGTGTATTGAAGTGGAACTGCTTGAACCACAATTTTATCAGTGAGTCAGAGATACCAGGAGATTTAAAACATCAGAACAGCAAAATAACATTATTACAGAAGAATTTGACCTCCAGGACACGTTGGTGTAAAAATAAAAAATACTCATGTTTTCCTGGTTAATGTTCCTTATATTTGTTTAGACTATTGACATGGAAACCACTTTAATGAAGGTGATTGTTTTTTCCTCTATTTTTTTAAACTCCTTTGAATATCCGTTTCTCACTTTAAAAAGTTCTGGAATATCTGTCCCATGGAGCATCTCCTGTCTCGCCTTGAAGTCGATTCTCGGCCGGTGTCCCGGCGCATCGTGAACCTCCTGCTGAACTCCTTCTTCCCCACTAACCAGCCCGAGGATGTGTGGTGTGAGCGCTGTGTCACTCTGATCCAGATGAATCCAGCCGCAGCCAGGAAGTTCTATCAATATGCTTATGAATTTACTGCCCCCACCAATATAGGTAAAGTACAAAACCTTGTGAGCTCTTGGAATTACTGATATCACACCATGTCAATGCTTTTTTCTTCTTTTTTCTGTAACAGTGGTACATTGTTGCTAGATTTTTTTGGGGTTGGTATAATATTAGTTCGTAGTTTTTGAAATTCTTGACACCAGCAATAAGCACTGATGGCAAAGTCATCAGCTTTTTCAGCAATGAGGCGATCAGAGCTTTTCATCTCTGCTCTTAGATGCTGTGCTGTACACTCCAGCCCATGGTGGTGCCTGGTCCCTCTGCTCCTCTTTCTCCCCATATGTACCTTAAAATTATCTCATACCATATTATCTTTTGATACTTATTTCTCATGTAGAAATACGGTAGCAAAATACCCTGGTGCCCTAAGTGATTTGAGATATTCACATGAAAGATTCTACAGAAACTGAAAAAATCTTTACATCTGATAATCTGGTTATCTGGGATTTGTGCATCAGTATTTTCAAGCTGCTCAGAGAAAATCTAAAAAAAGTCCTCCTTCAGGAAGCTTCAGAAAGTTTCAGAGAAGAGGGCATGTACTGCCCAGAATGTCACTGCTTTTTAGAAAAGTGCTACTGAACCAAGTAAAATCAGGAAAATTTTGTTTGAGAGGCGGTCTGATAAAACCCCAGCAGTCAGCATGGAGTGACTTGGGCGAAATGCCCAAACCATTGCCCCTCAACTGCTCACGTTGATAAGGTAGTTATGAAATCACACTTAGGAAATCAGCTCGTTGTACTTCCACCAGAGTGGACATAACCCTTACACTTTTTCTAGAGCTGAATTCCTCATTCAGGAGTGCGATTGTTGGGCTATGACACCTTTTCCAAAGAATGGGAATTGACATAGGAGGGAATGTGCTCTTGAACGTGGGTCATTAAGTTAACAGCTGTGCCAGATGAAATGTAGGACTTGTGGGAGCTTCCTCTGATTCTGATTTGATTAGGTGGTGGTTATTTTTGGGTTTTTTTTTTAGTATACTGTTTTAATAATAAAATTACAGAACCTGATGATAATGTTGCCATTTCTTCTTCGTACTTGAGCATATAAAACATGTTCACATTTTTTCCATTTCCTTTACAAGGAACTTTTCTCCATTTTTTCCTAGCTGTTTCTGGTTCTGTTGCCTACTTTTTCATACTCGCTTTCCAGCATTATAATTAGAAGCATTTATTAGCAACATTCTTAGCAAATAGTACATGTCTAATTTATTCTTATTCTATTTAAATGTAGCTAAATTGATGCTCACTATTCGGCGCTGTTTGAATGCCTGCATCCAGAAAGCAATGAAAGAAAGTCTTGATGATAGTGGGGATGATGATGATGAAGATGAAGATGGAGGTGAAAAGGAGAACAAAAGTGTAAGAAAGTCCACTTTATGCTAAATTCTGGTAACTTCTTTTCAGTGGGGCTTAATTGAGACATAGGCAGTGAATAATAAGACAGAAGTCTAAGGAAAGCCCTTGGGCATCTGTGGAATTGGAAGGGAAGAACTGCCATTATTGGATTTTCATGTCCTGCAGTAGCAGAAATTTGGTCAAGTAGCTAGAATAGGGTAGAAGGAATATGAAGTGTATGCCTAATTCCAGTGCTGATTATAAATTGGTTTGGTTTTGCAGTTAAATTATTTTTAAAATTACCGTTGCAAGATATGTGAAGTTAGAGAAATTGAGACTGAATTGTGCAGTTCATGTTCTACAGCAACCACAGTGCCTTTGTAAAGTGACTAGAAGGATTTACAGTGTATTTTAAACCTTATTTTAGCTTCAATTTTTGTTTGAAAATATAATGGATAATATAATCTAAGTGTTTGTATTTCAGGTGTTGGATAATGTGTTGTCAGTAAATGATGTGGCCAGCATGGCAAGTTTGTTGGAGATCACTGTAATACTCTGGAGAAGTATCCACAAAGCACTAGATCACAATGAAGATGCCAAAGATTATGCCATCAGAAAGTTCGCTTCTGTACTTCCTGAATATTTTAAAGTATTTCAGGTAAAGAAAGCCTAGATTTTCCTTTATTTTCTTAGTATTTTCTTCAGATGCTTTCATATTTTATGTCTTTTATCTATTTTTATGGCATTAAGTATTCTTTTTCGTTGTTGCTGTAAACCACAAACAGCAGCAAGTTTTTTGGAATCCCACAAATGGGTAGAAACTATTCTCAAACTGTAGTGTCTGACTGATGAACTATTATCTAAATAGTCAGCTCAGAAATACTTATGCAATCAACTCCTCTCCTTGTAAGGTTTTTCTAGGGTTTTATTCTTTCGAATGTTTTAGAACTTTTGGGAAACAATAAATACAAATGTGCCATTGCAGAATAAATACTCAGTGTGCATTAGAGTCCACATGTTTTCCTACCCGCTGTCCCCCAGACTCTTCCACCAGCACCACTTCTTATGATTCAGCTGCAACTGAAGCAGCTTTTACACTGCGTAAGAGCTGGCAGAGTGCACTCACAGCCCAGAAAGCCAAACATGTCCTGCTGACCTGCTGGAGTGAGTCCAAAGGATGGCCACCAAGATGGTTAGAGAGATGGAGCACCTCTCCTAAATGGAAAGGCTAAAACAATTGGGACTGTTGAGCCTGGAAGAGAGAAGGCTTTGGGGTGACCTATTTGCAGCCTTCCAGTGCCTGAAGGGAGCCTGCAAGAAAGACAGAGAGGGACTTTTTACAAGGGAATGTAGTGACAGGACAAGGGGGAATGGATTCAAACTAAAAGGTAGTAGGTTTAGATTAAATATTAGGAAGAAATTCTTTTTTGTGGGAGTGGTGAGAGACTGGAACTCGGTGTCCAGAGATGCTGTGGATGCCCCATCCCTGGCAGTGTTCAAGGCCAGGTTGGATGAGGCTTGGAACAACCTGGCTTAGTGCACGATGTCCCTGCCCATGGCTGGGTGGTTGGAACAAGATGACCTCTAACATCCCTTCCAACCTAAACCATTCTGAAGTTTCTGCTAATTTGGATCTACTCTCTAATGATCTGTTGATGCACTTATTTATTGCTTTGGTTTGATATAAGCAGTTAATTAAAATCAGTAATTTTCAAATTGTCAGTCTCCTTGCTCTAATTGTTTTCGTGTTATTTTTGAGTAGGATGCTGTCCTGAGAGTGGCCAATAGTGGCTGCTGCACCCAGAGTGAATTTAGAAGGATTATGTACAGGTTATCTTTTTCTTAGTTGATGGCTTTTATGCTGAAGTATCCTGAATTATGGTGGCTGTTCCACTGCAACTTTGCTTTAGATAATCAAGGAGTGAAAAGCAATTCATTGCTACGTATTATTCTGCAGCACAGATACACCAAGTGCTCTCTACCCTGAAACCATCTGGAAGTTGTCAAAGACATTCCAAATCTGTTTTGGTAGAGGATGTAGCATCCTTTCTGAAAGGGTCTGGCGAACAGACAAGATATCCAGCTTTAGCAAGCAACCTCTTTGACTTTGATATTCTTATAGTGAGTAAGCAGCTTGGATCTAAAAGGACCTGTCATCAGAGGCTTAGTTCCTAAAAGGCTACAAACATACTGAAGCAGCCTGCCTCTTTCCTGAAAAAGCTACAAGTATATTTTAAAACCTCTTTTAAAACTATGAGCTTTAAAAAAGGTATTAGATGTTGGAATGTCTAAGTAGGTGATAATTTCATTTGGTTTTTTCCATGAAGCTTGGACGTAGAGATAAACCATTTTTGAAGAGTTCTTAACATAGATTGATTTCTTTATAACCTGAGTGAGATTATGTTGTGGCCTAGACCATGTATTATGACACATTGTAATGAATAACGCTGCATTAAACACTAACATCGTTATATAAGAACCCTTTTCTTTAGAGTCTTTTTAGTAAGTTTGTGATGTGAATGAATATTCATTTAAGGCACTGGTTACTTGAAAGGAGTTAGATGGTGTCATGGTTGTGCAATTAAACCTTAGTCACTACTGGAAAAAAAAGAGAGGTGGAGCTGCTATTTCTTTTGCGAAAATTATTAACCTAATGGAGCCGTGACTATTCGTGGTAGTTATTCTGGCAGTTTGTCAGAAAGCTGAAGGATACGATAATTGATAATTGACCTCCAAGAATAGGAATCAGACACTTCAGATTGCAAGCTACATATTGTTTTGAGCTTCTTTCAGTTCCATTTGTAGTGAAAAAGGGGAATCCTTAATTTGAACAAATTTAATCATACTTTTTCAGTATTCTCTCTCTTTCATTTTGCTTGCGTGTACCTGTACTTTTATATCATACAGTGTAACTCTTTTATCCTAGGACGAGCGGTGCATGACTCCATTGGTTATTCTGGCATCCTTTATGCCCCCTGCTGCCATTCCTACATTCAGGTACTGTTTTGAAATCCAAAATGCGAATGACAAGAAATTTCTTGTTGGCTGTATTTGTTCATTTTTCACAATTTGATATATTAAATGCCCATCTGGATAAATTCAGCCACTAAAATCTGTGATAAGTCAGTAACATTTGTGATGTTCAAGTCTGTCTAAGTCATCGGTGAATCCTTTGTTAGTATTATACTAATTGTTTTCTGCACTTACAGGTGTAAAGTTAATGCATCTCTTTGTCTGTTTGTTTTCTTTTAAGCTGTGGTGTGGTTTCCAGACTCAGAAATATTGACAGTGGAGCTGACCAAAGCAGATATTCTACCCTGATCGACTGCCTGTGCCGCTGGGGTCAAGTGGGGCACATTATGGAATTAGCCTGCGATTGGCTGTCTGACACACTCACCCCAACAAAGGTGTGCATATGCATATGACAGGGAATTCAGGAATTGCCAGATTGCATTAAGGCATCATGGTTTTTTTAAAATAGAATAAGACTTTTTAATGCTATATTATTCCCCTTTGAAATCAGCTCTAAAGTCAGATACTAACAGAGTTGTACTGGTTTTGTGCTTCCTTCTTATTTAGAATACTAAAACATCTGAGCGTCGAGTACGTGTCCAGGTAACACACGAATCAAAGCCAGACTTAGCAATTGATTACATCGAGTATTTATTGACTCATCCTGTCAATCGTGGTTGCCTCCTTTCTGTTCCTAAGAAGAAACTGAAGAAGCTTTTGAAAATCCTCAGTGCTGCAAAGGTAGTTTTCTCGTTATCATAAACAGTGCTTATAAAATAAGTGCTTAACATCATATATTCCCTGAGTCAAGCGAAAAGCCTGCAAGGACAAATAAATGAGGTTCATGATCTCCTCTCCCTTTGTAAAAAGGTTTTCCTTTTGATCTGTACTTCCAACAAATACTCTAAAGTAGAAGTATAGTAGTTCAGAATTGTTTATAGATGGCAGATTTCAACCATCTTCTCAGTTTTAAGTGTCTCAAAATTTTTGTCATCTAGTGTTGAGTGTTTTTAAGGGACCTGACTTTTAGAATATACAAATAAGGAATAATCTGAAAATCAGTTAGGGCATTGCAAAATGGAAGTAATTTAAGTATGCTCGTTGCTTTTTTGAGGTTGGTGCTTTGCTGTTTTTATCGGTTTGGGGGTTTTTTTAACCTTTTGTTTAAAGCTGTTGAGGAAAGAAACATTTGAAAGGATTTTCTGAAAAATATAAATTTAAACCTTCATATTTCAGAGGGTTCTTGGCTCGATTCTGAAAGGAACAGATTCTGGTGGCTGGAATCAAGCAACCAGCCTAAGAGCCTTCAGCCTGTTTTGCAGGTTGAGTATTCATCTTCAGCACAAGGTACGGTTATAGCTTTCCAAAATAAGCAGAAGTTACAGTTGACAGTATAAGGAAATTCCAAAACAGCTGGAAAGACAATTGTTAAACTTCCCTTTGGTTTTTTTTTTCAGTTTTCTGAAGAAGGAGAAGATTACCTCTCACTTTTGAAGGAGACAGGTGCTTGGATAGAAAGTCAAGTTGTACCTTTTATACTAGCAAGTGATCAAGAGGATGATATTTCAAAACACAGCAATGTTTCTGAATTAATTATCCAGGTTAGAGGATTCTTATAACATAAATCAAGCTGCTTTCAATCTGAAAAGCTGTATGTATAGCAATTTGTATGCAGACAAACTGCACTAGCATTTGTGTCATCACTTACAGTGTCCCTTACCCCGATCTTGATTTGCCCTTCAAAGAAAGTGTTTGATGATGTAATGTGGGTGAGGTTTTAGCTAGTTCTGAATTGTTTTCTGTTGCATTCTTCTGACATTTCATTTAACCCGAGGCAGGTTTTAGCACCGAGCTTTTACCAGATTTTGGTGAAAGGAAAGATTTGGTGATAGAAAAGATTTGGCGAACTTTAGTCACAGTCAGTGTCCTTGAACAACCCAGCTCACTACACACAGACTGATTAAAAGTTCTCACTCTGTCTGTACTTCTGTATTGTAATCTGTTTAGTATGTAGCATTGGTGTGTCTGTAGGGAAAAGCTCTTTTTGTCTGCTGGTTTTAATTTTGCTATTCAAGACAGGTAGAGATGTCATATTTTGCCTCAGTAAATGTTAAGTATCAATGCCTTGGATCTGAGCCTAAGTAAAAAAGAGAGGATTTACTGCCTTTTGAGAAACCGTTTACTGTTGGGAAAGGGCAATGGAAGCATTTGAAGGACTAGTTGGAATTCGTCTTTTCAACAGGTGTGAACTGAGTAAACTGCAGTTAGATACACCAGCTCTCAGGGCACCTTGGCTCAGAGTTCATGGTTTTGTGATTTTTGATTTTTACTGAATGGTTACTTTACATAAAGTTTGGGTTTCATATAATTTTGCACCTCTCTTCTAGGCCTACCTGACAGTATGTAAAGATGTCATAATGGTGGGCCTGGGAAATCTCACGTTTCAAGCCCACCTTTTAGAAATGGCTCTTCTGATTATGCAAACAGGTACCATATTTTGTATTAATAGCAAGAGCTGCATTTATACTTAGCTGACTTTTCTTGTATTAGCACGTTAGTTAATCCCTAACATTTAAAGGTTGGAGGGAATACTGGATTAATACTTAAAATATTAATTGGACTGTATGAAAATTGCAGCTAAGGGTGCTCAGAAACTATATGTATTGCCTACACTTGTAAATTATCACTGTTTCTTGTATCTAACTGAGTTTCATTCTCAGTTTGTACCTGATGAATATTAAAACTTTTATATTGTGCTATTTATCTCTTTCTTTAGAGAGAGGTGGCTGTTGTGCTCCAGTGTTGCTGTGTGCTCTAAAAGAAATTATCGAAGCTTCTTTAACTCAGAATATGGAGACAGAGGAAGTGACAAATCTTTTCCACACTCTACAGAACGTCTTTCAGAAAATTTTAGAATGTGTAGCACTTAGACTCAAGAAAGAACAGGACGAAGGGATTCAGGTATCTTATTACAGTGCAAATTGCTACCTAATTGCTAATGTGTAGATGAATCCATAATTTTTATGCAGAGGGTATACTTACACACTGAGGTTGTTACCTCACTCTTACCTACTGTTCAGGTAGACATGTCATTAAATTTTCAGTGAAATCTTCTAAGTTTTCTTGTTACCAATTTTTTTTGTCCATTTTGGTCTCATCATGACAGAAGAACCAGTAAATTGCAGAACAGTGCATTCTGTTGCCAATGATCCTGGACCGCGCTAGTACTTCTAGGTTTTTAATCTCACCTGCAATTAGATGAACTTCCTCAATCCAGAGCAAAGGATTTATTTATATATATTATGATCTTGGAGGAAAGAGAAATTTTCTTTATTATTTATTTCTTTTAGCCTGAACGATACCAACTTCAATATATGTATGATGTTCTAAAATTCTTGAAAAATCTCACATCTTCACAGAAAAGTTAACTTCCTGTATTTTAAAGCAGATACTAAATAGTAGTGAAATGAGTGGATCACTCTGGGAAATTTGATTATCTACTTTTCAGGATACTGAGAGTTTTTCTACTTCTGAAAAACGTTCAGTTCTTTTTTGTAAGAAGCACCACTTTGTTTTTACCAAATTTATGAGTAGACTTCCCAGTTGTTGCTGATTCCCCCTCTGATCCCAAGTGACTAGAATACCTCAAAAGCTTTGAAGGTGTGGTCTGCACTTCTTCACAGAGAGGCTTGCTGGTATATTTCGGTTATAATCCAGCAATCTGAAAAAAAAGATGTGTTTTTCTTTTTGGTTTTAGTTGATTCACTCTATTCAGATGCCTCTTGGAGAATTCATCCATGTGCTGCAGTGCTGGCATTCCTCATTCCCAGCAGTTCACCGGGGTGTACTCTCCACTCTCTTGGCTGCAGTTATAGCCGAGATAAATTGTGTGCTACAGAAGGTAAAATTAATCCTGATTTTCTTTTTTCTATTTAACACTTTCTGCTTTTTAAATGTTATGTTGGAACAACAGAGCTTTATTCAGAAAATTGATCTTCGTGCTGCAGATGAGGATTCTGTGTGTGTTGGCATGAAACAAACAGGAAATTCTATTTGCTATAATTTCATATTAGAGTTCGTCTTTCAGATTTCTGACTAAAGTTGTGTAGGAACAGACTTGTCCTGATGCCTGTTTCAGTATCTGCCTCTGACAGGAGAACTTAGCAGTTAGGCAGTGTTGGAGATGAACAGCGTGGGTTCTGGGATATTCCCTGCCTGTGTTTTTGTGCTGGCTCTGGCTGGGAAGGAGTCAGCTTTCCTCCCCGCAGTCCTTGTGGTGCTGTGGTTGGCATTTGTGGCCAAGACATTGTTGAGGACACTCGAGTTTGTTTTGGCTGCTGCTGAGCAGTGCTTGCAGAGTGTCAAGGTTTCCCTGTTTCCTTCACCTTCACTCTAAAAAAGTAAGGCTGTGGGTGAGCAAGAGGCTGAGAGGGGGCACAGCCAAGGCCATGGACCCAAACTGATCAAAGGCTTGTGCCACACCATACAGTGTTGTGTTCAGCAGTTAAAGTTCGGGAAAGGAGGAGCACTGGGACTTGTTCTAAACATACCTCACTTCATCTCACCCAGCATTATGGAGCTTAGGAAGTGAACCACTGATGTGTGACAGATTCCTGTTCCCTGTTCTTGGAATGTTCCCATAGTGTTCTGTAGTCCTGTTTCAAAGCAGGCTGATGCCCTGCTTGGCACTGAGCACCTGTGCGTTCTCTGCTTCCATACAGAGACATTTCATGTGCTGCATCTTTTTTTTGTTTGTTTCTTTGGTTTTTATGCAGAGGATTTCCAAATACCAGATCTGAGTTGCTTTGGAAAATAAAGAAAGAATCTCTAAAACTGAAAAGAATGTGTAGACAGAGGTTATTTCATGTTCTGAAAGTCCAAGGAGCCATGACTGTCCTTGAAGAAGAAGGGCAACATTCCCACTCCATTTTTCTAATGCAGGTAGTGTTAGGAGCATATATGATTGTAAGATTGGAAGCTTTGAGAGCTAACAAAAAAGAGCAGAGGGTCTTTGGCAGAGGCTGTGCTTTTGCTGTGGGATCTGGATGTGTCAGAAACAGAGCAAGAAACAGTTGCCAGAAAGTACCACAGAGTGGCTTCCACAGTTCTGTTACAGGAGGCAGGAAGGAGTACCAGGTGTTCACCTGCAGATATGAATGTGTCAGCTGAGAGCCTGTGGGGTGACAGATGCTCTTTACAGATGATGCAGGGGAAACATTTATGGGCTTGAATATACTGGAGATTCATACTCAGAGACTGAGTGTTCATTCCAGTCACTCATCTGAGCTGGAGTTTTCCCTGCCCCCAGGTTGTTGTAAATCAAAATTCAGTTCTAACTAAATATTTGTCATTCTCTTCAGAACTTTGTACCAAAAAGAGCAGGTATCCAGAAAATCACTGTCACTGAAGTTATATTTAGAAATCATGGATGCACACTTCACCTTGGAGCTACAGAGGGGACTCATTTGTGTTTAATAGGCTGTGCCTTTACAAAGAGTGACCACCAGTGTAGTTAAATGAAACTTCTGGTGAGAACAGCTGGAGGGAATATTTGCCTTGGTGCAAATACTGCTTATGTGGTTTAGTTTCAGTCTTTCTAATTTGAATTGGTTTTGTTTATTTGGACACAACATAGTTGGATTAAAGCTATTCAAAGAATACATGTGAATGTTTTAATTATTTAAGGATATGTCTTGGTTAGTGTAATTATTGAAATACAATGTTCTGCATGCATATCTTTCTTGAGCTATAACAGTTGTTGACTTTTCTCTTTTCTAGGCTTCCAGTGAAAAAGACTTGACTATACCAAAGACTATTTCAGACCTTCCCCCTCTTGCAAGCAGTTTAATGGCTGTAATTATGAAGTCAGTTAATGTTGTAAGGTAAATGTTTCTATATTAATTTGTCCAAGGTTGTTGCTGATATAGAACAGTTTATATGTTGTCAATAAAACTTTAATTTCTAAATTCAAATAAATTTTGAAGAACTAGTTGCTTTCTAAATTTATCTGGACTATTTCATAATCCCTTTTTCTTGACATAGTTTCTGTAGGTATTGATTGCTGGGGTTGAGTCCATTTTTTTAACCAAGAGTGGTTCTTATTTACGAGACTGTTAATCATGATGAGTTTTTTAATCATACGTCTTGGCTTGCTTCTTTCATAAGATACTTATAAAGCTGAGTCCCCTCAATACAGAGATATTAAGATGAGATAAAATGGAGGGGGAATTATTTGCTATATTTAGTGGGGGCCCTGAATATATTCTAAAATTGTCGCAACTGAATTTCATTTTGCTTACTTTGTTCATGTTCAATTTTTCTTTACATGACTGTACACACTAGACTTGTTTTACGTGATAAAGGGGCGTAGAAGTCCTATCATTTTCCCTGACTTACCACAACTAGTTCCTCTTAACTTCCTCATCTGCCAGGCACTAAATATCCCTGTCTCTGCTGTCATGAGGTGTGTTTTTCTTCTCAGTCCTTCTCTAATTCTAGTTGAACTTGCAAAACAAAAGACTCTGGAGAGTTCAGCAATAGTCCAGCTAATCCAAATCTTGCTCTTTCATGAGGCAGCAGCTCTCCA
Organism: Callaeas wilsoni; assembly: GCA_013398955.1. Lineage (NCBI taxonomy): Eukaryota > Metazoa > Chordata > Aves > Passeriformes > Callaeidae > Callaeas > Callaeas wilsoni. Next base: position 259,393 of record VWPU01005937.1, read on the forward strand.
TCAAGGTGTTCTCTTTTAGTGAAACAATTATTTTACACATCTCTTTTCAAAAGAGATGCAGAAAATCAATTAATTCTTCTGAAACCTTTTCTTGTAGTGATTGAGGTGAATCTTGTTCATTCTTGGTGGAGAAAACTGCAAGTTTGGTCCAAATAGTTTCTGATTACTTGGGAAAAAATGTATCTGTCTTCTGGTATTTATCTTTTTGGGGCAAAGATCTAGGAGCTAATTTCCATCTTGTTCTACTGGTGCCTCAGAACTGAGACAACTTTTAATGCTCTTTTATAAATCTGTATTGATAGGCCATAATCAGAGTCCAGCAGTAAATCATTCAGTATTTCAGAAATCTTTGTGTCAGCATGAAAGCCTTCGACATTACAAAATTTGATGTGAGCTTCTGCTCTGTGAGCTCACAGTCATCTTGCTCTGAGTTCTGCAGCATCTGTTTTATTTTCAGCAGTAACCAGTCAGTCTCTAGCACTGAATTTCAGTCCCTGTAGCAGTGGTAATACTGGGAAGCTTGGCAATATCTATGCAATTGTAGGGAACTGTCTGGATAGGAACCAATTACTTACCTCTGAACCTTATATGTATTTTTAAATAGCTTATTGTTCTGTTCTATTTTATCTTTGCCTGCAGGCTCATGTGACCCTTTTTCAGAGGGAGGTGGGGAAAGGCAGCTGCAGTGAGTCTTGTTACAGGTTAATGAAATTCCAGTGTTCCTTCATGGAGGTTCAGAGTGTGCTTAGTGACCCAAACAGTGATAACAATGAAGCCAGGACTCTGATCCCAGTACTGTCCCTTAGCAATTTAAGAGCAATGGGAAATGGAATCAATGCTTGGCCACATTAGTCCACAATGATACAATGAAACTGATGCAAGACGTGAGCAACTTCATAATGCTTATTTCTGAAGCTGAACGTTTTTCATCTTTCTCAGCTCTTAGAAGTAATATTTGAATCTCTGCAAAACGTTTTTACTAAATTGGTTCTTAACTGCATATTTCATTCTGATATCTTAGCAGAATAAAAGCCCGAAGAACAATTGAAGTCAGAACTGGCTATGTATGATGTTCAGTTTTCATAACAGATAATAATATTGCCAAAGGTATTTTGAAATATGTTAGAGAAAGTTACTGTAACATTGCTGCTCTCAGTTTCCACTTTAGTTCTTCACAGAGCATTTAGCTTTTTGCTCTGAGGAATATAAGGATTACGGATATCTTCCACCTCCTGTTTTATCCCTCTTGTTCTCTTATTTTTCTCTGGTTTTGAGAATTGCTTCTGAGTTAAATTTGGGTTTTTTACCACAAACACTAATGACCAGTTACTGTTTCCATTCTGTGGTATTGACTTATTCCCTACTGCAGTTTAGTTTGGTTGCTAGACCCGATCTGTGACTCTCTTGTTTCATTTTTCTTAACTTGACATATATCCCAAAACACCACTAGAGTTTGCTGGTAATACTTTCATCTCTTGCTAGAAGTGACAAAATCCCTTAAGATACATATTGAGTTTGTATTTTACAAAGAGCTGCTGTCATGGTTCTGTTATTCTGTCCATAGTTTCAGTAACTAAAATGTTGTTCGGAAGTGTTTCAGGGCATGTTTAGTTAAAAATGATCTTCATTTTGTGTAATTGGAAAACCATCTATTTTAATATTTATGAGAAACACATTTAAGGTCAAAATGTTAATTAAGCATGAGTAAGTACGAGCAAACCAATGGAGTCATAGAGCATGTTTTTTCAAACTTCAGTAGAAATTCAAGTTAGAAATTTCAGTACAAATTCTGTGTGTTAAGTTCCAGTAGAACCAGTAGTTTCTTCATGGATTGACTTTCCTAAGATATACCACAGGCTCTTTATTTCTCTTAACAGCCACATTTTCTGTTTGCAGACTTTTTTATTTTCTTCCCAAGAAATTTACCATTCTGGTAACTTTGATCTTCTCAGTTCCAGAGGCAGTGCATAGTCTTCAGTTACCCAGTCACCACTGCTTTGTCCTGCATGGTATCTTTGAAGCTGTGGTGGCAGGGTAGCATAGTTACAAACATGTTCTCTTCAGTTCTATTTTGAAAGAAATATGGTTTATAAAATATTTTTTATTTTTTCCTTAGGTCAATTTTAAATGAATTAATGGAGTGCATTCTCTCTGAAGAAATTGAAGGGGTTTTTAGTCTAACAGCTACTGTCTGCATTGTGTTTATAATTAAAGGTCAGTCAAAATATTTTTGTCCTTTTTCCATCTTTCTTTTTATGTACTGCATTGAAATACACAGTAGTTAATTCAAGACAGTGAAAATCCAATTTAATATCTAATCTTCCTTTAAGCAATCTTTTATGTTTAAAGTTATTCTATTAAAATATGGAAAGGTGGGGTTGTTTTTTTCAGAATTTTTTTTTTTGTCCAACATTTCAACTCATCTTATTTCAAATAGGTAAGCACAAAACTTCACTTCTAAAGGATATTGCACCTGCCATTCAGAGGAAACTGATAACATGCAAGGATGTTGCCACAGGAGAATCCAGCAGCACTGAAAGGTGGGTGTGCTGTGGGAAATGAGCACTGAGCTCTCCTGTCCCTTCTCTGTGATAATTTGCTCTGTTCTGTGCTTACATAATACTGTTAGAGCATTCTGAGTGATTGATTGCAAGGTTTAAAATACTGGGGGGGAAAAGAGGGAGGTATTGAACCCAGCACAGTATTAAATTTCCTGCCCTTGTATCTCCTGTGATTGCAATCTTTACATATTTAGCTTCTTGGTTTTTTCATTTAATTTGAATGTGTTATCACTTGATCCTGTATATTGCTGGATTCAGCTCTGAAATCCAGGTCTGTTTGCAGCAGGGTTAGAACAAAGCAAATAGTCCAGTTACTATTTCTTATTACTAGAAGATTTTTCTCCCACACTTTGGCATTGGGCATATGAATCCAAACCTATGCAGGCAGTAAAAAATTAACTGAATATAACAGTGACTTTGAGACCTTTCCACAGGTGATTTTATTTTGCTCTTTTTATTGGGGGAATTTCAAGTGTCATATCTGGTCTACCTTTTGTGATAAGTTTTTTGAAAGTGATTGGCTACACTGAAAAAGATTTGCAATCTTTTATCTCAGGCCTGCCTAAGAGAATCAAGGATGAATGCTTTAGCTTTAAGGGTCTCAAACTTGCTTAAGGCTTAAAATTTGTGAACATCTGATTTCTGCCTAGTTACTGAACTGTCCATGAAATCAAAAAGTGTGCAAAGGAGACATTATAAGCACAAATACAGAATGTGAAGAAACCAGACTGGGGTTATGGACATTAACCCAAAATTACTGAGAAAGTTTGCAATGCACCACAGTGGCCTGAACATGCAGATTCAATTCATACAATGAATGTAGAGTAGACAGACTTTAAAATTAAAAAAAAAAAACAAAACCAAAGACTCCCACAAGCCAAAAAGCCCAGCTTCATTCACTCAACAGTTTCTTGCACGGCTCTCCCAGCCTGAGCACACTCCCCAGTGCTCTTCTGGTGGATCCCTGGCCCGAGGCACGTTGTTCTCTGGCGTTTTAGTCACTCGACACAGACATTTGGTGGCTGAGCTGTGACTCCATCCAGAGGATGGTGCTCTGGGATCCCTTCCACTACCTGAAAGAGGCCTACAGGAAAGCTGGAGAGTTGCTTGGCTGTGAACAAAATGTCCTTTGGTTGGGACCTAGCTTGGAAACAAAATCAAACACAAGTAAACAAAACCTCATTCTTTTCCCCATGAAATCATTTAACATTGGGTTGCCAAATGTCCTACTAGAATATTTTTCACAATAATAATAATAATAATAATCTGGAAAAGAAAGGAGAGCGGCATGGTATCGTGTTTCAGTTTGCACTTCTTTTAATCGAGACAGTAGAAAATGCTGTGAAATTAAAGTGAATTCTAACATGATTAAATAAATAGGCACATAAAAGTGAATAATTGCTGCCACTTGAGAGCACTACTGACTATAAATTTCAGTGAGAACACAGATAATTGCTTTATGGATCTATATGATCGTCTCTGCTCAGTGAACTGGGACAACTCAACCTGCATGTTGGGGCAGATGAAGAGTATAAGATGCTACACAGTGTTTTAATTTTGTGATGTATGAGTGGCTTCTTTTGTTAATACCAACCCAGGAGACAGTTGCAGACAAAATTCAAGGGTTAGGGATATGAATATGATAATAGGAAGATTTTTTTATATGAATCAGAATTGCAATATGATAACAATAGTTATCATAGTTAGTTCAGAAGCTTTTTTTATATGAATCAGAATTGCAATATGATAACAATAGTTATCATAGATAGTTCAGAAGCTATCACACAGCTTTAAAGATTTTGGGGGGGACTCATATTTGTACAGTTATGCTGAGGATTTTTTCTCTCCAGAAGGGTAAAATAATTGATGCTGGAAAGAGGTTTGGAGGAAGTTCTGCAGTGATTAGGTTTTGCATGATGAATTAAAGCATGTTTGCAGTCTCACAGCTAAGACAGAATGTCAGACTAGGCTGGGCCTCTGGTGGCTTCTGATGTGCCATTTGTAGTGCTCTGCTACTTGTGTGCTAATGTACAGCTAAAATGTGATTATGCATGATGTACAATGTGCCCTGTTGTTTGTAAACTATTTTATCATCCTACTCCCCTTACCAAACACCAAATTTTAGTTATGGTATGCTGCAAGCTAGATCTCTGGTCATTAATTTGAAGATAGTCCTCTAACACACAGTGCTGTGCTGCTGCTTGCTAAAATACATTACTGGGTTTAACTCATGCTTAATAATATTATTATTTTTGCTTCTGAATGCATTATCTCCTAATAACTCCTTGAGGGATTATTTTTTTCAATACCCAGGTATACCAGGAAATGGTGACATTCTATAATTTCCCAAGAGATCTGGCATTCTGTGCCAGCATCTTAACTTCAGACTTAGGAGTAATCTCTTACATATTAGCAATGAAAGAAAAAAGTAAAAAAGCTGTCTGGTGTGGTAATTAAGGTGCTGCCCTTATACAAGGAATTGTTGCATTAATTCAGAAGCAAAACTTTTCACTGCAATTTACTCTTCCCTTTTTAGCTGAGTTAGTGGATTCAGATGGTCTTGTGGGTCTGTATTTTAAAAATGCTGTTCTGTGCATTTAAAAGTTCTGGACAATATACTGTAGATTGAGAGAATTTTCTCAAGAGTAATGGCACACACATTAGTTCAGTTTATAAAATGCAAATATTTATGCCTAACAAAAAAATGCAGATAAAGCTGTCAATGCAGTCATTTGGAGGCTAGAGAAATATGTCTCCCATTCTCTAAAACCTAATGTGCTATAGGATAATAACTTTTACTTAATACTGTGTATTTACTTTATTTAGCAGTTTGATATATGAGTACTAGAATTCAAATTTAGCTAATGGCGGTGCTGAAAGATATTTCTTTAGTATTATCATTTAGCTAGCTCCCAAATTCTTAATTGCACTCTCATTGCATCTGTAAATTACGGCTCTTGAATTGTTTTGGTGTATAACTCTGGGTATGATTTCTCTGCCTCCCATCTCTAAGTTCCCCAGAAAGGTGCTTGGTAAAACTGACTTCAGCTTGTCTGTTTGGGATGAGCACAGTTATCCCAACTGATGGCTTGTTGGCCCGTGGTGTGCCAGTGGTCCCACATTACAAATCTATTGTTTTATTAGCCTTAAACCGTAATGAAATAAAATTTATATAAAGCAGCATTGTGCCTAAACCCACAGAGCTTAACTAATTATCCTAATTCTTGTAACCCTACCTTGTAACCCTACCTTAAATTGACACTGGAGTTTCATCCTGGCTTAAAGGCTGTAGCGCTAGAGAGGAGCGTGTGATGAGAGATTAGAGTCAGACCGGGACTAAGAGGAGTGTGAGGGCAGCTGGAGGAGGCTGCTGCTAATTAGGATAAGATGGAAAGCTCAGGCTTGGAAAAAAGTTGCCATAGGTGAGAAGAAAAATTATAAAGACTGAAGAGTGAGGGAGAAATGAAGAATGTCAAAGAATGAAAATTCGTTTTAGAATGAATTATCTGTAAAGGATTTCACTCTATTTGAACAAAAGAGTAACAATGCTGTGCAGAAAACGAGTGGGTTCTTTAACTAGATGATGAAATATTAGAAAATGTGCTTGAATTGACATAGTAATTTAAACTGGCTTGCTGTTGGTTATGCTAGAGACAGATGATCAGCAGAAAAAATGGAAAAGTTGAAAGAAAAAGAATCCAGCTGTTTCAAAAGTAATTTATGAAGGCATTTTTAATAAACTAATATGGACTAACCAGTCAAAGAAATCATGTGGTACCTGTATTCTGAAAATCAAATAGTTGAGGATTGATTTGGCATTTAGCATTTCTAATTCTCTTACGCATTATTTTATGCCATTTCAGATTCCTGTATGAGTCATCTCTGAAAATTTTGGATGAGTTTTTGAATCCTTGACCATGCAGAAGCTTTTGTCGTGAAAATTGAGGGAAGCTTTTAAAAAAACTTATCTTGTAAACTTATGAATTGTTTGTTTTCTATTATTCTGTACATTTAAAGCAACCAAACTGTATAAAAGTGTGTATAGAAATTATGTAATAGTAAAGATTTTTCAACAGCTTCGAAAGGGTTATTATGTATAAAAATGTCTTCTTGGGGGGAGTGTAAAATCAGTATTTTTGTATCTTTGTTTTAGTAAAACAAATAATAAATGTATCATAGATACTCTGAGACTGAGTTCGCACATAACCTCACTCCCTGGGAGGACTAGAGCATATTCCTAGGGGTTATGGAAATGAATCTTATTTTGAGATATGTAAGGGTCAAAATGGTGATTGGGAATAGCCATCGTGGCTTTACCAGGGGCAAACTCTGCCTAACCAGCCTGATTTCCCTCCCTTTTGCAGAAGAAGAGAGAGCACAGAATGTCCTGTTTGCTGTCCTTGGCAAAGACTTTTACACAGTCTTACACAGTAGCCTTACAGCTAAACTGGAGAGAGATGGGGTGGATGGGTAGACTTGGAAGATGAGTGGGAAACTGGCTGGACCATCAGAGTGGAAGAACAATCTGCTAAGGGGTGAGATTGGCAGCTGTGGCACTGCTGAGGGCAGGCCCTGCTGCCACGGCTGGTCGGTGACAGGGTGAGCAGCAGCCTGGCACCGCTGGCACATGAGAGCAGCTGGGAGCCACACCGAGGGGAATCTCCTGATGTTCAGCAAAGACCTGCTCCTGATGGACAAATCCTGCACCACCCATGCAGGCACCTGCACGAGGGCATCTTCTTGCTGCCTGCACCTGCCTGCAGGAGGATAAAGGAAAGACTTTCCCCAGAGGTGAATGGAGGAGAATATCAGGCTACAGAAACAACTTGAGCAAGAGAATTTCTTGTTGGACATGAAAAACAATCATTATGAGAGTGAATTGGAACTGGAAGTGGAACTGGAACAGGTTGCTCAGAAAGCCTGTGGAATACCCATCCTTGGAGATGTGCAGAACTTGGCTGGTAAGGAGAGCTCTGACCATCCATTGTGTCATAGCTTTGGAGTTAGCCCTGCTGAGCAGGGGACTGGATCGGATTCTCCCCTGGGCTTCCTCATAACTTGAGTATTCGGGTGATTCAGTACCCAGTACACTAGGGGGAAATGCCTTAACTATTAAACATAGACTTGAGTAATATATAAATTTTTTTATACTTAGCTATTTTTATAAGTTAATACTAGTGATGCAGATAATGCAGGCATCTAAGCCACTTATTTAATTTTCTTCATGCAACCAGATGCTCTCCCAAGACTAATAGAATGCTGATTGCACAATGTTATTTTGCCTTAATGGAGATACCTGTAAATTACCTGTCTGAGCTCATGCCCAGCCAGCAGCCCAGCCAGCAGCCAGGCACCACCCAGCTGCTCCCTCCCTGCCTCCACTCCTTCTGACATGGGGGCAGGACTGGAAGGGTACAGATCAAAAAGAAACAGTTTAATAAGTAAGAAAAAATAATAGTACTTTTTCAAATTGTAAGGAAAGAGGAAAAAAGAGAGGGAAATAAAACCACTCAGCCAGTCTCTGAGCAGTGCTCTCCCCACAACCTCCCCCCCAGTTTATTGCTGAGCATGGTGTCATATGGTGTGAGACATCCCTTTGGTCACTTGGGGTCCCCTGTCCCAGCTCTGTCCCCTCCAAACTCCTGGTGCACTCCCAGCCTCCTTAGGGGTGGGGTGAGAAGCAGAGAGGTCATGATGCTGTGTAAGCTCTGCTCAACAATAGGTAAAACAGCTCTGTGTTATCAGCACTGTCTCCAGCACAAATCCAAAATACAGCCCCATACCAGCTACTGTGAAGGAATTTATCTCAGCCAGAACCACGGCTCCTGATGCTTTAGTTTTGTCTGGTTTAGGAGATTTATTAGGAATGACCAGAAAATGATTCAGTCACAGACCAAAGTCGCATCCTCCAGCTCGGACCTGGAGACCTGGACATGCAGCTCTTGGTTATCTACAATTAAGTGAAGTGATTCTCAGGGTGGGCCTGTGCAAATGGCTACCGAGTCTCCAATGTTCCTGAGCAGCACTGACACTGGAGTTAACCAATTTGGCCAAATTAAGACAGGCTCTTCATTCTTGATTAAGATTTGTGCAAAGCTGTACCTCCCATCTGTCTAAACAAGCATCTACTCTGCTGGTTTTCTTTCTGTGGTAAGAGACTGTAAGGTTTTTTCCAATATCTGCTCTGACAGTTCAGACATCAGACCCATACTTGACCTTGGTACATAAAACTTCCCTACTGGATAAAAGCTGCTTTAGCTGGAATGTTGATATTTAAAAGCAATGTAGTTCTTAATAAACACCTGGCAAGCTTTGCAACAGGATAGTCAGTGTGTGCATGGATTCATGAGTTCTGGATTTACCTCATCCACAACAGTGCCCTGACCAAAAGAACTAATGCTGCCCCAGCAGGTAGCTGCAGATCTGCCAAATGTTTATCTATCAACATCTTTATAAAAACTGTGTTCTTTGGCCTTCATTCTTCTACATCTGTTAACAGGCAGGTGTTCCGGTAATGACCTTTTAAATCTTCTGATTATACAAATTACTCAATGAATATGTAAATAAGTTTCTTTTTTCTGCTTCTCAGTCTCTCAGTATTTGCTCATATCATTAGATTAGAAAAGAATCCAAATTTACTGCCTTGTTTTTCCTTAGCGTATAATTTTGCTTTTTTCATGCAATTCATGTACAGATGAATTCCAGATTCCCTGTGCCTGAAGGAAATAAAGGTCATTCCATCAACATCAGAAATATGCGGATTTCCTTTGAAGAACTCAGAGGTGATACTGCTAGGAAGGGTAAAAAAATTAAAGATAAACCTTTGTCTTCCTGGTGTCTGGTACTCAAGTGGTTCTCAAGAGGGTTGAAATAATTTTCTGTTAGTCCTACAGCTGGTGAACATATTTCAGCTCAGTTTCTAGTCCAGCTCTACTAAACTGCTCTGCCATGAAAAAACATTGGCTTTATGCAACACAAATAATGGTGTTCTTGGGATTCCTTGAGCCAAGGTCTCTCAGGCTTTCTCCTTAGGCCTTTGTGGCAAATTTCACAAGAATATCAGAGGAATTCTATGTTTCACTTGCTGTTCTCATTGCAAACTGTAATCTTGCAAAAATTTAAATCTACATTTTCCTTGTGTTTGGAAGATACAAATTAAAAGGACATTTCTTAAGCTGTTACCTTTTGTAAACCTGTGAAACAGATTTGTTTCCTCTTACTAATCAAAAATGCCGCTGGGGAAGAGGTGTTGTTCTTTGGGTATGTTTGAAAACTTGCCTTAATCTTGAGACAGACCCTTTGAGATCTGTTCAGCTTTTTGAAGAAGTTCAGCCTGACTTTAATTAACACAATTGCTTGGAAAATGAGCAAGAAAACACCAGTCTATGACACTCCTTTGGGCAACTGGCACTGGCAGGTGCTGGTGATGAAGAGCCGCTCGCAGAATAAACGTTCTGGTCACAGTTGTACCTGTGAGTGCCATGTCTGGAGCTCTTCCCTTTGTGCATATACATTCAGGATCAATGAGACTGAAGAAAGCAGTAATTCTAAACTGTTTTCAGTAATCAATGTTGTTGGTAAGGACTTGGGCCCTTTTTATAATGACAGTGTTCATTTGCTTTGTTGTCTGGATGGGAGACAGAGCTCAGCATCTGCCACCTATCACAGCTTCAACGTGTGAGCTAAGGAAAACCCAGGAGAAATTCTCAAGCTTCTTCTTTTGCAAATAAAAATCTTCAGGTATGGATCCAAGCACACAAACCTTCAGATTAGCCAAGGAAGTTAAAAAAATCCACCTTGCACCTGTTGTTTACTCCATGAGACCTCCAACTCACTTTACGTTTAAACTCCCATGTGCTGCTGCTCTCAAGTGCTCTGAGGTCTTCTGACTTTCAGAAGGAAATCAGAATAATTTTGACAAAATCTTTCACCTTACTTGAAAGATGCTTAGTGAAGGACACTTCTGATAATGACTATGATGTGAAACCATGATGCACAGCAGGGAACTTCCCATATTCTTTGCTGATCTGCCCCAGTGTCTTGCAAACCAAGACCACTGCAGAGTCCAGCAGTGCCTGTGCCAGGAGCCCCTGTTGTGGCAGCTGCCCATGTCTGAGAGAAGAGCATGGCTTAGCACTGGCACCTTGACAAGCAGCTGGCCAAGGGCAGCTTTTAGGAACAACTGCAGAACTTTCCACGGGTGGCCAGCAGTTCTTCAGGTTCATTAAGCCCTTGCAAATAGGCACAGGTCTTGCCTAATCTGCTCTGGATAAGAATTCTGGGACCTGGGCTCTGTGTGGCTGCTTGTCTGAGCATGAGCTGAGGCACTGCCCCAGGCTTCCAACTGGTGTAGCTTTAGCTTTCATTTACTCAGCAGTCATTGGGGGTTTTTCACTGGGTTAGGGTGTTCAGCATAGATGTGTTCTCGGTCTTCTCTAATCAGAGTCCTTTGTCTCTCTCCAGTTCCACATGATGGTTCTAGCAAAGTTGCAGAAAGGACGTGCTGTAGCGCTGAGGAAACTTCATTCTCTGTTTTATCTGTCACCACTGTCTGAAAAGTGTGGCAGTAGAAGTTCTGTTACTTTTATTTTCTTACTGCTCATGACTCTAGTAAGTAGAAGCTGTTACCAACCTTTTTCTCTTGTGTCATTCTTTTTAACCAGAGGACCACCTTTTTCTTAGCAAAATAACTTGGTTCTCAAACACATGACAAGTATTTATTTCATGGTGCTTACATTACTTAATATGTCACTTTACTAGATTCTTTCTATGTAAAATTCTAGTATTTTGTTTTATACTCTGTCAGCTTGTCCCAGTTTCAAATATATGTTCAAACTTCATTAGTTTATGCTAATTTTTTGTGCTGTCATTAATGAAAATATTAAATAAGATGCTGTTCCAAAACATCATTAGTAATTACTTTTCAGCCTAATCTAGTTCCCTCTTCCGTTCAGTTGGTTCCTTACCCATCTTACTACACCTACAATAAATCCTTGTCTTGAGTTAATACGTTTTTATTATGCTGCAGTAGCAGATGCTCTGCTGTAAAGCTTTACATTTTAAGCAGGTACATTTTAGCAGTTCTTTCTGGAAAGGTACATGAATCCTGTGTGGCTCCATGCCCACATCAAAGGACACAGAGGATAGAGCCAGCCCAGCCTCATTTAGAGTTCTTTGCAATGTGCAGTGGCGTGTGCTTCCTGCCTTTTGGGGTAATTATTAAACACTGATAAACTGTTTGTATTAGCTCAACTTCCATCTGAATAAAGAATATTGATTTGGCTTTTTTTTCGTTGTTTTCTACTGTTGACATCCTTACTTACCTACTGCCTAAAATGATACCTGGGCACAAGGTTCTTAGCAAGAAATTCAGGCTTCATGCACTGACCTTTCTGAAATCTTGCCATGATTATTAAAAATAGGTGTTTGCAACTTTATTTTCTCAGAACAGCCTCTAAAGGAAAAATACAGCATCTGTAAGAGCCTACAAATTCAATTAGACCAATCTAGGATGGTACTTAGAAACAAAACAATACAAAACAAAACAAAACAAACAGAACCCAAAGTAACTCTACTTCCTGCTCTAGTTCGGCTGTTTAAGGACAGTGTGACTGTCCTGCATTGAAGGAAAGCTCCTTTGACTGGATAGGCTCATTTTACTGATCACACTGCCAAAAACTGTCCTTTCTTACAGCATCCTCTGTGGTGGGCACTACCAATACACAGGATAAATAAAAGGCTTTTACTCTCAGTATTATCTCAGTCCTGCACAAAGAGATGTTCTAAGGCTTGTCCTCTATTTGAAAGTGATCCTTTAATAAAGGGGATCATCAAAATAGTAACAAAAATAGTTACCTTTCTCTTCTGTCCCCAGATTCCCTCTCATGGGCTGCTCTCTTGGTCTGCAGGACAGTTGTTCTCACGGGGCTGTCTCCCCACGAGGTGTAAAACTCTTGTTTGCCAGTGCCTGAGCTGGTCACTGGGCCCCGCAGATGAGTTTGCCTTGTGTACAAGAGCTTCTGGGAAATGTTCAGTGACCACCACAACCTATATCCAAACTCAAGGACAGCAGCAAAAAGTCTGAGATGGACACTGCATGGTGCACTCTATGTCCCAAGAATCTGATTTTTAAATGAAGTTAAAGGTGGGTTTACCATCTTCCAGATCAGATTTTTTTCCTTTTGTAGGTGTCTCCTATTGTCAGAATTTTAAAAGTTAATGTTATGCTAGGGCTTAAAAAGGACGTAAAGCCAGTCTATCTGCAATGAAATTGAGAACTGTTAGATGCAAGAAGGAGATCAAGGGATCTGATTATAGCCTCCTGGTTCCCTGATTTGATCTACACTGGAACTGACAGCAACCTTCGGCTCCTAAGCCATCCATCACAGGTCAGCCAGCCTCTGGGGGATTCTTATCTTCCCAGTTGAGATCACGGAGCCTTAAACTGCCTGAGTAGCACATAGAGATCAGGGAACCTAGCCTGCAGTTTTTAATTTATCAGTGGATCATGATGCATTGATTGAATGCTTAAAAGCAGGCCTGTTTCAGTGTGATCTAATATTAGAAAGCACGCTGTGCTATCTGATGAGAGACTCTCCTGGGCAATTAGCACATCTGAACAGGTGTGATGCTTTTGACTCTGGAAATAAATTGGCTTTGTGGAAAAAAATTTATGGAACCATTTTTTTTGTTTGCCTGGGGTTTTTTTGTTGGTTTGTTTGCTTGTTTTTCTTTTTTTTTAATTATAGTGAAAGAGAAGCAAAGAATTCTTTTTTCATAAACCTATTTGTGAAGACCATCTTCGTCCTCTTGGCTCTCAACCTTCCTGTTGCTGTTCCAGTTTAGGACAGCTTTTCTGTCTCTAATTTTATTCACCTGCTAATGAAACAAAATGCCAGTTACAAGTTTATTTTTGTCTTGGTATTTTTTCTAATTGGGTTTAATGTAATTCTTGCCAGTAGAATTTTGTGCCTTTACCATTTTTTCACCATGATTTTCCTTTTTTCATTGGCAATCTAGGAGATGAAATGATAGAATATTAAGTATCCATCACACACCTCAGAGCAAGAACCTTGTTCATCTGTCTGTGTGCCTCTTTGTCACACACAGTAGAAAAGTTCATTGGAAATGCCCATCCTGGGAGGGAGATTCCCTTGAGAAGTAAAGTAGGTGTTTTTGTTTGGCTTTCGATGCTCCGTTGGAACACTGAACTACAACAGGGAGCAGCTGGAAGGCTTTTCAAGTAGTCATTCAGAACAGAAGGAGAGCATCGTCTCTTCTATTATTCAACTTTTAATAGTTTCTCCAACACCTATGATTGTTCTCAACATAATCTTGTACTTGCAGAGACACATAATGTAATGTCATTGTAATCCAAACAACGTTCCTCTCCCCAGCTGTCATTGCCATGAACTTTCCCTCTTTTTTTTTTTTTCTGATCACAGCATACCCTCAAAAAGTGACCTTCTTTTAAAAGAAACACATCATAGGCAAAGGCCCAAGCAGTCTTGTACTCTAAGATATCAGAATGCCTTCAGCAAGACTTTCTCATTTTTTTAAACTGGAAATTATGTGCTTACTTTATTTTTTATTCATTTTTAGCTATTCAAAATAACCCAGGTCAATAAGCATTGTTATAAAACTGCAGTGAAAAGGATCTGAGCCCAGTTGCTCTTGCTCCATTCTGAGTTGCTACCAAACATATTGTTCAATTCTACATTTCCTCCCAGTATTGTTCAATTCTACATTTCCTCCTACCAAGAGGAAAATATCCTCAAGGATACTCCAAGCTTATAGACACACAGCAGCTATAGCAAATATTCTAACCTCTGGGCAACCACCAGGTTTGCTTCTGTGTTTTACAGTAAGCAGGGCAACATTTCCGGGACAGAACATAGAGCATGGGCTTACCCCCAAAGCAGATTGTCTCCAGTAAGAGACAGCCAAAGTGAGAGAGAGATGCTGGGGAAAATAATGGAGAGGAGCACAGGTGGCTTCTTGACAGTTTGCTGTCCCACACTTCCTCTCACCAGCACAGCAAGGGCCTGAAAAATGCAAGAATCTTTGTGCTTTGTGAAACCAGATCCTCTCTCGTATGTTTTCAGGATGAGAGGAAGGTCCTCAAGCTATGCCAGGTGAGATTTAGACTGGATATTAGGATCAATTTCTTCTCTGAAAGGGTGGTCAAGCATTAGAATAGGCTGCCCAGGAAAGGGATGAAATCACCATTCCTGAAAGGGTTCAAAAGATGTGTGGATGTGTCACTTGGGGATATGTTTTGTGGCGAACACAGGTGTGCTGGGTTAATGGTTGGATTCAATGATCTCGGAGGTCTTTTCCAACCTTAAAGATTCTATGATTCTTTGAAACACATAAAAACATGGTTTAGGAATTATTAGAGCTAAAAGTCAGGCACTCAAAAGTCAAGCGATATCAAAATGAAGATGTGCACAGCTTTTATCTCTCCTGTGATTATCTGTCAAATGACACGATATCTTCAATCACCTTAAGAGAAGTTCCTCCACACAAACTGTTCCCTGTACCTGCTCTGTGGATCATGCAAACCCCTTGCTGTTGATGACACAGCAAATGGTCAGTGCTTTTATCCCCTCGTGGTTCACCACAGCTCCCCACTGAGTGCTGCCTGCTGTTCATACCCCGCTCCTCCTGCAATGGCGTTACTATGGCACTGCTCACTGCAGGCCCAGAATTTCACAGTGATTCATGTCTCTTTCCAGCTCCCTGTAGCTTTACTTATCGCCATCTTACAAATGCACAGTGACACTGAGGTAAAAAATGTCCATGAATTTTGGGAACTCTGTCAGATTATAACACTTGTTGCCTCAAGGCACCCGTGTGCAGCTGTGGGTGCTCAGCACCTGAACCACGCTGCAGGTTCCAAGTCAGGCACAGCAAATGAGGGACACGTAACCAGAGCCTCCCCAGCAGCTTCAATCAACTACAGGCCAATTCTTTCAGAAAGACAAGGAGCAGTAATCTCATTCAGCCTTTAATTGAGCACAAGAGGAGTGGGTATCCCAGGGGATTAGTTACTCATTGTAAAATCCATTCACCAAGTATCGAGTCTTACAGATTAGCAAAGCTGGATGAAAATAGAAATTTTAAACTGTTTTTGAACTCCCTCTCATTAAAAGAACCTTATTAATTTAAAAAATTGTCTCCCTATTGACATTTCAAATCAATTTTGATCAATGGTAACCAAATCTAATTATTCATTGCACACCTAGGGGTTTCAAGATGGTTTTGAAGAACAAGAACCTATTATCAAAAAACACTTAAATTGTCTAATCCTTTCATCTGGATATCCCATCGTGGTGTGCTCAGACAGCAAGTTTTGAGCTGGGCTGAGGACTCTACATGCCTATGAAAATCAGCAGTAATTCGGGTGGTTTTGTTTTGAAATCTGTCTCCAGTGACTACAAAACAGGCAAGTCAGAGTTCAGCCTGTGTTGAAGTGAGGTGATGGTGGGTATTAGCAGGAAATACAGCCTTTCTCAGTAAAAGGGACCAGCTCTAGAGCACCTCAGTCACCTGTGCTTGTTCTCACAGAGGTCATCCCTCTCCCAGAGAAGCCCAAATTCCCTTTTATAGCTTGACACCAGAAATAAAGATGTCAGAATGGCCTCGGAGTTGGATTCATCAGTTAGTGTAGCCCTGCCTTGAGACACCAGGGGTCTTGTCTTCACAGGTTCTGGACATCCACACGTTGTCACTTGCTTCATTCCACTTTGCCTTCTCTTCCAACAACTTCAGACCAAACACAGCTTCAGCAACCTGTTTCCTGTAGGCATCACCATAAGTGGTATTTGAACAAGTCAGCTAGAATTTTAGATGAGTCTTAAATGAATTTGGGTTCAATCCAGACCTGCAAATGCCTGCATTAACAGAAGCTGCTCTCTCCAGCATCCCTAGCAAACCAGCAGGAGAGATTATGGAAATTTTCCTCACACATGCACACCGAAGTGGCTGGTCTGGTACCAAGGCTTCTTGCAGCCTTGCAAGTCAGCCCTGAGCACTAATATACAAAGATGTTTAGGTCTTCAGTTAATGTAAGTCACATCTCCTGCTATTCTCACTGGTCATTTTCTCTAGCTGCATTTAATCTCTTAGGCCTTGAACATTCCACTTTAGGCTCCTTTCCAGAAACACATAAAACCATTATCATTCAGTGACAGCACAGGGAATAAAAGACTGGCTCACAGCTTAGCAGTCATAACTAAAAGCAACCTCCTTTTTTTTTTTTTTTTTTTTTTAATCTTTTTTTAAACTGTATCAGTTGTGCACTTGCACGGTTCTTTAGGATTTTTCTATCTGGCTCTGTATTGAACTCCTGTTCCTCAGTGATGCTGAAACATCTAGAGTAAAACTTTTAGTGTGCACCAGAGCAAAGACATTTTCTAATACAATTTTGGAAACAAGAAAAAAAGCTTTAAAATAGCTGAGAACAGCTGGACATCATTCTTAGATACAACAGAATTGCTATGGTATTCATAAAGTTAATCATGCCTCTGTCTTCCATTAAGCAGTCTGATACCTTCTAGACCCTGCAAATATTTATTTGCATGCTAAACTGAATTCATTATTAATTAATTTAAGAATTTCTAAGGCTCTGCTAGTTTTATAGACATTAAATGAAAAATACTGAAAATCGGTAATTTCTGTATCAAATGCTAAAATCCTTTCAAATACTTTTAGTTACACTATGAAATATTCAACAATTGAAAAAGAAAGACCACAACCACTGCTGATATGACCTTGGACTATACATTTTCATACCAGTTAAGGACTTTTCCCTTCAGGAACTTTCTATTCCTTTGTCCTAAAACTTTGTCTCTGAATTCAGAATACAACCACCAAACTGAAATTTAAGTGAGTATTTGTACTGCTATGGAGAGAGTAGTATGACTTTAGCTCTCAGAAACTCAGGCTTCTGTAGAGCTTCTCATACTTTAAACACTCTTAGTGTCTCAGGCGCTGGATGGCTTTTTAGATATAATGCTTATCCCTACTGCAGAGTAAAGCCCTTCCTTCTTAATTGCTTTAAAATATTAACTATTTAAATTCTATATTTTAAAAAATCTGTAGTGGAATAAGTTACACATTTTCTCTTACTGAAAGGATCAAATACACAAAGCTATATAACCACACCTGTACTTTTTCAGCATACATGATTAAAAGAAGCTACTGGTTAAGTGCGTAGTACAAAATTTCTATTAAGCTTTCTTGATAGTTTTTAATACCAAGGGCTATTACAGCCTCTGCGATACAGTTGCAATACCTCCCTCACATAATTTGAATATAAATCTTGTGACTTTAAACTTTCCATCAACAGAAGCAAATAAATGTAACTAAAATATGCCAGATATGAAGGTGTGAACAGTTCTGCTGTCACTGTTCGAGTGTCTCTGCAGGATCACCCTGAAGAGTGTCCACTGCGTGTCAGCTGCCAGAGCAGAGTTTGTGGCTGCTCACACCAACGACCTGCAAAGTGGCAATTGGTGCTGCTCCTCTTGTAACCATGGCACTCCAAGAGGTGGCTCTAGAGATGGTTTTCGTGGCCTCATTTTTCACAGTCTTGTGAAAGGAGTCTTCAAATCACACACAAGGTGCAGGAGGCTTGCTGCTGCTCAAGCAGCTCTTTCTGCCCTCAGAAAACTGTGGTGAAGGTTACACATGCACCAGAGCCTTCGAAATCTCCCTTTGTGTCTGTAGATACATCTACAGGCTTTGAATATTCTACCTACATCCTCTCAAGTCAGAACGTGTAAATAATAAAACAGCATAAATTCTGTCTTTTCTGGGCACGGATATAGTACAAGCCTCTCTATCTCCTTCTCTCTTCTTTCACCCTTAACCCCCCAACACGTCTCAAAGCTCTGCCAAGATATCTAGGTTACTGAATCTGAGATAAACTGCCTGATAGGTATTGTTCCCTATGGACTTTGGGCCCATTAGCAGGACAAATGATCTGCAATTAACGTGCTCAGAAGTCTTGATTTGGGGAGAGAGGGGATGGAGGGGACAGGGGGATGAGAGGAAGAAAGAAAACGAATAAGGTAATTTTAAAGCTTCTTTTTTCTCTAAAGGCTTGTTTTTCTGTGCAGGTAGAGTGTATTTAGCATAGCTGGAACTGACCTTTTGTTCAGGCTCTTCTTTATACTTGGACAAACTGACAAATAGCTCTGTTATCCTTAGATGAAGCATGCACTTCTATCTGGTACAAATGTACAATTTCTACAATCACACGTGTACCTATGCTTATAAATATAATTCTCATTTGTAATTAAAAAACAAACCTGCAAAGGCTTTCAAATATGACCTCAGTAACTCAGTACACAGTAAAACTCAGATGTTACCTTTGTGTTGTAAGTTCTAATACTTAGCCTCTAACTATCCATTATTATTTAAATCCTGTTTACAATTCATATCACAATTATTTATAAATTGATAAGTATTAAGAGTATTTTCCCTTTGTGTATCTTTATGCCTAACTTATTGTCTGGCAATGTTTTACGTTAACTGAATCCTCTGTTTGTCTTCCTTTTTACACCCAAGAAATGTTTGGTTCATGTAATTTTTGCACTTTTTGTTCTCACGTCTCTAAAAGATTCTACAATTAACTCAATTCCCAGCTGATTAATTCACTACTCCTAATATTTGATTCTAAACAGTATTAAATTTAAAAAAATAAATACTATAGTGATCTTCTTGCCTCTTCCATGCTAAACTACTACCTACAAGGTCTTTTCTAGCAGGGCCATTTGTTTTTAATATGATCTTGAACAGGCCAATGAAATTGAGAGAGGCTGACCTAAATATCCAGTGGTTAGTTCATGTCTTTGAATCAACCAGAGCAAAAATTTGAATCTTTAAAATACCAGGCCACACAGGTGTCCTGGCTACTGGGCTAATTAGCCATCCTGGGATCATTTCTGGCCCCTTCTGGATCTTTTTTCCTAGCCCTTATCAGTGGATTTTTGATTAAAACATGTATATTTCTCATGAAAAACCTTAGTCAGACAACACAGCATTTTCAAACAGGAAAGTGTTCCCTTGAAAAACTCCTGTTCAGCTGTGGTTGCCATGGATAAGGATGTAAATCTTTCATATGCATAAAATCATATAGATTATCCAGCTCTCCTTTTACTTTGCCTAGCATGTTTTTCACATCTAGATGGGTATCATAAAAAGACTCAGCTCCAGCAATTAAGGACATGCTAAACCTCAGTGTGTTATTCGCTATGCTGAATTTGTCAGTTCTGTAATTTCCAATGTCATCCTTTCATGAAGCCTCACACTCACTCCAGACACATCAGCGAGGGAGAGCTGATATTCTATCCTCTCAGCCACCATTCAATACCTTTAGAATCCCTTACCAAAAAGACTTAAATATTCCCTTACAGAAATAATTTGCTGATACTGCTTTTTCAAAACTACCAAGTCCTACAGTTCTGTTTGAGCCCCACAACATCCCTGACTTCAAGAATGGAGTAATTTCTCTAGTCTTTCCAGAAATTTTCACAAGTGACTTGCACACTTTAGGATTTCTTTTTCTACAGTTCAGAAACTTATTGAAAACATGATGAGGAAAACCACCTCATGATAATCAAAACAACCTCACAAGGTTGGTAGACCTAAACATGGATGCTTAATTTATTATACAAACTATTGAAAACCTTGGCACTGATAATTGTCTTGATAAAATGACTGTGAACCAGCAAGTAAGCTGCATGGGATGTGCTATTTTCACTGTGATACTGTTTTTCATCTAATTTGTGCACAGACTCAAGTCTTGCCGTTTTTACACTTCATTAACAAAATTCATTATACCTAATACACATTACTTCAATCTGTCTGCTCCTGGGGCTTTAAGACAGATCTGTGTATCTTTGTTAGGTGAAGCCTACTACAAAACTGTAAAATACAGCCAGGTAGGGAATGCCTTGCACTTCCCAGTCTTGAGAATTGCTACTTGAGTTATCTCCAAACGCCTGATTCACCTACTGATTGACTCTTTACTCTTTCCTTGACACCTGAGTCCTGTCTTTACTGAATTTGCATATTCAAGGATTTCTTCCTGTCCTCAATGAATGCCCTTTCTGTCCTGATTTTTCACATTGCTTCAAATGCTTTTGAATGGATGTCGTTATTTTGCTAATCCTCTGCATGGAGTGGCTATGAGAATTTTAATTTCCTTTTAAAATCTGCATAGTATTTGATCATAAATTCACAGGAACTATGCAAATCATTCCTTGCAGAGCTGCACCGACTTCCAGTAATATCACTGCTATTTTGTATTTTGACGTACAGCTTGTTCTCTTGCTGTGCCTGCCATTTGCTGCTTTCTTACCTTCAGTTGTTTTGCAGTTCTCTGCTAATTCTGATGACCTTTTTCCTTGTTCCCACTACTAGCTTTTAAAGCCAGATGGTTTGCATAACCCATGAGAATATACTAATTTATGTTTCAGCACTTTCATTTCTCATCTTGTCCTTTCCACAGAATGTTTTTCCCTCCTTTTTTGTTTCTCCCCTTTTAGTGCTCAGATTTCTCTCAGTGTCGTCAAAATTGATTTTTCTGAGGTAAAGGGGCCTTTTGGCTTTGTGAAACCACTCTCCTGCAAGACATAAACAGTCATGTAACGGACCTCAAGAGCAGAAATGCTCGAAAAGACCATCCAGTATCAATAATTTTTTTTGAAATTTCGGTTTTCTGAACCAAGTATTACTCTTTTTTGCATCTGAGTCACCAATCTTAACCACAATGGAAAGGAGGTGACTTTGCACCAGTTCTAGAAACAATGATTTTTTTTTTTTTTTTCCAGTACAGAGGTTCAGGCTTTTCCCACAGAGCAAACCTGAGAGGGTAAGAGCTGTCTGCACTGTCTGTAAGTGCCCCTTGTTCTCCCCATGAGCTCCCACCCAGCCCCCCTGCCCCAAGTCTTGGAAGGGAGCAAGGAGGAAGGTCTCTGCTCTTCCAGGGTTAGTCTGTTCTGTGGACTTTTGTTATTTACTTTTCTGCTCTATGGCAAAGCCACTTCATGTACTACTATTTTTACTCTTTTTAAATACCTCGAGCGTGTCTCAGTCTGGTTAAAGCCAGAGATGAAGCATGTCAGGTGTAGTTAGAGCTGTTTACCTGAAGTATGAAGAAGGTTGTGGGAATCTGAAACTTCAGGGAAGAATAAAGTAGATGTTTGGGTGACAGAGGGGGCTGGGACCAACAGCACTTGGTGTGGCATGGAGCTGGCTGTCCTGGCCAAAACCACATCCCCTGTATGGAGACATGGCACCTGTGCTGTGTCACCTTGGTGGCTGTGACTGTTGCGTTAAAGGCTGAGTATTGTTATAGAGAATTTGTGAGTAAAGGAGAGCCTGTGAACCAGGAGGGACTCCACGGGCTTGAGACTCCTGGTCCCTCCTGGCAGCCTGGACTGATGGTCCCACTTGTGTGGAGTGATTTGGGGACAGGAAGGGGAGGATGAAAACATCACACATGTGGGTGTCTCCCAGAAAAACTCATAGACGTGTTTATCTGAGGGCTCATTAAATCCTTTGGAATAGCCAGTAATTTTCTGTCGAGAAAGCATTGGTACACAACTGCTGAGGAGGCCACAGGGAGGATCCACTCAGCTGGCACGAGTTTCAGGACAAAACTTTGATAGGGTGAACTAGTTTCACAGAATTCCAGAATTTTAAGGGCTGGAAGGGACATCTGGATATCACCTTGTCCAGCCTGCCAGCCAAGGCAGGGTCACCTGGAGCAGGTGACAAAGGAACGTGTCCTGGAGAGTTTGGAATGTCTCCAGAGAGGGAGACTCCATGACCTCCGTGGGCAGCCTGTTCCAGTGCTCTGCCACCCTCAACGTAAAGAAGTTCTCCCTCGTGTTGAGGTGAAACTTCTTGTGTTTTAGTTTATGGCCGTTGCCCCTGTACGGCTCCATTGTTTCCCCGTACAGGTGTGTGGAACAAGCACATTAACTCCCTTCCCATGCCCAGCCATCTTTACGGGGATGCCAGCGGAGGCGGACAGGATCCCGGCCTCCGCCAGGGCCGGTGAGGGTCAGGGGGCCGGGGAGCCCCAGCGCTGCCCTTGCCGGGGGGAGCCGCTTCCCCGCGGTCCCGGCGGGGCGGGCAGGGCGGAGCGGGCGCCGCGGAGCGCTCCCCCATCACGGCTGCCGGGCGGGCCGGGGCGGGGCC
>VWPU01005939.1:0-12227 GCA_013398955.1 Callaeas wilsoni
GAGGAATTCCGTACCTTAATTCTCCTTGGATGATGAGGGCCTGGATATGCCTTGGATTCAAAAAGAGGAGAGGGAAGTGTGAGAGCAGCTGGAGAAACCTTTCCCTGAGCCGTGGAAAAGATATCTCTGAGGAATGGGATGTGAGGAAGGAAGTGAGGAATCTCAGAGGGAAACTGGGGTTTTCCAGGGATCACCAGGATCCTTTGGAGGGTTCCTGGTTGGATATGGAAGGGCCTCCAGGCTCCTGATCTGCGCCAGCCTGGATGGGACATCTGGAAGCTGCCAGAACCAAGGAATTTCTGAGCAATTCCTGAGGAATTCCAGACTTTTGGCAATGGCACTGGTGTCCCATTTTAACCCTGGAATTCCTGGAGGACTGTGGAGAAGGCGTGGATGAGCTCAGCTCATTCCTCCTGGGAATGCAGGGTGAGGGACACTCACTTGTTTCAAAGAAATCCTTTCACAGGAAAACCATCCCAAATTTTCCATCCTCAACTCCTGGGAACAGGAATTTTTGCTCTGAAATTTTATAAAAATCAACTCTTTTCCCGTTTCTTGGATCTTGTGTTAAAGACCCCCGGGACTGTCCCGGTATGTCCGGAATGAGCAGGTTTATAACCACCCCCACATGGAAATATCTTCGGCATTCCAAGGGGATTCCGGTTTGTTCTGTTTTCCCCAAAACTCAGCTTATTCTGTTCCCTCGTTTCCCTGGATAAACACAGGGAAAAGGATCTCTCTGTCCATGAAAAATGATTCCTGCAGCAGCTGTTTCCTGCCTTATTTATGGATAGTTATCCCTAAATTTCCATATTCTTTGTGTCTTTGCCCAGGTGGGAAACTGAGAATCCACTTCCATCACTCACCGTGGATCCCGACGGGAATTTCCGAGCTCCCAAAGCACCGGGGGGATGAGCTGGTGATGGAGCCACCAGGGAAGGGTCACTGCTTCCTCCTGGATCACAGGGATGGCTCTGGAATGGGATCGTTACGGGGTGTCCCTCATGGCCGGGAGATCTCCGGGATCTGTGCCTTGGGATCGCGGAGCCATTGCCGGAATTCCCATTTTCCTGTGGGAAGGGAAACACAGCACCCGATATATGGACAAGGAATGGTTTAAAACCAACAGAGGAGAGGATTGGATGGGATGGGAGGAAAAAATTCCTTACCCAGGAAATGGGGAGACCTTGGGAAAGGTTTCCCAGAGAAATTGTGAATTCCCCATCCCTGGAAGGGTCCAAGGTGAGGTGGGATGGGGCTCGGAATAACCTGGGATCGTGGAAGGTGTCCCTGCCCATGGAACTGGACGGGCTTTAGGATCTCTCCCAACCCATTCCGTGACTCCATTAAATTCTAATTATAAAATAAAAACATTAATACCGATAAACCCAAATTATCTTTTCTGACCTCAAGAATTCCACGATTCCCTTTTCCAATTTTATCACCAGGCCACAAATCCATGCCCGTTTCAAAGCAACAAAAACCCCACCTAAAATATTCCCACTTGGAACCTGAAATCCCTCCCTACTCCAGCCATTCCCAGGCAATTCCGTGTTCATTGCACCCGGAGTATCCAATTGGAATAAACCAGCAATTAATGCCAATTAACGACCATATGGTAATCAGCCGCTCGGTGATCATTTGGGGCAATATTTAAGGCACGCGAAGTAAAGCAAATAAATCCTGACCAGGCTCCTAAACTGTTCCCACTTTTCCGTATCAGCAGCGGGAAATGATCCACCTGCTGTTGGAAAAATGAGAATATTCCTATCAAGAATATTTCTGGCAATTATTTCCCGAGCCACACTGGAAACGCTCCCGGGTTATCTCTGGGGACTGTTTGGACCTGAAAGCAAAAAATTGAATTTATTTGTCGTAAAAGTCCTGAGATCTTCCAGGAGCGCAGGAAGGAGAAGGAAAAATCAGGATGTGCTGCAGTTATTTAGGGATATTCCCTTTTTTTTTTTTTTTTTGGTAGGAACGAAGATCTGGATTCACCTCCATTAATTTCATGGGCTGGGATTTTTAGGCGGTTAAATCAGGAAGGATAAACCCTAAACTTCCAGGGAATGTTGGTGAGTGCAGCTCTGTGAGGTTTTCAGGGATGATCATCCTGATTTTCCTGGATTTTAACAAACCACGGGATAATTCCACCTCATGGATAACAAACCCAGTGAGTTTCTGGCTCACAAGGGGGAAAAAAAACCAATGAATTTTGAGCCAATTAAAACTGGAATTCTCTACTGGAAGAGGATGAGGAAAAAAGGGATGAAAGAGGGATGAGGGATGTGCTGGCATGGGGACAACCCATCCAAGGTGGGTTTTTTGGGATAAAGGAGGGAAAATCTCCCAGAGGTGGCACCATGGGATGGCAGCACGTGGATTTTCCCACCCCTCCTTCCCAGGCACAGCTCATTTCCCTGGGAATGGCTCTGAAATGCTCCTCATTCACACAGATCCTCATCCAGAGATTCCAGAGGTTGCCAAGACCTGGCTGAGGTTTGGAATGTGCCCCGGGATCCCATTTACTGGGAAATTGCTGGGGTTGATGACGTAATTCCTCTGTAATTTTGGCAGTTTCTTGCTCCCGGAATGAGGCACTTCCAAGAAAAATTGGGAGGCTCTTGCTTCCTCAAGGAATGATTTGCTGCTGGCAGGGAAAAAAAAATTAAAAAAAAGGAAGGAAAAGAGGGAAGGGAGAAAAGGAGGGAAGGGACAGAGAAAATGAGGAGAGGAAAGAGAAAAATTGTGAATAAAAGGGAGAGGAAAAAAAATATTCCTGCAAAAAGGAAAGGGAAAAATAGAAAAAAGCCAGGATTTCAGGGAGGAAAATGAAGCAGTTGTGGGTTTATCCATATGGAGATGAGCGGGATTTATCCAAATTAACTGGAAAGGAATAGGCTTCAATCCAGGGGAGCTGGGGGGTGGAGGAGCAGGAATTGTTTGGGATGGTCCCATAACCCCAAAGCCGTGGCTGATCCATGGATGAGGATCTAGCCCCTGCTCCGAACGCGTGGATCAGGGCTCATCCTGCTCTTCCCAGAGGCTCCTTTGCTTCCAATGAACTCCTGCCAGGAATTGCCGCTGGCGGATGAAGCTCCTGGGCTGTTCCTGGCTCCTCTCTGCAGCTCCGGGAACCTTTGGCCAGGTGGAAATTCCTGATTCCTGCTGCTGCCGGGAAAACAGGCAGCAAAACCGGCTCCGTCCCTCCTTGGGACGTGGGAGCACCGGGAGAGAGGGGCTGCAGCTCTTTCCCTGCCTTTGGAATCCGCTGCTTCCTCCTCCTGAGGATCAATGGGATTTTCCTCCACATGCAAGCGAGGGAAAAACAGCCTTGGGATGCAGATCCCGTCCTGCTGAGGGAGTTTGGAGTGTCCTAAAAAATCTGTGGGAGTCGTTCTACGGTTATAAAGCTCCTGATGAAACGGGGATCATTGGAGACACTGCTGGAGCAAATCCAGAGGAATCTATGGAGCTGCTCCCAGGGCTGGAGCTCCGCTGCTCTGGAGCCAGGCTGGGAGAGCTGAGAATGCCCAGCCTGGAGAAGGGAAGGCTCCAGAGAGAGCTCAGAGCCCTTCCAGGGCCTGAAGGGGCTCCAGGAGAGCTGGAGAGGGACTGGGGACAAGGCCTGGAGGGACAGGACACAGGGAATGGCTTCCCACTGCCAGAGGGCAGGGATGGGTGGGATCTTGGGAAGGAATTCCTGGCTGGGATGGAATTCCCAGAGGAGCTGTGGCTGCCCCTGGATCCCTGGAAGTGTCCAAGGCCAGGCTGGATGGGGCTTGGAGCAGCCTGGGATGGTGGAAGATTCCCTGCCCGTGGGGTAGGAATGAGATGATCCTGGAAGTTCCTTCCCATCCAAACCATTCCATGATTGTAAAAACCGAGGGAGTTTGGGCTCAGTCCTCTGCGCTTCTCCAGCGTAACCATTCCCAGCAAAGGCAATTGCATCCAGGAGGAAAAGCAGAGCCCGTGGATGCTCCTGGCACATCCCGGCCTCTCCAGAGCCGCAGTTCCCACTCCAGGTTTTTGTGTTTGAGCCGGGAGCCCTCTCGTGGCTGCTGAGCCATCGTTATCCCAGCTCCACGATTATCCCTGGAATTCATTTCCCGAGCCAGGGCATGGATGGAGAGAGGGATGGGAGCAGAAGGAAGTGTCCTCCAAACCGGATAAATCAGAGCAGGATTTCCTGGAGCAGGATCTCCCCAACTCGGAGTTACTCCTGTCTTGCCATCCCTAAAAATATCCCTGCTCATGCTATTCCTGCAGCTCCAAGGAAAAATATCCAAGGGGTTTTTCCCTTCATTTTTTAAAGCTGTTGCTATCCTGCCTCTGGATATTTCCAAGAATTCCTTCCAGGAGCACACAGGGATACAAAGATGTCCAAACTGGAGGGTGCTGGGTTTGGTACTTGGCTGTGGAGCAGGATTTGGGAAGGGAATCTCTGCCCAGGAGGGCAGGAAAATGGAGGGAAATGGGATTTTAGGGATCAGAGAAAGTCCCCAAATTGCTGCCTAGACCCTAAAATCCTCCTCTTTAAATGAGTCAGGTGCTCCAGAGCACAGCAGGAATCTCCTGGAATATCCTGAGACATCCATGGAAAGAGGGAAGGAAATGTCATGTAGAGAGCATAGTTTAAATTCCCTGTTTGGAGCCTGCATTATCCCTATTTTAAAAGTCTTGGGAATCACCAACTCTTCAGTCAACCAATCCCAAATAATGTAAGGATGGTGTGGCCAGATGGGATCAGATAAAAAGGGATTATCCTGGGGTTTCCCTCCCCAAAAAAGTGGAATTAACCAACAAAACATTTCTCAAGGGATTTTTGTCACTCCCATCAGCCTCCTGCCCATTCCAGGAGCCCTGGTGCTCTCCAGGGATATGGAGAAGCCACCCCAGCCCTCACATGTGCATCCCAGTCCCTCCCAGTCTTTCCACACTGGTCTGAAATCCTTGGAAAAACGTACCTGGCTGGTGTCCTGCTGGGGTTGTCCTTCCGGCCTCTCCTCCAAGGGCTCGAGGAGCTCCAGGGAATGGTTTCCCTGCGGATCTCCTGGATGTGGTGGGGGCACAGCCAAGCTCTGCAGAGGGGGATGGATAAATGCCGACAAAATTCCATTAATTACCAGAAAAAACGTGAAAAAAAGTACAGCAGGACCCTTTCCCAAGCTCTGGCATTGATCCGTGCTTCCTTATCCTTTCTCCATTAAAACAGGGGCAAAACTCAAAATTCCAGTGATCAAGCTCTGGGAATTGTAACTCCTTTGCATCCTTCCAATCAGCACCGGTGGAAAAGGAAGGATTCCCTGTGGGATGCAGAGATGCTCCGATGAGCAGAGGGGTCCCAAATCCTTTCATCCAGTTTGGGTTGGGCTCCCAAAGTTCAACAGAGGGAGTTTTGGGGTCTCCATATCCCAAATCCCAACTTTTGCTGGCTCCAGGGTTGCGTCTCTTGGTGCAAACCTCCCCTCTCAAGCCCCTAAAATGCCCTAATCCGACTTGGAAAGATGTGGGAAAGAACCCTCAGGGCACGGGAGGAGCCTGGGGCTGAGGGGGGATGTCCTGTCCCACCTTGTCCAGGTGTGTGAGGAATTGGATCATCCTGATCCAGCCACAGAGGGAGAGAAAACCCCAGGAACTGCCTCCAACAGGAAGTCCAGCACGGAGAGACGCCTTAAAATTGCGGATAAATTCCTAATTCCCATGAACAGGAGCTGTTAATCAGGATGCAGGTGGCTGGAATTTGTCTGGTTACTCCAAATAAGGGCTCTGGAGTCACAGAATCATGGAATATCCTGGGTGGGAAGGGACCCACAGGGATCGTCCAGTTCAGCTGCTGGGCCTGCCCAGACATCCCAACAATCCCAACCCGGGAGCATTGTCCAAACGCTCCTGGAGCTCTGGCAGTCCCAGCATGGAACTCCTCTCCTGGGCAATCCCGATCCATCCTGACAGCAGGACTGGATCCATCCCTGCCAGGGCAGGAAACACTCCACAGAATCCCAGGATGGAAAAGAATTCCAGGACTGAAAAGAATTCCAGGACTATGGAGTCCAAGCTGTGCCCGATCCCCACCTTGTCCCCAGCCCAGAGCCCTGAGTGCCACATCCGGGAATTCCTTGGACACCTCCAGGGATGGGGACTCCCAACCTCCCTGGGCAGTCCCTGCCAAGGCCTGACCCCATGTCCATGGGGAAATTCCTGCTGATGCCCCCCCTGGGGCTCCCCTGGCCCAGCCTGAGGCCGTTCCCTCGCCTCCTGTCCCTGTTCCCTGGGAGCAGATCCCAAACCCCCCCCCCGGCTGCCCCCTCCTGGCAGGGAGTTGTGCAGAGCCACAGGGTCCCCCCTGATCCCCCTTTTCTCCAGGCTGAGCCCCTTTCCCAGCTCCCTCAGCCTCTCCTGGGGCTCCATTCCCTTCCCCAGCGCCATTCCCTTCCCTGGACACGCTCCATGTCCTTCCTGATGGGAAGAGCCCAGAACTGGACACAGTAAAAACCCCAATTTCATCTTTCCCGCTGTTTATTTTCACCTCAGGGAATCCTCCAGACTGCGGCACCTCCAGAGCCTCCAGCTCCAGGCTCTGTCCTTCTCCTGCCACCCTGATGCCGCCTGGGACACGGTGGGAAGTGTCGGACACCAGTGGATCCTGCAACACCAAAACACGGGATGGGTGTGACAGTGACAGCCCTGAGCTCCCAGGATCCACACCCGTGAGGAGCTGGATCCTGGGGGCTTCATTCCAACCTGTCCCAACTTTCCAGCACACTCTGTCTCACCTGGTGACATTTCTGAGCCAGGATGGGGCGAGCCGTCAGCAATTCCTTGCTGGCCACATCCAAACTTTCCTTCCAAGGTTCTCCAACCTCCCTGGGATCCCTTTTGCTGTTGAGACCCCACTCAGGACCCCTTTTGGTGCTTCCAGCCCCACACCCACCACTCCAACAGCCCCCAGGCGGCACAAGGACACTTTGGTGGCTTTGGGAATGGCTTCTATGGACAGCAAAGCTTGACTGGTTCCTTTATTTCCATTAAAAACCGTGTGCTTTGCATCCCTTATCCTGAAGATCCCAGATCCTGGTGGCAGCCGTAGCCTCTCCCAAGCCACCGTGCCCTGCTCGATGACAGAGGTGACCCTGGCGCCTTTGGTGGCCCGTTCCCGTCTCCCTCATTCCCTGGAGGTCCGTCACCCCCGGCAGGTGACACTACTCACGGTGACAGGCGCGGCTCCCTGCTTTTCCGTGGAAGTTTTGCTTGTCCCGGAGCCGCCCCGGTGCCACAGGAGCCCATCCAGCCCATCCCGCAGGATCGCGTTGGAGAGGTCTCTCAGCAGCGCCAGCTGGAACCAGTGCACACCAGTAAGGCAGCGCAGTGCCACCCTCCTGTCCCCAGCACGTGGCAATCCAAGAGCAGCCACCCCAAAACAAGGAATGATGGATTCCCAGGGGCTCACAGGGCAGGGACAGCCGAGGGATGGTTTCAATGCCGGTTTGGGATCAAGGAGCTCATCCATGGAGCTTTTGGGGGGGGTCCATCCCCATCCTACATAAAACCCCCACATTTGTGGCCTTTCGGGACTTTGAGGGGACTTAAAAAAAGAGGGGAAGTGACATTTTCCATGGGAAGATGGGGGTGGGACATGGGGAAAAGGTTTTAAACTGAAAGAGGATTTAAGTTGGATATTGGGAAGGAATTTTTGGCTGGGAGGGTGGGGAAGTGCTGGAATGGAATTCCCAGAGAAACTGTGGCTGCCCCATCCCTGGAAGTGTTCAAGGCCAGGTTGGATGAGGTTTGGAGCAACCTGGGATGGTGGGAGGTGCTGAGGTTGGAATTAGAGGGGCTTTAGGGTCCAAGTGTCGCTGTCACAGGGGCCTCAAAGCCACCACCCACCCCATAAAATGGCAACAGAAAAGCTGTGCCGGAAATATTTAAACATAACCTGGAAAAGGAAATGGAATAAACCTTCCTGGGAGTTCTGGGGCAGCAAATGTCACCTCCAGAATTCCAGAGGGAAGAGATGGAAAAGCCAAATTACAACCCCTCGTCAGGAGGAAGGCCAAAGGATCTCCTACCTTGATCCCGTACGCTTCAAAAAGCCTCTCCAGGTCCTGCAAGGGGAAAGAAGAGTCCCAACTTCTCCCCCTCTGCTCTCCAGAAGTTTCTCCTGGAGGTGGCTGATGGCCAAGGGGACACACATTGGGTCCCCTCTGCCACCCCAACCCAAGCGGAGAGGGAGGTGCTTCCAACACTTTTATGGTCTGTAATTTTTATTTATTTACCTTCATTTCCACTCCTTTTCCTGGCGGGCCGGGTTCTCCCTTGGAATAAATGAGATCAACTCATTAATTCTGTCATTATCTCCATGAGGAGCAGGAAGAGGAAGGGGAATAATTCCCTATCTGGCCCTTCCTCTGCCACCAGCCCGCTCTGTAATCCCGGATAAATCCCATTTAGGGGTTTGAATCCCACCCTGCTCCATAGGCTCCTTCCCTCCTCCAGTGGACACAAGCACAGCCGGATTTTGTTGGAAAAGCCTGGCCCATGAGCACCATCCAAGTGAGGTTTGGGCCACAGCTTTGCTCCATCCCCTTCTCCACCTCGTGGCCACAAACGTGTGGAAAAGGAAAGATTTTTTGAGGTCCTTCGGTGCCACCAGAGCCATCAATGCAGAGGACACCAAGCAGGACCATGGCCAAGGTGTCCCCATGGTTGGTGGTCCCTTCTGGAGGTGGCCACGATGCTGGTGGCCCCACACGTGGCTGGATCCAACATCTCCAGGGGGATGGGCTCCCACAGAAGGTCACAGTGACAGAATTCCGACTCCCGGTGAGAGATCTTGGATGGTGCACAGAAGAAACCGTGGAGGAGCTGCAGGGGTTTGGGAGGTCCAGCCTGGAGGCTCCTGGGGTGAGGAACGTTTGCTGAGGTGGGGCTGACCTGCCTCTCTGAGGGGCTTCATTTCACTGAAATCCGGGTTCTGCATCGACAGATTCCGGTGGAATGAAGGGCACCAGGAAGGCCCCGATGGCATCTCCAGCCAAGGTGTGCCAGGGAGAATTTGGGATGCCTGTGCCCTGGATAAATCCTTGCCTTTCCGAAGGTCTGGATCTCATGGCAACCAGGAGATCTCCCTGTCCTCACTGGTGCTGCTTCCTGCAGCATTTTCCTCTCCATTAAGGAAGGAGTTGTTCCCACCTCTAAAGACCTTGGATGTGTGGGATCTGAAGCCATTCCTCCTTCCACTCCTTTCCACGTGCTCTTCAGCTTGCAGGAGGAGGAAAGGAAGGAACCATCTGTGAACATTCCAGAAATTTATCCCATTTGACTCCTGAAGAACATTCTTCTTCCTAAAGAAGCTCCGTGGAGATGTAGGACAGCCCCAAGTGTGACCACAAGTTCCTGAGCCCATCCTGGAAACTGCTTTGAAATCCCAAACTTTTGGGGAGTCAGAGGAGACCTGAGCTGGGTTTTCATCCCCTCTGACCTGCCCAAGGTGGTGGGACCACCACAAAGATGTCCCCATGGACCCAGGACCTACCTTTGGGCCTGGGGGGCCTCTTTCACCTCTCAGGCCGTCCTTCCCTGGATCTCCCTGAAAACCAGCAGGAATGTGTTAGTTCCCCTCTAAAATTCCCGTTTTCTGTGTGCTGATCCCAAACCAACAGCACCTTTTCCAGAGGGACCAAGCAATCCCTTTTCGTGTCTCCCCAGTTCCCATTTTTAAGTTAAATTTGGAACAATTCTGCTCTTCACTGGAAACTTGGCCTACAGAAGGGCTCATGTTCCTGGAGTTTTCCTGCTTTTCCTTTTTCCCTTGCTATCCCACCTCGAATAATGGAATTACCTCTCGTACAACCCAAATTTTGCTTTTATTTCCCTGCCACCATATCTTGGCTGAGGAAGCAACATCATTTCTTTGGGAAAGCCTGGGATTGGATCTGTTTTTGGCTGACGGATCCATGGGGATATTCCCTACAGCTTTTCTCCCAATCCCACTTTTCCTGTGACTCAGGACACGAGTTCTGCAGGTAAATCAGGAATTTGGCAGGGCTGGCTGCAAAAGATCCATCCAAAGACACCCTTTGGAATGAGTTTTTCCTCCCAGCACAGCAAAATTTCTTGGGAATTGCTGCTGTGGCTGCTCTGCCTTGTGTCCTTCCCTGTCCCCACAAAATAAACAGCAGCAATAAATAAAATTAAAAATAAATAATTAAATTAAATCACATAAACTATTAAAATAATTAAACACAGTAAATTAAATAATTACAGATTTAAACTCCCAATTCTTGTTAAAATGGCCACAGGGAGAGGGGTGGGAGAGGGTGAGGAGCTGCTTTGATATTTTTGGGAATCTCCTGAATAGGATTTAGGTAAAATCATGAGAAACTTGGCAATATTTTCCCTGATTTTTTTTCCATGGAGATGAATAAAGGATGGAGTGAATCCATCCCTGCTGGATCTATCCATCTGTGTTGGATCCATCCAACCCCAATCCAAATAAAAAAATATTTTTTATTTATAACCCTGGGAATAAATAAAAGGTCTCCCAAAATCCACCCTCTCCCAGCTGCTCCTTCAGGGATTCCTTACGTCCTTTCCGGGTTCTCCTGGATCTCCTTTCATTCCCGGCTCTCCAGGTCGTCCTGGGAGTCCAGGTGGACCCTGCAAGAAGAGATTGAGAGAAAAAAATCACAAACAGAGCACGAGCAGCAGCTCAGAAACGGAAAACAGCAAGGAAAATGTTATTTTTCCCACAGGAAAGGAATATTTGGGAGTGGATGTTTCCGAGTGAGGGCTCCCATTGGGATGGAGAAGGGAAACAGAGCAGCCCCACCAGTCTCCAGGGCAGGAAATGATAATAATAGTGAGAAAAATGGAATTATTACCCTGATTCCTCTCACTCCTGGCTCTCCGGGGACTCCAGCTTCTCCCTAAAAGAGAGGAGCAGCTTTCCAAATGTTCTTCCATCAAGTGATAGGAATTTTATTGCACTACCACCTGGAGAAAATGGTTTAAAGGGAGAGAACCGAGTCCATCAACCATTCCAGGGGCTCTAATGGAGGTTCAGTCTCTTCGACACTGCTTAATGCTTGGAAAACTAGGATAGAGGCAGGTTTTGGGATATCTGGGATGTCTTAAATTAGGGATGGTGTTTTACAACAGCATTCCCATAAATGAGGAAAAATGGGCACAAGGTGTGTGACTGGAATATTTAAATTTCGGGGTAGGATGAGGTGACTGCCACCAAATCCCACTGTTCAGAGCTCCAGGAATGTTTGGATAATGCTCTCAGGGACAGAGTGGGATTGTTGGGGTGTCTGTGCAGGGTCAGGAGTTGGACTGGATGATCCTGGCGGGTCCCTTCCAAAATGGGATATTCTGGGATTCCGTTCATGGCACTCTGTCTTCTGCATCTCCCAGAAAGAATAGATTTGTGGTTTTTTGTGGCTTTTCCGTTCCAACCTCTTGGAACGTGAAATCCAAGATAAAAGAAGGGTGAAGAGGATTCTCCACAGACTTGTTTAAGGACACATAATCAGGAAATAAAATGAGTGGGGATCAACTTCAGGACAAATCCAAGGGTTTAATTTTCCAGCTGCTGTTTTCCTGGCACCTTGGGAAGGGGTGGGATTGGTCCCAGAGGGGCCTGTCCTCCCTGCTTCTCCTTATAATGTAAAAGTGCTGGGTTTTCCCAAGTTTTTCACCTTCATTTCCTACTCAAATGCAGAGTTCTTGTTCTGGAATCACGGCTCCGGAGCCAGGGCTGTTGGAATGCAGCTGCTTCCTTTTTTTCCAAGATTTCCCTGGGTGCTCCCATTCCACTTAATGTCCAGGGATCAAGCCAGCCCTTGGAGCTGAAGAAAGTTCTTCACTGACTGTGGTCAGAAGAGGTTTTCCAGGAGCCAAGTGGGGAATTCATGGGAGGCTGGGAGGAGACAGAGCCAGGACAGGTGACCCAAACTGACCACAGGGATATTCCAAACTGACCACAGGGATATTCCAAACTGACCACAGGGATATTCCAGATCATGTGACATCAAGCTCAATTATAAAAAACCAGTTTTCCAGAAGTCAGTCAGGATGTTTTTGTGAAGGGCCATCTTCTTTCATGAGGGCCCATCTTATTTTTGTGAGGGGCCATTTTGTTTTTCTGAGGGGCCATCTCCTTTTGTGACGTCCCACCTCGTTTGATCCCAAGAGGGAACTATTAACAGGGATCTTTTTTTTTT
>VWPU01005940.1:0-15201 GCA_013398955.1 Callaeas wilsoni
TTTTCCAGAAGTCAGTCAGGATGTTTTTGTGAGGGGCCATCTTCTTTTATGAGGCCCCACCTTATTTTTGAGAGGGGCCATTTTATTTTTCTGAGGGATCATCTTCTTTCATGAGGGCCCACCTTATTTTTGTGAGGGGCTATTTTGTTTTTCTGAGGGATCATCTCCTTTTGCGATGGCCCACCCTCGTTTGATCCCAAGAGGGAACNGTTTTCATGAGGGTCCACCTTGTTTTCGTGAGGGCCCATCTTGTTTTCGCGAGGGTCCATCTTGTTTTTGTGAGGGGCTGCCTTGTTTTCGTGAGAGCCCCATCTTGTTTTCGTGAGGGCCCANCTATTAACAGGGATCCTATTCCATGTCCAGGGATCAACCCATCCCTTGCAGCTGAGGAAAGCTCTTCATTAGGGTCAGGAGAGGTTTCCAGGAGCCTGTTCTGATGTTTTTGCGAGGGTCCACCTTGTTTTTGTGAGGGGCCACGTTGTTTTCGTGAGGGCCCATCTTGTTTTCGTGAGAGTCCACCTTGTTTTCATGAGGGCCCATCTTGTTTTTGCGAGGGCCCATCTTGTTTTCGCTCTTGTTCATCTTGTTTTTATGAAAGGCCATCTTGTTTTTGTGAGGGCCCATCTTGTTTTCGTGAGGGCCCACCTTGTTTTTGTGAAGGCCCATCATCTTTTTGTGCGGGCCCACTTCGTTTGATCCCAAGAGGGAGCTATTAATAAGGACTCTATTCCATGTCTAGGAATCAATCCAGCCCTTGGAGCTGAGGAAAGCTCTTCCTTGACTGATCAGGAGAAATTTCCAGGAGCCTGTTCTGATGTTTTTGTGAGGGACCACCTTGTTTGACCTCAAGAGGGAATTATTTGGGCAGTTCTGTGAGGAGCAGGGAGCTGGACTCCGTGATTTTTATGGACTCTTTCCAAGCTGAGACCATCTGAGGCTCAGATCCAGAAGTGAGCCCCTCAGGGCTGGTGTGGCTGCACCTTGTGCTAAATCCACGCCAAGCAGATGTGACTCAGCGACAAAAATCCTGATCGAAGAATTCCAGAATGATTTGGTTTGGAAAGGACCTCAAAGCTCACTCAGTGCCACCCCCTGCCATGGGCAGGAACACCTTCCATTATCCCAGGTTTCTCCAAGCCCTGTCCAACCTGGCCTGAGACACTTCCAGGGATCCAGGGGCAGCCACTTCTGCGGGAATGACATTGAATAACAAGGAAGAAAAGTTGTCCCTTGTTTGTCATTGCAGGGCGGAACTGGGATTGTTGGTTATTCCCAAGGGAGCAGCAGCTCCATCTCCCTGGATCCTGCCTTTACTTACATCTTTTCCTCTCAGCCCGGCCTCTCCTGGTTTTCCAGGGAATCCTGGTTCACCTCTCTCCCCCTAAAGGAAACAAGACTTGTCACATTCCTATCTTGCATTCCGCAGCCCTCCCATTTCAGATATTGAGGGGCAGATTCCAGCAGCAAATCCATGGTCATGGAGTTGCTTCCACATTCCTGGGTGAAATTTGGGCTCAGAGCATTTACCCTGTGCTAGGAAGGGCTGGAAGTGTAGGATTTGTATTATTAATATTTATTTTGATTTATTTAATAACATACATTTATAGTATTTCCCTTTCTTTAGTTATAGTATTATTATTTCTGTAGGATTATTGGGCTGGAAAGAGTCCAGCTCCAACCTCATCCATCCAGACTCCACAGCCAACCCTGGAATTCACTCAGGACAGAATCTGTTGAGGTTCTCCACCTCCAGGAGCAGCTCAGATTAGCAGAGACTCAAGATGGATCCAGTCTTGGACACAGGATCAGTTCCCATTCCATGTTTTCATTTTTATTCCCATTTAAATCAGCTGAGCTCTCGTGGATGGATCCTCATCTGCTCTGTTTGATGTTTGATCCATGAGGTCGTGGGTTTGATCCCAATTTCCTTAAGAGTTGGACTGGATGATCCTTCTGGGTGTCTCCCAGCTCAGACTATTCCATGAAATCTGGGAAATTTGTGACACCACCTCTTGCTGCCTTCACTTTGCAACCTCATGAACCCATCTCATTAACACCTCCTGTCTTGGCTGCATCCCATTTATCTCTTGTGACGTCCCATTTTTCCATGCCTCGGAAGCTGATCCGGCCTAAATATTCCATTCACCGATCTATGGAACAATTCCCAAATCCCAACACTCCTCCAGCCAAGCCTGGGGAGATCCCTGTCTGAGGAATGCCCACAAGTGAGAGGGACTCACTGAACAAATGCCACAGTTGGGATCTCTTCCAGAAATTTCTTGACTGGTTTTGAACTTTTCCTGGGAAAAATCCTGCAAATGAGGATTAGCAGGAACTTTTTAAGGCCTGATTAAAGATGTTGGAAGGAACCTCCAAGACCACTTGGTTCCATCCCCTGCCATGGGCAGGGACACCTTCCACTATCCCAGGGTGCTCCGAGCCCCGTCCAGCCTGGCCTTGGACAATTTCAGGGATCCAGGGGCAGCCACAGCTGCTCTGGGAATTCTGTGCCAGGGCTTCTCCACCCTCACAGGGAACAAAGCTTTCCATGGACTCACCTTCTGGCCCGGCTTCCCAGACAATCCCACATTTCCCTGCAGAAAGGCAGAAGGAATGACACAGGTGAGATAATTCCAGGTGTCAGCAGCTAAAATCAGGGAAGGGGAAAACAGGGAATGTCCCATGAGGGGCTGCTCCAAGCACACCCTGTCCGGAGCTTCCTGTCTTCCCCACTTTGAAACCGTCAACATTTTGGGCTTCCCACCCCTCCACCAAAGATACTCATCCATACTATTGGGATTTGCCAATTTTTGCTGGTTTCAAATGAACGGGTTCGTGAATGTCCCTGGAGAAAGGAACAGCAAGGCATGAACTCAACCCTTCCTGGACAGCAGTGGAATCATATGGGACCCACCAGGACCTTCCTAGACACAAAAGTCAGGAAGATGAAGATCAAGGTGACTTTCAGGACAGGAAACCATTGGAAATGGGACTTCCTTGGCTTTGCTGTTAGAGGTGAGCATTGACCATCCCTGTTTTCCTCCGGTCACGAGGAATTCTCCACATTTTGGGGCAGTCCCACCTTTGCACCTGACCTGAGGACAGAGCTCACGACCCCACCACCGCAGGCCTCCACAGGGTCACCAACCCAGTTCCCTGTCACCTCCCCAGTGTTCATCTCCTCAGGGGTGAAGGCCAACAAATCCATGGAGGTGACGGAGAGATTTTGTCCCTAAACCTCCTGGTTTGTCCTCTGAGCCCTTCCCATTCCACACCCAGCCCACTGTCCCACTCACCCTGTCACCGATGTCCCCCTTCAGCCCAGGCTGGCCAGGAATTCCAAATCCTGGACTTCCCTGCAAAAACAAAGGGATACGGGGTATTGCTTTTCTGAGCTCAGGAGAAATCTCCACAGAGCAGATCCAAGGTATTTCCATTCCCATGGACAACCAGGGAGCTGAGCATTTACTCCCTCCCTGATTTCCTTTCCAGGAGCTTTGGATTTCTACACACAGAAATCTCCCCCTGGATTCCCGGATGGATGACTTGGGGAGGAATTCCATCTCCCTCAGACTTTCCTTGGTGGCCACAAACGAAATAAATCCTTTTATCCCTAAAGGAAGTGCAAGGTCGTCACCTTCTCCCCTTTTTCTCCTGGGATTCCTTTGTCTCCTCGTGGTCCAGCTGGTCCAGGATCTCCCTGGGAATAAAAGACACACCTGAAACCAAGAATATCCCACAGGAAGCCAAGCCCTGTTCCTGTGACTCCTTAGGGCTGCATTTCGCACTTCCACTGCACCCTGGAAAAAATTCCCTTGCTAAATCCACCCATCCATCCATCCTGGATTTATAAGGAAGTTTTTTCCACGGCACCTGCTCCTCTGCCATCCCAAACTCATCACAGCTGCTGGCACACTACGAAGCACCACAAACGCATTTTTACTGCTTTAAACTGAATAAAATGAACACCTTTAAGTTCTCTGCAGGTTGGCAGTGAAATATCAGGAATAAATTTTTAAAAAAATTCAGATATTCCAGGCCACATCCCATCACAAGGCCACAGCAAAATTCCCAGCTCATTAAAGCCTAAAAAAACAGAAGGAGTTTTGCCAGCTAAGGTTAAGCAGTCTGGGCAATAGGACCAATAAAAAGAGGTGATTCCAACATCCAATCCCAGCAAAAAGGCCAAAATTCATTGTGTCTACGGAATGAGGGAGGTCTGAAGCAGTGTAGGGAATTTCCATGGAAAAGCCCTGCAGTAAATCCTTGTCACAGAGATAAAGTTCTTGGCAAGATGGCAATGAGAGAGCGAGACTGAAAAAAAAAGAAAAAAAAGTTTAAAAATTCCATTTAAAATATTCCAGGTCATGTTCCACCTCAAAGCCACTGAGAAAGCGAATGGAATCCTCTAAAGGAGCTGGAAAATATGGACAATACAGCCAGGGAACGGCTCTGTCCCAGCCAGGGAATAGCTCTGTCCCACAGATCTCCTTGGTTTGGGAAATTCAGTTTTCTCTCAGTGAGGCCAAACTCTGGATCAGGGGCCTAAAGATGTGGGAATTCTCCATCCATGGGAATTGTCAGCGCAGGAGACCTGACCAGCTTTGGAGTGGGCTCTGCTTTGAGCAGGAGGTTGGATTGGAGACCTCTAAAAATCCCTTCCAGCCTCTGCAATCCCTGATTTTAGCCTCCCTTGGCTGGAAGTATCTTCTGGGATTGGGCTGGATCTGCATTTGAGTGATGCCTCCCTTCTGAAATCCCAAATTTCCTTCCAGATTTGGGCTAGAGTGGGAATACCAGGTACAAAATGTGAATAAAAGCAAGAGAAATAAATATCCCCAGGACAAGACTTTTCCAAGCTTTGCTCTCCAGTCAATCACAAGGGAGACGGAATTCAGGAAACATGGAACGACCTCCCCTTTTCCAGGAAAAGATCTTGCCTTTTCAAGCAGTGCTAATTAACAAATTAATTAATTAATCAACAGACTTACCCTGACACCTTTCTTGCCTGGAGGTCCCAAAACCTGAGGAGAAGAAGAAATCACAGAAAACCTCAGTTATTTGTTGAGGGGGGGAAAAAAATAGTTAAAATCTCGTTTTCATGGTACCTTTTCCAAAAGCAAGGAATGTTACGGGATAAGAATTGTTACGGGATGAGAATTGTTACGGGATGAGAATTGTTACGGGATGAGAATTGTTACGGGATGAGAATTGTTACGGGATGAGAATTGTTACGGGATGAGAATTGTTATGGCACACAGAGGTGGCCACCACTGAAGTTTCTCCCTAAAGCTGGAATTCGGAGGGACTTGGAGAGCTGTGGGTGTCCAGCAGGGCTCATCCCTGTGGATGAGGAGCTTGAGCAGGGACAGGCCTGGAGCGCATGGATTCAGTGGTGGGAATTTTTATCCTGATGTTTCCTGGCCAGCAGTGAAGCTCCTTTGAGGGAACAATGGGAATACTGGGAATACAGGAAGTGGAGCAAAGGAGAAGGGGACAAAGTGGGCTGGAGGGTCAGGGAAAAGGTCTGGGTGTTCTTCCCACGGTTCTGTGGGACACAACTCTTGGATTCCTGGAAACGGTGGGATGAAGCTGCACAGCTGAAGGACAAGAAGGGCTCTAATCCACTCCAAGTTACCTCCAAGGCTGGAGCA
Organism: Callaeas wilsoni; assembly: GCA_013398955.1. NCBI lineage: Eukaryota > Metazoa > Chordata > Aves > Passeriformes > Callaeidae > Callaeas > Callaeas wilsoni. The sequence continues at coordinate 5,655 of VWPU01005940.1, forward strand.
CATGGAAATCCTGGATTTCCCTGCAAGGCAAGAGGAAGGAATGGTGGCCAATGGAATGAAAAATGTGAGGCGGGGAAAACTTTCTGCTCATCCTCTTCCCAGCATTTATTCCTTAAAAGTGCCCAAACTTATCTCAGAAGGACAAGAGCCAAGCGGAGGGAGACACTGAGCTCAAGGATATCCCTGCTGAATCCCACAGGGAACAAGCTGGGAAAAATCAGGATAATTGCAGCTGAGCTGCTCAAACATTCCCTTACTGTTTCACTCACTTGGTCTCCCTTCTGCCCTGGAGGTCCTGGAATTCCCTGGAAGAAATCAGAGGGGAATTTCCACCACAATGAAAACAGATCCAACATTTTTGGCTCCTGCTGCCATCCAGAGGGAGGGAGAGAGGGAAGGATGGAGCTCTTGAACCCAATTTTCCATTAATTACAGGACAGCTCCTCCAGCCTGGAACTCTGGAGTCTCCCTGGCCACAAAAGCGCCATTTATGATTTAAAATACCCCACCCTGCTGCCATTCCAGGTCTGTCCTGGCAGCGAGGAATTCCAGAGTCCAGGGAGTGTAAAACGATTCCCTTTCTTTGCTTTTGAGGGAAGGCTCCAGGTCAGGTTGGTCTGGTTGAAGACGTCCCTGCTCAGCCCAGAGGGTTTGGACCAGGTGGCCTTGGAGGGTCACTTCCAACCCAAACCCTTCTCTGATCCAATGATTCCCACAGGAATTATGATGATGATTAATTATGATGCCGCTTAGGGAGAGAAAATTTCCTTGGAACCCGAATTCCAGGCCCAGGAACTCGGGTTCAGGATTTCAGCACCCACCTTTGGTCCTGGTGCTCCTGGAGGTCCCATCATTCCCTGAAAACAACAGAGGAAACAGTGAAAGCTCCAATTTTAAACCCCAAATCTTCCCTTCTGTCACCCTTTCCATGTGGAACCGCAGGATTCCAAGGAAAATCCAAATATTGGAGGAGACTTTGGAGACACTGAGCACTGTAAGAGGATTTTAATGCAAATCTCAGTGCAGAATTCCCAACCCACCTACTCTCCTTCTTCTCCCTTCAAGCCAGCAGTGCCAGGAATGCCAATTCCTGCCATTCCCTGCAAGGAAAGCACAGCATCCTCAGGAAAGCTGATCCCAGAGCACCCATCCTTCCCAGATTTCTGCTCCAGAGTCCTTCTTAGCAAAGCAGGAAGGGAGAAATTTTCTCTGGAAATGTCTGGCTCTGACCAGAGCCAGTAAATTCCAGGAATGTTGGGACATCCCAAAATGCCTTCCCACATCTCCCCTGCTATTCCTTTCACTTTCCTGCAGGCTGAGGGATTCAGGAAATATCCAACCTTTTCTCCCTGTGGTCCAGGCAGTCCAGGAACCCCATGGAGCCCTACAGGGCCTGGCAAACCAGGTTTTCCCTAGAAAGGAGGGAACATCATCAAATCTGCTGTTTTGTTTTATTTTTCTTCTAAGCTGGAAAGGTTTATTTTTAATTCTGCAGGGAAATGTTTATCCTGATGTGTCCATCTGAACAGTTCCTTTAAAACTGAGGATTTCCAGGGATGTTTGTGTATTCCCACATTTCCTTTTCCCCTCACAAATAAGTTACGAATCCCTGGCTTTACTTGGGAAGGGGAAACAATGGAGGACAGAGGCTGGGAGCCCACGTTGGTCTGGAATGGTGAATCCAGACACATGGAAAGGGCTGATTTATGGGATATGGCTCTCCAAAATGGCAAAGGCAACCAAACCCAGATCCATGAAGGACAGAAAGAAGCACCTTCCTGTGAAAAAAGGATGGGAAAACAGCACATGGATGTTATCCTTTAGTTCTGAGCCATTTGTAACACAGAGAATTCCCAGACCAATCCTGGTGTTTTTTATTCCCAGTAATCCCCCACGAACTTTTTTTCCTTCTCTTTTCTCCCCTTGAACTCAAACTTCCCACACCTCAAATCTCCTTCTGGGCTAGTTTCTGGGAAGAACCACCTCCTCTCCCTTGTTTTGGATCTGCTGCCAGTTCGAGCCGTTTGCTGTCCCGCACACTTGATCCAGATTTTTCCCTCCTCTGGATCTGCCCCAGTTTCTCCCTGACTTCCTGGGGCCACTCACCGGCTCTCCTGTGTCTCCCCTGTCACCTTTGAGGCCACTCCTCCCACGGGGACCCTGCATGAAGCACAGGACAGTCTCACTCCATGACCCCTTTATGGATCTCCGTGGAATTTTGGGATGTTTGGGAGCCAGAACTTCTTGGGCAGCTTGGAAATAATGATGGAAAAAAGGCTTTTCATCCCAAAATGAAAGCTGACCTCGGGTACTCACCCTGATTCCTGAATCCCCTGGTTCGCCCTGAAACACAAAGGACAAGGAGAATTCCCATGGGATGGGCATTTAGGGGCTCCTCCCCAAACTTCATCCCGGCAAAAATTCCTGCAGTCTGACAATCCAAGAGAGCAAAATTCCCACCCCCAAGGGAAGGCAGAGCTTTAGGAGAGGTCTCCAAACACCTCCCACCTGCAAGATTTGGTGCCGGGTCTCCTTTTCCTGTGGCACATCCCAGAACTGCGCTGCAAACTCACCTTGATGGAGATCCCTGGTGGCCCCGGAGAACCTGGTGGTCCTGGAACCCCAGGAATCCCCGGCTGCCCCTTCTGTCCCTGCAACAAGGAAAAGCAGGAGAGGGAGGGATGCGGGATCTCTGCCAGATTTTGGGAGGCTGAAGGCTCCCCCCACACCCGGGGTTTGATACTCACAGGGGGGCCGGGCTGCCCATTCCGGCCAGGAATCACCTCCACTCCTCCCAGGACATAGCCTGGCTCTCCCTGTGGATAAAGGAATGTTGGGAGATCCAGGAGCAGACAGGAAATTGGGTGATTTAGGGGCAATTTCATCAACCCAAAGCACCTACTACCCAAAACCACATGGCCGTGACCTGAGTTTTGCTTGCTGGCATGGAAAAAAATTAATCCCGGTGAAAAAAATGGAAGTTGGCTTTCAGCAGGATCCATTCCTGATCATCATGTGCACAGATGGCTCACGGGGATGCAAGGAAAGAGGAGGAATGGGCACCGGGAGGAGGACAGGAAGCTGCTCCTGGGGTCTGCCCACAGTTGGTATCGAAACATTTTAGTGTCCATAAAAACATACAAGTCCTAAGGCAAACTCCCCCAGCTGGGCTGGCAGTGTAGGATTAGGTAGACACGGCTTAAAAATTCACATTCGCCAAAGATCCCGGTGAAAATGCTTGGAAAACAGAGGTGGCAACAATGAAAGGGATTTTTCCCAGTGAAATCCAGGAATGGAACTCACTCTGTCTCCTTTTGGCCCTGCTGGTCCTGGATAGCCTGGAGAGCCCTGGAATTAAAAATAAATTCTGCAGTATTAAACAGAAAAGCACCCACAGGACCATGGATGCTGATCCCTGGGAGTGTCCAAGGCCAGGCTGGACGGGGCTTGGAGCACCCTGGGATGGTCGGAGGTGTCCCTGCCCATGGAATGGGATGAGTTTTAACCAGCCTGGGATTCCAAATACTCACAATGTCACCTTGGCTGCCAGGGAGCCCCTGCAAAGCAGGACAGAAGGATATTGGTCACTTTTCTCTGGAATGGCCCTTTGGAAAAGTTTGGTAAAACCAATCCGTACCATGATTCCAGGGGGACCTGGAGGACCCGGCCGGCCCGGCCTGCCTGGCAGCCCAGGAATGCCATCCTTCCCAGGAAGACCCTAAAAACATGGAAAATAACAGCGTGGGGGGATGACCTCAGACCTGCAAACCTAAACATCTTCATGCAGCATTGTAACACTTGGGAGCATTCCCAAATCCCAGAGCAGTTCCCTTTTCCTGGATTTTCAAAGCCAGCACGGAGCAGGAAGAGCAAAACACCAACAGAAAAGATCTGAGGGTGATTCTTTGCTCGAGCTCTTCCTTGGTCATAATTTGGTTGTATTTACTGCCAGAGGGCAGGGATGGGTGGGATATTGGGAAGGAATTCCTGGCTGGAGAGTGGGGAGGCCCTGGCAGAGGTTGCCCAGAGAAGCTGTGGCTGCCCCTGGATCCCTGGCAGTGCCCAAGGCCAGGCTGGACAGGGCTTGGAGCACCCGGGGATGGTGGAAGGTGTCGAGGTTGGAATTGGATGATTTTAAAGTTCCCTTCCCACTCAAACCCTTCCGTGATTCCATGACATTAATTATCCAAGTGGATCATGCTGGTGGGGCCATTCCCTTAAGAGGTGGACTCGATGATCCATGTGGGTCCCTTCCATCTGGGAATATTCTGTGACTCACCCGCTCCCCTTTCTCTCCCTTCATAGCAAAGCCATGGGGGTCGTAATCCCTGTGAGCTGCTGAGCCCCTGGAGCTCTTCAACGGAAAAGAGAGAAAAAAATTATCAGGGAATTAATATCCACCAAAGGATGGCAAATAAACTGGAGTGACTGGGAAACGCAGACCAAAACATTCCTTGGCTCAGGCAAAAAAAGGGAAAAGCAAAGTTGACCATGCAGGAGAATCCTCAGGCACTTAAAGCCTGTTTCTAGGAATTTACAATATGGATTTCCAACACATCCAAGTGCTCTGCAGTGGCTTTATCCACCAAAACATTCCCAGCTCTATCCTCGCTTCCCCAGTTCCACTCCCTGGATTTCAAAGATTTTGCTCTTTAGGGCTGGACAGTGAGGTCAGGATGGGACCCGGTGTCCTAAATCCGCTCTGATTCTTCTCTGCAACTCAGGGAGGAAGATTCTCCTTGTGCCTGACCCACCCCAAGCCAGATTTACTCCCAGGTGTAGGAACTCACCATCCCCAGTGGGATTTGGGTCCCTGGAAGCTGAGGGCCAGAACAAATGGATTCTATCAGCTCTTGGAGGATTTGGGGGAAGTCGTCGAAGGTGCTGACGTAGAAAACGTTCCGGGAGTTCTGCTGCAGCAAGATCCTGTGGAGCTCCACAGGGTCAGCCCCCGACACACCCACAGCGATGACATGGAGCCCTGGAATGACACGGATTCCATCGCTCCCGATTCTTGGGATCAGAGCTTCCAACCCCCTTCCTGGTAAAAACCTCTGGTGGGATCAGGTAGAACCCACAGAGAAGTCACCTGGAGCTGGGGGTGAGTTACAGCAAACCAAGACAAGTTGGGAAGAGAACAAAGAAAGGATAAAGAAGGGAAGGAACCAACGGCACCCTCAAAGTGACTCCTCACACAACGCACCACCCTCAAACCTGGAAATTCATGGAGAACCACGGGAAACACAACGGGGCAACCTCAATCCCCTGGAAATTCATGGAGAACTGAGGGAAACACAGCAGGACAACTTAAACTCCCTGGAAATTCATGGAGAACTGAGGGAAACAAAATGGGGAAACCTCAAATCCCTGGAAATTCACGGAGAACTGAGGGAAACAAAACAGGGCAAACTCAGCCCTCTGGAAATCCTTGGAGAACTGAGGGAGACACAACTGGGCAACCTCAAATCCCTGGAAATTCATGGAGAACTGCGGGAAACACAACTGGGCAACCTCGAATCCCTGGAAATTCTTGGAGAAGTGAGGGAAACACAACTAGGCAACCTCAAATCCCTGGAAATTCATGGAGAACTGAGGGAAACAAAATAGGGCAACCTCAATCCCCTGGAAATTCATGGAGAACTGAGGGAAACACAACTAGGCAACCTCAAATCCCTGGAAATTCATGGAGAACTGAGGGAAACACAACTGGGCAACCTCGAATCCCTGGAAATTCTTGGAGAAGTGAGGGAAACACAACTAGGCAACCTCAAATCCCTGGAAATTCATGGAGAACTGAGGGAGACACAACAGGGCAACTTAAAATCCCTGAGAATTCATGGAGAACTGAGGGAGACACAATTGGATAACGTCAAATCCCTGGAAATTCATGGAGAAGTGAGGGAACCAAAACAGGGCAACTTCAGCCCTCTGGAAACTTATGGAAAACCGAGGGAAACACAACTGGGCAACCTCGAATCCCTGGAAATTCTTGGAGAACTGAGGGAAACACAACTGGGCAACTTCAACCCTCTGGAAACTTATGGAAAACCGAGGGAAACACAACTGGGAACTCTCACCCAAAGCATGGGCTGCTCTGGCTGGGGGCAGCACGTCATCCTGGGATTGTCCATCGGTCACGAGCACCAGGATGTGAGGAAAACCCGGTCTCATCCCTCTGGAGGCCTGGAATAATTCCTTCAGCACGTAGGATATGGCGTGGCCTGAGCAGACAGGGAGAGACAGGGTGGGAGTCTGGATTAGTTCCGCAGGTCCGGACTCTGGATCTCCTTCCACAGGTGGAAGACGAAGGGAATTCCTCATAAATGGAAAGCCCTGGGCATGGGACAAGGTCTTTTGAAGGATAACAGCAGGAAAGAAGCTTGGATCTGGTGGAATCAGCAGATAGTTTTGGAAAGGGGAAACCAAAAGATTCAGAAAATTGAAGCATTTTTCTTACGCTTCTGGAAAAAATTCCTCAGAATTCCCATTTCCAAATGTCTTTGGAAAGACCAAGAAAGTTTCACGAAGAAATCTCCCACTGAGTGAAACGGTCAAGAAGCTTCAAAACACTATGGAAATATTCCCACATGGGAGTAAAACATCTTTATGGACACAAACTCCATTAAAAAAAAGGATTAGAGATGAGGTTAGGCCAGGAATTTCCAGCCTGACCAATTCCATGCCTTCCTTCCCTGAGCAATCCCATGAAAAATCCTGTAATTTTGACCATCCCTGGTTTTTTGTGCTCTTGTCCAATACCACTGAGGCAGGATGAGGGATTCGGGTGCCTCAAAACTTTCCTGATGTGAAAAATTAATGGAAAAAAATCACAAAACTACAGAATATTCTGTGTTGGAAAGGATCCACAAGGATCATTGGATCCAGCTCCTGGATGGTTGATATGAGGGATCAAATCTTGGAGTTACTGGCACCAGGCTCCAGCCAGGTGGGCTAAATGATTAAATTAAAATTAACCATCTTTAATTTACCATTCCTGGTTGTGTTCCTCCAGGGACCCAGGTATTCCCAGTGTCCTGCTGGGAATGAACACATGGAAAATATTGTCCCTCTCTGAGCTTTTTAAATGAGACAAAATACCTGGATTTCTGGGATGCAAGAATGCTTCAAATCAGCCATCCTCACCTCATGTTTATGGTGCAAAAACCTCCCTCAAGTGCAGGCAAAGTCATGAAATAATGAGGAAAACCCAGGGGAAAAACCAGGACATGGATAAATGCACAAAGCGGTTGGAAAACCCACTCCCGAAAATTAAATTTAATCTGTTCTCAAATTTAAATCAACTTTGAGCACAACGTTCCAACCAAGGAAATGGCTGCAAACCACTCAGAAAAATGTTCTCCTTGGCTTCCAGGCTCTGTCCTGGTCCAGAAGGATCATCCCAGGTGTCCGAGTCCCCTCCCAGACCTGTTCTGGTGTTGCCTCCGGTGTAGCTCAGCCCTTTGATGGCTCTGAGGGCGCCGTTGCGGTCGCGGTGTTGGTTGAAGTGAAAAGCTGCCCTGGGCTCCTCGTTGTACTGAGCAACAGCAACCTGCCAAAACCAGCGATTAAAATCCCAAAATCCACAGGAAATGGGACAGAGTCAGAGTGCAGTGCACCGGGAATGGGAAGAGGTTGATTTCTCTGGGAAAAGGGAGCCAGATCCTCGCCTAAACCAAACATTTTTTAAGACCTCAGTGTTATTTGTTGACCCAGGGTAACTCCATCATTCACCTAAAACCTCCAAGCAGAGTCCAAGAAATTCCCACTTCCTGCTCAACTTAAAGGGAACTCTGTGACTCTCCCTTTCTAATTTCAATACGACATTAATTAAACACAAATGACCCCAAATAAATGAGGAACTGAGCCTTCCCATTGGCTTTGCTGTCATTAAATCCTTCAGGCTTTGCCCTTCAGGTGTTTCACGGCATCCCCTGGGGCTTTGGGGCTCTGTTTGTGGGAGGAAGCAGCTGCTGGAATGTCCTGCATTTCCCACCTTGATCCACACCTGGACTTCCAGCCATCACCAGTCTGGACTTCCATCCATCCTCACTCTGGACTTCCAACCATTCCCAGTTTGGATTTCCAACCAACCCCACTCTGGATTTCCAACCGTCCTCACTCTGGACTTCCAAGCATTCCCAGTCTGGATTTCCATCCATCCTCACTCTGGACTTCCAACCATTCCCAGTCTGGATTTCCAACCAACCCCACTCTGGACTTCCCACCATTCCCACTCTGGATTTCTAACCAGTCTCACTCTGGATTTCCAAGCACTCCCACCCTGGATTCCCAACCATTCTTACTTGATTCCCGACCATTCCCATTCTCGATGGGGTTAGGAATGGGATCCTAGACAGGAATATGCACCCCACAGATCTCTGGGCTACTCTCCCACCACTCTCGCTCTCGATCGCCCACCATTCCCACTCTGGATTCCCCGCCATCCCCACTCTGGATTTCTAACCAGTCTCACTCTGGATTTCCAAGCATTCCCACTTTGGATTCCCAACCATTCCCACTCTGGATGGGGTCAGGAATGGGATCCTAGAGAGGAATATGCACCCGACAGATCTCTGGGCTACTCTCCCACCACTGTCACTCTGGATTTCCCACCATTCCCACTCTGGATTTCTAAGCATTCCCATTCTGGATTTCCAACCATTCCCACTCTGGATTCCCAGCCATCCCCACGCTGGATTCCCAACCATTCTTACTGGATTCTCAACCATTCCCACTCTGGATGGGGTCAGGAATGGGATCCTAGAGAGGAATATGCACCCCACAGATCTCTGGGCTAACCCAGACAGCATTTCAGGTGTGGAATTTGCTTTACTCCCGATGATTCACTCTTGGAAAAACAACCAAGAAATGGAAATGGGAAATGTGACATCTGGGAAATCCAAATGGGAAAGCTGACATTGAGGATTCTTTAATTCCTGTCTTTTTGTTCCACACAGGTCTTTCCTGGACCTTTCAGCTCCACAGCTCCTGGGTGAGCAGACTCTGCTCCTGGCAGGGCTGAGCAGAAGGAGCGAGCAGAAGGAAAACCCCTTCAGGAAATGGAATGACAAAGCCTTGCCTGTGTCCCTTCAGGCCCAATCTTGGGGAAATAGGAGACGATCCGGAAGAGGAAATCCTTCACTTTATTGAAGTTGCTGTGGCCGATACTCGAGGATTCGTCCACCAGGAAGCCAACGTCTGCCTTGAGCTTCCCACAAACTGCAGAGGGAAGAGAGGAATTCTGTCAGCTGAGGGGTCCTAAAGCAGAATTGTGGGGTTTTGTGTGTTCAGAGCAACAAAACAAACCCCAAACCTCTTGTGATGCCAAGCTTTGGGTGAGCAGCAGCACCTTCACCCCTCAAAGTGGTGCTGAGGCCTTCACCGCATTGACGGGGTTTGGGCCTTCCCTGACATTGCCCAGTCTCATCACTCAAGGAATTAAGACCAGTTTTAGCTCCTGGGATCAGAGAAGATCTTGGCCTCCGGAAGCTCTGACTATTTCCACATCATCATCATCATCTCTACATCATCGTCATCATTTCTACGT
>VWPU01005941.1:0-66896 GCA_013398955.1 Callaeas wilsoni
GGCCGCTCCCGGGCCGCTCCCGGTGTCCCAGCGCGGCCTCGGCGGCCTCGGGCGGGGGCACTCCGGGGGCACTTACGGGACTGTTCGTCCACCAGCAGAAGCGTCCTGCGAGGAAAGCGGCCACAGACCGCCACGGAGCTGCAGGCCGTGCTGCTTGCACTGCATCTGGAAGGCTGCACATCCATCTCCAGAGCCGCGAGACGAGGTGGGGAGGCTAAAAAGTTGGAATGGGAGTAACTTTTTCAAAATCACCACTAAACCCTGTGCCTCCCCGTCCTCAGCCTGCTATGCAAGATTCCCTCTGTGCCTGGACTTCCCCAGAAAAGGCATCTTCAGTGTAATCCTGTGTCCTGCACCACCATCTGGCAAACATTTTGGACAAAAACTTGGACTAATCAGCCTGAAGAACCAGACCTGCCAGCTTAGAGAATGCCAGTACTTCTAGCTGTAATATTCTGTGCAAAATTCACACAATTAGTCTGTAAAAACTAGGAATATCAAAAAGTTGCTTTAGCAGTTCAAAGCAGGCACTGCACAGATAGGAGGTATTCCCTATATATGTATGTGTTGGGGTTTTTGTTGGAGGTTTTGTTTAGCACTTTGCCTAAGAGTGAAGATGACTAAAGCCACTGTTCTGATGTCTTTCTTGCATTCAGAAATACCAGGAGACAAGTAACGCAAATGAAAACAGTGACCCACCCCACGTCTCTTCTCACACCCTACCTTAGGCTGGCCTAGGGAAAGGCTGCAAAGCAGAAGTAACAGTAACACAGAACTGGAAGCACAGGACAAAATAAGAAAGTGGTTTTTAAAGACCTGAATATGTGAGTCTGCCCTGTGCTATGCACTCTACCCCCTTTCAGCATGCCCATCCCTCAGTCTCTGCTTTTCAAAAGGTTTGAGCCATGTAATTTCTCATCTCCTAAACTCGGCCTCAAAAGCGTAAAACACTGGTTGCCGTCACAACATGCACCTTGCTTCTTCCTTGCTTGAGCCCATCCTACACACATTCTGCCTTCAGCTGCAAGCTCTCTGCCCCAGGGACCACCTATGACTATTATGTTTGTAAAGAACCTTCCTAGAGTGGATCTCACTGTTTGTCAACACGCTTCTAGACCCACTATGCACAACACTACAATAAATCCATGTTTATGCTGGGTGTAATTTCCTTGAGCAACAAGTGAAGAACAGTTTGACTTGCTGTCATACAGATTTGCTTGAAAAGACAGTAGTGTATATATGAAGTACCATTAATAAAGTGTTAAAAGTTTCATGCCCAGTGTTAGCCAGGAATTTCAGAAATATTTTTATAACACATTGAAGGAGCAGATGAAATTGGAGTCCTATAAACATTTGCTTTGTCTTTCAAGTTTAATACTCTAACCATGGAAAATGGCAATAGATGTAGAGGCATTTCTACAGTTAAGTCACTTGGAGTTGTGAAGAATTTCTAAAAGACAGCAAAGGAGTTGGATACAGAGCAGCTTTGACAGAACATCCAATTCCAGCATTGGTGATGGCAAGGGGAAGCTGTTTATCATAGGGAGTAAGGATTGATTTCTGAAGTGGCAGAGGACTGTGAAACTCTCCTATAACTCTAAGTACAAGAATAAAAGCAAACACAAGCAGTGAGGCTGCAAAAAGGAAGATTTTGCTAAGAAACCACAGGGAGTGGCAGATAAGGGCAAAGACCGGTATCATCATAAGTTACCCCCTTGAGATTAAGTGTAAATTGCTTTTACCCCGATACAGGACCAAGGCTATGTGGAAACAGATCAACCAATATTTATTAGCATACTTTTTATTAAGTTGTTGTAGTCAACTTACTAATAGCAGATCATTATCCAGACAGTAAATTCAGTTATTCTATCATGATTCACACACATGCCATCACTCATCTTTACCCAGTAGGGAAGGAAAGGCTGACCACAGTGGTTTTCTCAGATGATGTGCCACTGGCTTCAGGGACAATGCTCAGAAAGAGACAGGAAGTGTTTAAAGATTTTCATTGTTTTTCCTGGGAGAACACAGATACTGAAAAAAGTTGGGGAATTGATGGAAGGCATAAAGCCCAGTCTGATGTGGAAGTGTTCTGATACAGGCAGCCATTATTCTTTGCACTCCAAATGTAAAGGGGACTGCTGAGTGCTATGCAGATTGGGGTTTTTTAAGTAGAAAAACACTCATGAAACCAGAATAATAACATTTTCTTTAGACTTAAGCTGGTTTCCTCTGACTGAATCATACACCTGAGCACAAAGCCAGAAGCACAGCAGCACCTCACATGAACATGTCTGAGCCAAGCCTGTGTAAACTCATCAGGTTGATGTACTCTTCCAGGCACTTCCACACTCACCTTCCTGGCTGGGGTTGCCTCAGCTGCTCTTTATTCCCTTCATCACCAATTTGCTGTGTGGTTTCAGCACAGCCACAAATTACAGTAGAGTTCAGATACAGACATTTCTTGGCATTCTCGGTTTCCTTTCCTTCCATCTTTCTGGAGAATCTTTCCCTTTCTCTCTAATTCCCAGATGTTATCAGATCGGATACTCCCTGCTGTGCCTTGCAGGAACCAATTTACACCTCCTTTACCAAGCAGACACTGATACCTTGACATGCAGCTCATGGAGCAGAAGCCTAAACTTCCCTTTAGGTAAACATCTGGAGACAATATTTATGGTACTACTTTCGATTCCAGTAATAGTTTAATCAGTGGAGAGGGTTTGTATCTCAAGGTTGTGAAGTATTTGTGCTTTTCAGAGCCTGCTTCACCCAGGAATTGTAATGTGGAACTCAGCTAGCACAACAGTTCCTTTTTTTGACTGGATAAAATTCTGGCAGCACTGCACTGATATGTCAAGGGGACACAGTGTGTAGAAAATATCTGTCATGGCTTTCTGTACATAATAATTCTATTACATTAATATACATTTACTAATGACTACATAGTTTGCTCACTTTAACTCACACTAGTGATTCTCCTGGCATGGCATACCCATTTACATAACCATTTTCATGGAAAACTTCAAATCAGTCTAGGTCAGTTAAATTCCATCTATTCTATTCCTTACCTTTTATTTATTCAAGTATTTCAAAGCTGTGATTTTCAGGTCTCTCAATACTTAAAGTTTCATTGGCAATAGCCATGTAACTACACACACAAAATTCCTTTGTCATGACGACAAGGAAAAGCCTGGTTTATAGCTTAAGCAAATTAAAAATGGAAATGGCCTTCACCTGTGGCTTCTTCAGCAGATATCTATGATGTTAACATTCACCAAAGCTAATTCCTGTCCTTGATGCTCCCTTTCTATGGAGGCTGTCTCCGGGTAAACTTCCTGTTAATCACTGATTGTTTCTGTAAAGATTAATCATTCTTGACACAAAGGTCAAACACGAAAAGATGAGGGGCAATCCACTGCTTGCAGGCAATGAAAATGGCTTTCCTTCAGCAGCTTATCACTGTTTCTCCGGCTTTTTCTCCACGACATGAACATGTTGCTTTCAGCATAACAAGCAACAAAAATTTTAGTTGGTAGGTCCAGTTAGCTAATCGAGTTGCCAGACCTCTCTCATCTTCTTCCACTTACAAGTTATGCTGTGACCAAATTCTTTCAAAGATATTTCTTTTGCAAAGATTGAGGGAATTCCTGAATCAGCCTTAAATATTATAATTCTTTCACAATCAGATGAAGCTAGGGACTGCTCAGCCTTCAGTATAATTAACAGGGCAATGCCTGCTGGGACAGGGGAATAAGAGTCACAGCCTCCATCAGAGGTAAGCAGACAGGACATGAGACGTCTGGCCAAAATGAGGAAACACTGTTATATTTCAAAAGCTAGACATGCAATCAGTCAGTAAAACCCCTTACACTGACTTTCTACTATTTTTAATCTAAGTTCCATGTCTGAGAGTGAACAAATGGAAGGCTATATATCAAAAGTGGCACACACTAGCAAATCTTCTTTAAAGGGCTTTTTGTTCAGTAACCAGGTAAGTCTGCAGGACCAGCCAATTCACCTAGAAGCCAGGGAGCCACACAGCTGTCACTTCAGTGAGGAAAAGGCATCATCACAGCTTGGTGAGAGGGGAACAGGCTTTGTAAAAGCAGAAGAGAGTTAGATGTCATAGGAAAAGTTGTTGCCGCCTTGTCCAAGACTTATGGAGGAAGAAGCAAGATTCTTACGGGAACAAATTCACTGCAATAACTTTGACTTCTTAAGTAAACGACATTCTGAAAGTTGGTTCAAACCAGCTCAAAAACTAGATCTAGCATCATCAAGAGGAACCCAAAGTATGGAACAAGGATTTGAAAGCCAGCATCACATCCTTAGTGTTACGCAAGCAGTCCTCATGGGTTTTGACATGTCTTGGAATCCACAAGCACGTGGGTGTGAAAACATGAGTAAAACATGTGCCAATGAGTGGGGAAAATAAGTTGTCTGTAAACTAAACTTCCCTTTTCATTAAGATTCACGTTAAATCTTGTTAATTTTTTTGCAGGCGTAGGGCAGCAAGTGCAGCACACATCTCATCTTCCCAGAGCCTTGTGCTTTAGTACACCCTCCCAGTCTAGCGCTCCAGCCAGCTCCCCCATCCTGGCCCATATCAGATAGCAGGGATGAGTCATAGGCTTTTCCTTGGATATCTAAAGCCAAATCACTGCTAGAAATACACAAAACTGAACAGCACAGGGTGTTGGCCAGAACCATTTCCACTTAAAAAAGATCAGGTATTGCTACAGCACACCACTAATTGCTCTCCTCTGAATTCCCGTGAGAAATTCACAGCTTTTCCACAGAATAAAGTGCAAAGCCCTTCACCATACTCCCACAGGAGCCCCACTACAGCAGAAATACCTGTTCCCATACCCACAGGATAAACTTCTGTTCACACAGGAGGAAGAAGGGGTTCCCCCCCCCACATACAGATCTGATTTGACATGACCTGCAGGTCATTTCTGGCAGAGCTGTTGCCAAACAGTCACTGTCCGTCTGACAGTCTTGCAGTGCATTGCGTTAACTCACTGCAATTCTTTGTGCCATTCATCAATGCATTCCTGAGACTATTCCTCAAGATAACTTTTAACCCTGACTCTGTTTTCCAGTGCTCACCATCCCTCCCAAATCCACAACAGCTTAACAAACATACTCCACAAATGTAGTTTTAGGCCACTGTGTGGACTCTGGACAAAACATTTGAATGCCCTTGAACACTGGACAGGCTTCTGGAAAAAATTAGGCAATAAATCCTGCTTTTCTGGCAACATGCCCTCAGTAACTCACCTAAGTACAAATGAGGACAGGAGAGATAGAGATGGCCAGGAACTGGTGCAATTTAGGCGCACCAGCTGGTGCAAAAAACTCTCACATCAGTTTTGCAGGCTACAAGTCAAGACAGGCACCTAAACCTACATGGCACATACACAAATAGGCAAATATACCTTGCCAAATTCTGTTCCACAGGACCACACTGTTAGGGATTTCTGAGCTTGTAGCTTGAAAGTGGTTTCAGGTGTACTTATGCCAGTTGGAGTCGCACTTCATAGTGATGATGTGTAAATACGCTGTAGTGACCAAGTCACAGGGCAATCAGGCACCAAAATGCAGCACAGCATTCAAAGAAATAAACCTGCTTTTTGCAAATGTTGGATTTGCAGGGCATAGTGACAACTAAGTTAAATTGATAAATCAAGTAGTAGAAGAACATAAGCACACTTAAATCTCAGGCGACACCTGTCAGAGAGAAAATTGAGAAGAAATATGAAGGCAACACTCTTTATGCCAATAATTCTCCCGCTATTGAATATTATCACTAGATGTACATACATTCAGTATCCTCAGCTTGACTAAAAAGGAGAGATGGTTCCTCCCATGCTCCGCCTCATGTTTTCATCACTCTGAGCATTGCTGAAACAGGCTCTCTCCACTACAGCTTCCTGCTTCCAACCAAACCTTCCAGAGTGACACTGCAGAGCCCTGGGACACCCTTAGGCCTTTTTCTCAGTGTCTTACTTGTCTTTTGATGATGAACTGTTGACTCTGGCATCTACATAAACAGCCTGTGATGATCCAGAGGTCAAACCTTGAGCTAAGACAAACTGGCACAGTTTTAAAATAAGCCTTGTGAAATATGAGTGACCTTCCAAAACACCCATTGGCATTTTAATCCTTAGAAACTTCACTTGTAGGTACAAGGTATTTGCAACAGGTTAGCTGAGTCTGATTATCTGAATATCATCTCTGATAAAGAAATGGTTTGGAGCTCAGCTATGCCTTTAATTTTGTATTGTGTGACAGCCACAGTTTATAGTTAACTTGTAATTATTAACATTTATTTATCTTGTTTATAAAAACTAAGCTCTTTAAAATCTGTTTTCGTGTAATAGCCTTGACGAAATTGAGGATTTTTCTAAATACACGACACATGACGAAGTATGAACTCACCTAGAAAGCATTTCTTCTGTGAAAACTATGAGATGGTAGAATTGAGTCACACAAAGCATGAATCACTTACAGCTTCATTGAATGGGCCACAAAAAAGTAAGAAAGGGTTATAACTTAGCAGGTATTCCTACACTTCCTTCAACTGTGCCAAAGGAATTTCCTTTAATTCCTTCTTAGGGAAGAGTTTAACTTGTAACAAGAAGACTATAATCAATCCAATCAATTCGTTTCATCCATGTTCCTTATCAGTCACAGCTGTGCAAGACATCTCATTGCTGTCTGCCCTCTGCTAAAGGTCGCCACTTCCTCAGCACACCTTCTCCATTTCCATCACAGCAGTTTTTCCTGGTTTATTAAATAGATTTTTTGCTAATCCAGATTGTTTTGACTGAAATGAGCATGTGTGTGTAGAAACAAAATCTTCCTGCATTTTCCCACCAATAGCTTCAGCTCATATGTGCTTTCAATTAACTGAGTTTCTGTAAGTTAATTCACCTTTGCCTTAGCTGGGCTGATGCTGCAAGAAACATTTATCTCAAATGGTCTGTCCATGTTCCCTGTCCCTATCAGCCAAATCCTCAAGAGGATCAGGGTGTACATTTGCAGTACATGCTTGCTCCTCCTATATTTCTGCCCTCAGAGTGAGCAGCTGTGGCTTTTCAAAGGCAAGGAAGCAAAACCATCTTCTTGACAGGCAAGGAAAGCATTTTTCACTTTCATACACTCAAAAAAGCTTGATTACTTCATTATTGTCTGTAACTGCTCTGTTATTGTTTCTTACGCAGCATTGCACACAAGGCTGGTTGTGCTTGGCACTTGTCAAACACAGTGGCCTTTTGCTTTTCTTTTAAGTTGAGGACTGGAAAAACATCCCTGAGCAAAAGTCTTTGGTGGCAGTTTGGTCCCTGAAAGTGGGCTCTGCTGCAACAACATCCCACCTGGAAGCCTTCCAGCCCCTTCTTCACCATGCTGGGCTTAGCACCGCACAACCAGACATCTTTACAGCCCTGTGGTGAGCAGACTGAAAACTCCAAACAACCCCAAGGCAACAAAAGGTTTATATATTTCAACAGAACCAGTTCCCTGCCCTGCTGCATTACAGGGTGTGAGGCGGAAGGCACAAGACAGCTAAGACGGAAGGATGGGATTTCCTTTTTCCCCAGCAGCAATAGTACTAAACCTCAGCCTTCTGCAAAACCAAGACAAATTGAAGAGCTCTAATTACCATATCCCACATTCGCAAAGAAAGCAGGTACTGTTCTAGAGGGCATTTTGATTTATTCCTGATCTCTATAACAGGAACTAATGTTTAGCATCAGAAACCGGACAGACTGAAATGAAAAATAAGAAACAGGAAAAGAGTGGCAGTGGTTAACTAGTAGAACAAATTATCAGGGGAAATGTTGGTTTTCTCATTTCCCGATGTCTTCAGATCTGTCTTTTTTGGAAAAAATATGTAGTTTAGTTCAGCATAAATCAGTGGGCTGATGTCAAGAGAAACATGAAGAAATTGCAAGGCCTATGAAAGATGGGAGGTCACTCAATGGGGTCTAATGGTCTCTGCCTGATCTGCAGAGCTGAACTCCAGAACAGGAAATAGAGGATTTCTTTTGCATCCACATGCACACACATCCTGCACCCGCAGAGTTCCCACAGGCAGCTGGTATTCCCACACACGGGGTGTTCCCATGCTGACCACTGCAGCCACACTGCTGCTCGTTCAGAGCCACATGCCAGCTCCTGTCACATGCAATTCCCAGCCCTTCCATTTTTCTCATGCCAGGGCATGAAGCAGATTCAGGTCCTTCTCCTTTCTGCTCCACTCAAGCAAGCAACTAGACAAAACAGATCCTGAGTGTCCTAGACACATGATCCATCTTTACTATTCCACTATCCCTTTTAGGACAACACAAGTTTTACATAGTTTCTTCTATACTTTGACAATCAGATTAGACAAGGAACCCACAAGTACTTGTCACTTTTTGGGGCCCCACTTAGATCACTACACCAAGAATGTTTAATTGAGCAGAAAAATACTGTCTTTGCCTCTTGTTTCCCACTAGAATCAGTAAGGTGCTTTTACAAAGCAAATCCTGACTAGTAATTCCCACACGCCTCCAGCTATTCTCTGTTCACTCAGCTGCTGGGACAAGGTAACCAACAGGCAGCACAGCACACGCAGCCAACTTGAGAAAGGTCTGAACAGCCTTTTGACAAACCTGTGTTTTCTGAATTCCAGAGTGCCTAACTTCCATGTTCCTTTACAGCCCCACATAGCAATCTTTCCAGCTCCGGTTAAGCTTCCATTATGCCTGACTGTTATCAGTCTCTTCGGGATCACAGTATCTTTCAAGATGTCTTAGCAAAATACTCTCATCACAAAAATTGTTAGAACTCCATCCACTTCAATTACTGCATACAAATTTAGGCAATAAATCTGAGTTTTTACTGAGAAAAATCAAATGCCTTCCGTACAAAAGGACAATTGTGTCTCATATCACTCCCATTACCTTTATATCTGCTAGCCCATCTCCCAGGAAGTTTAGCATTGGGAAGGGGTTTGTGTTTGCAGAATCTCTGCACACCTTCTGCCCACCAACAGGAGTATTGCCAAGTAAATATAGTCACCATGTCATAGGAAAACAGAGGTCAAGCACTTCTATAAAGCCACATCACAATTCATCTACCAAGCAGTAAAAAAATACCAGTCTTAAATATTTCCCACTTGACCCAGCTATGTTCTCCCTGGACTCTCCCAGCAGGAGCAAGTGGAGCAGGTTGATTTTTACCTAATCTCCCAAGCAACTGCTGGCTTTTTCCTTCCTTATCTTACGCTTTATCAGTACCATGAGCAAAATCTGCAGACATTCCCTCATCCCCACATATTCCTGCAGTTCTTTCTTCACACTCCATTTATATTAGACTTCTGGGGACAAAACCAGTGATTTTTTTTCTTTTCCCTCCCACCCTAGTGGTTATTACAAGGTAGGACGAGGCAGGGCTCATCCTGATGAGCTCATATGGAGACCGTCTCTGACAAATGCCTTCCTTCCACATGACTTGCACCTTTGAGGACAGGGGTTTTACTTTATCCACCTCTGTCAGTGTCCAAACACCTACAGACTGCATCAGTTCATGCTGTCCCTGCTGTATACTTGAGGATAGCCCATGTCTCTCACGGGGGACCTGAAGATTTATCCATGTGCTATTTACAAAACACATAAATTATACATGTTCCTTTTCTGGATTAAGTATAGATGGCCTGTTCACTTTAGTCAAAACCAGTGGTTTATGCCTCAAATTCATGTTACAGGTGACACACCATGCTTAAGAGCCCCTTAGTATCCCTACATACCACCAGCCCCTAATAGAAACTGGCCTGCAGTGGCCAATGCATCCAGAGCATGACATTCAACACAACAGTGGGGCAGGACATCTCTAGCTAACCCACAATTGATCATATATTTCAAGTATTAAATAGAAGATGTTACAATAAAAATATTAAATAGAAGCAAAATCTTACAGTGCTATGCAACTTGTAGCAAGTGCATGTGATCACTCTCTCTAAGGTCCTGTGAGGCATAAGCAGTTTTTCAGGGGGTAGCCAGCCTGCCACAACTCTTCCACAGCGGGATTTCAATTCCACTTCAGCAACATGTTTCCCATTCCAGGTCCCTCCTCTTCTTTTTCACTGAGCTCTTATAAAATACTTTTCTTTTGCCACTTATCTGTTTCATGGTTTTTGATGGAATATGCTCCCCAATCAACTTAAGTTTTTTCTCCCCTCATAGTGCTTGTCTAAATTTTCCTCCTTGGTCCAGCATTGCCAACATGCCCCTTGTGCAGATCTTTATTTGGAGTGGGAGGCAGCAATCCACTCAATATTCCTGACAACTGGATGGGCCAGTTGTTTGTGTTGTTCCAGGCCAATTTTAATTTTGAATCCTTTTCCGCATACCTCATAAATCCATCCCTCAGCAGGAGCCCTTTCTGAACCCCTGTGTGCCATGGGACACGTCAAGCAATACTGTCAATGTTTTACCTTTGTCTTTCCACATTAGGCACACAAACGAACTTTCTCTTCCCATGCTAACTCTTGAGATGTTCAGTCAGTCCCAGGATCCATCCTGTCTGGTTCCCACAACATGGACATGATGGATTTTCGTCCAGGACCTTGACCACCAGTGTGTCCTCCAGTGGGAGGTCAGTGGTGTCACACAGGGAAGGTGGCACAGGCAGTGAAGGAACGAGCACCACGGCCCCCAGAGGCAAGAGCCTCTTACCATCACTTCCTCTCTCTTTTCCAGGCTGATGCTGATGCCCCTGCTAACTCTGGAGTTAGGTATCTGGTACACCTGTGCACACCTGGCCAAACCTTCCCACCAGGGGAAGGATGGTGACCATCTCTTTCTACCACCATGCAGGTGGACGGGGCCACAGCTGGTCCCAAAGCAGCACGGATTTCCTGCAGGGCAACAAAACAGCCAGAAACAGGTAACAAAAGTAAAGCAGTGGACAGAAGTGGTCATAAAAACACTGCTCCAAAATTACTTTAGATGGCTCAGAGTAAGTGTACCTTAATTTCACACCTTTCCAGTGCCGCCAGGTTCTCCAGAAATCCATGTTAGGAGGGAACCCAGTGGATCACCCAGACTGGAGGCAGGATCAGCCATGCCTGCACCACCCCCAGCCACCCCTTACCTACACTAAAGAACCCGAGGAGCCCGCTGCTTCTGCAAAGGACACAGCTTTCCTGGGAATAAGGGCTGTGCTGGAGAAACTTTCAGGGGCTAAGGGAACTGGACAAACTCATCACACACATCCCAGCATCAAGCCCATGCACCACTTACTCCTTTTCACCTTGCAAGTTTGCCCTGGCAGCAGCAGAGCTTGGGGAAAGCACAACTGCAATGAAGAAAAATCACTACCTTGGCCATGTAGTGGGAAACTGCCGTTCTTCAAAGTTATTTTCATCTCTCCCAGGTCACTGGGTCTGTCAGAAGTTAATCAGATTTCCAGACCAGGCTGTGCAGTGTGAGAGAGAGCTCTGGCAGCAAGGACGGGAGTGTGCAGCCCTCTAGTGCCCACTGCCAGCCATGGTACCGTCACAGAGGCCACCACCCTGCAGAGCTGCACAGCTTTCCACCTCTGCCGTGAGGATCTGTCACTCCCGAATCCACTCCTCACAGGCAGCAGGTCACAGGCTTTGCACCCTGAGGCACAGGACACCTTTTTTTGAAAAACAATTTCCAGCTTTGTGGCTTTCAGCTGCCTTCAAGTACAGGGTCAGCCCAGGAGCTCTCTTCTCCTGTACCTTCTGCTGTTCCAGCTCCTTCCAGCTGCAAACCTTCCCCTCGGCATGCAGGGCTGGCACATCTGCATTTATACTGAAGGGTAACATTCCCATCAGGCCACATTTTTTTCTGATTCCTCTAAGCCATGAGCACAGAACATTTCCCCTCGACTTCGGGCATCAGCTCTGATTTGGGATGCAAACTCACACTTCCTCGGAGTCTCTGCTACAGTGTCACTGCTACTGCACTTAAACACTTTGCATTTGATCCAGCTGCCCTGTCCCCTCTGGCATTAGCTCCTCACTAACCCCGAAGGGGTCCAAACCTGGGCTGGCAGCCAAGGTGGCATCAGGGCTGCAGCCCCTGTGCCAGGTCAGCCCTTCTCCACCCACACAGCAGCTCTCTCCACCCCCCCTTAGGGTCCCTGCTGGCTTTTAGGGGTCTTCTCCTCTTGTATCCCAACTTACCTCCACCTTCTGTGCCTGGCAACTGCCTGAAGACCCCAGAGAACACCTTTGGGAGACACCCAGCTATTCCCCAGAACCACACCAAGCTGCTGGGTGTGCCTGCCAGGACCTTTCTTTGCTGACCACAGGTCCCCTCAGTCTGCTCTTACCGTCTCCCACTGATGGATCCTAGTGATACCAAGACCCCATCCCAAAGGCTCTCCAGGTGCTGATTGGATGCACTTTCCCTCTCTGCTGCAGACCTGGGGCCACAGCATCAGGCAGCTTGGCTTAAAGGCCACATTCATGGGGACAGTGGTTGCTCTGGCTGCCACAGCTGGAAGGTAACGCAGCTCTTGGCAGACACAAAGACCTTTCCTCACCTCATTTATTTCATGTAGAAGTAACAAATTTTTGTGTGTGATGCCAAGGGCTTGGTTTAGCTACCTGAGCATCTGCCCAGCATCAGAGGACACCTGAGACAGCCCAGGGGGTTGGCAGAGATATCAGAGAACCCCAGCAGGCCTGCGTCCTTCAGCAAGACAGGTGGAGCACCCCAGGCCATCTCCAAGGGCTCTGGTCCCTTTGTTCAGGCAGATGTAGTAACTCCGTCCTTGCTATAGCAAACCCATTTCCAGATCAATGCTTCCTACTTCTGTGTGTAGAGAAAAGCACTTGTTTTCAAGTGTCACCTCTTCCCCACCAGCGGGGACATCTCCCTGGCAAACTCACTTTGGAGTCCCCTTGGGCTGGCCTATGGGGAGCAGAGTACAGCTGCTGCCAGCTGTGATGGGTTTAGCCACCCATATTTAATGGGCTGGGGTAGAAACAGGTGCCCTGTCCCAGGATAGAGATCCCTCCAGAGCCAGCCCTAGCATCTATTCCCAGGACACCCGATCTGTTCCCAGGTAGGTGCTCTCCCAGCAGCTTTCACTTGCCCGGAAAGCTTTAAAAGGCCTACGTTTGTTGTGTTTTTCTTCCCCGCACAGATGATTCACTGCACTCTTCTCTGTAAACAGTGGGTGGATCCCAGCTGGATTTCCGGGAGCAGCACAGCACCGATTCCGGGCTCAGGGAGCAGCAGCTCCACACCTCCTTCTCCACATCCTCTCCATCCGTCCTGCAGCCAAGCACAAGTGCAGGAGCAAACCTGCACAATGTTTGTGGAGTGTGGAGGGGAAAGGGAGCCCCGGCGTGCCCTCAGCCGGGTCACTGGATGCAGGCGAGCTGCCGCGCACTGGGCACCCCTCGCTGCCGGGCACCCCTCGCTGCCGCGCACTGGGCACCCCTCGCTGCCGGGCACCCCTCGCCGCCCACTCAGCCTCTGCAGGCTCCTTTTCCCCGAGCAGGAGCGCAGGCCCCGGGCAGTCTCATCCCAGCCGCCTCGGGCTGTGTGAGGAAAGCCTGGTGCTGAGATTTAACTGGCTCTCGCCTCCCACTGTGCCCTACTTACAAGGCGAGACCAGCGTTTGCAAAGAGAAGTGCTGGCAAAGCTCAAAATCTTTATTTATTTCTTTTTTTCAAGGGACTAATTGCAAGGCTAGCTGAAAGGAATTACTTAGGGAAGAGCTGACATTTCCCTTGGTATTCCTCATCGCGCATTTGTGGGCATGGAGCAGTGTGGGAACCAGCATGATGCTTGAAAGCTTCACTTCACATGTAACGCTGTCCCTAATCCAAAAACCGTCTGCAAAACTCCATCTCCTCTCAGATGAGACTTGGGGCAGGCAGGAGCATCCCTATCAGGAGGCCTGGTGGGGACTGGGGCCACCCACTCATTGTCCCAGCGCAGGGGCAATCCCCTTACTCCCTGTGCCCCAGCGCCGGGTGCTGCCGGGGGCTCTGGGAGCCCCGGGAAATGCCGGGATTTTAGCCACTAGAGGGAGGAAAGGGAGGTTGGACATCACCGAGATGGTGCACAGAGCTCCAGCACCGTGCAGTGAATCTCAGATCCGGACACAGACACGGAGATCTCACCCTGAGGTACCTGAGCCAAGCCTGAGCTGGGACCCGTCCCAGGACCCATCCTGCTCCAGCCACTCACAGCACCTGACCCTGGCAAAGCTCTTTTCAAGCAGGAACAATACTTTGCACATCAGGGGAATTTAAACCTTGAGAAAATATCAACCCCGAGTGCAGAGCATAGGGAGAAGTTCCCCCAAGATGATTCTGAAGGGAAATAAAACAAGTTCTTAGACATCGTTTTGTGGCACTTTCATTCCTGGAGAAGCTTTTTCCACCCTGTGACCTTCTGAGTGAATCCTCTGTCCCTGTCAGTTCCCACCACCAGTGGATAACTCCAGCCCTGCCGCCTTTCCCCCAGCCCCTCTTTCACTCCTGCCAAAAACTCGAGCTTCTGCAGGTGCTGGGTCAGCGTTTTGGATGCTCCCAATCCTCCATCCTTCTTGCACGCTGCTCCTCTCCTAGCCTAAATTCCTAGAGCAGACTGTCATCCCAAATCCTGACCATATGCTAATGCAAAGCTTGGACAGGGGACCAGCCCCAGTCTCTGAGTCTTTCAGGAGATGCTGAAAGGCAGCACCCCACTTTGCCATTTCTGGGAAGAGGCTCAGCTTCCTTGCAGCCTCTCTTGCCTTCACTCTCGCTTCTGCTTCACCAGCACAGCTTTCCCCCCGCTCCGGGAAGCCTTCCTGCTTTCTGATGGAAACCTGCCAAAGTCGGCAGTGGATGCTGCCTGGTTTCTGGCTGATTGTGACCGGCCGGGGAGGCTCCGTCCCGGGGGGGAAAGGATGTGGCCATTCCTGTAAGCCACCCCTGACACCCCACACAGAGGTAGTGGGAAGGGGGTTCAGCTGGAATTTGTCCAGATGCAAATGCCTTCCAAGGAGTGACTCAGCCCTGTGGTTTTCCTCCCTTCCTCGCCAGCAGATTTGATTCCCAAATTGCTTCAGGGCTGCTGGAAGGCAGAGCTGCTGTGCCAGCAGCGGGTCAAGGGGGCACCCCTGCTTCCCCACGCCCTTCTCTCCTCAGCCTTCCTCCCTCTTCCAGACTTCTTCAGCCTCAGCCACTCATTTTGTTCCCCCTGAAAAGCTACGTGGAAAAGGGGAAGGCTGCCAGCATCCATAGACGAGGGCTGGAGGGGAAACAGGAACCTTGAGGGGAAAAACATCCCAAGAAACTCCCTTTCCCCCGGCCATGCTTCCGCTGGGGCAGCCAGCACAGAGGGGACTGGTTTATGCTGGCAGATCACACTTAGTAGGGAGCTGCATGGAGTCTGTGCTGCTTTCAGCGTCTCTTTGGGCCAGAAGGAGTTGCTCCAGATGCTGGGGTATATGCCATCTCTGGTGGTCACACCAGCTGAACTTCTGTGCATTTCTCCTGTTCATTTCCATTCATGAAATCTCACCAGATTTCTATCCAGGTGGCCAGACGGCAGGAGGTCTCAAAGGATGCAAAAATATGACATAGGCTAAAAACAGCCAGGCAGGTGGAGGGGGAGCCCAAGCTCAGAGCAGCACAGCCTGAGCAAAACCCTGGCTGTGTACAAAAGGCCCTGCTGGGGAGAGGGGCAGAGCAAGTCCTCGTGGCAGGAAAATGCCCACTGCTTGCCAGACCTTTGCTGGGGAAGGTTTCTTGCAGGGCATCATTGATGGTTATAACCATGCCTGAGCTCCTCTGCAGCCGTGCAAGTGCTCAGTGCAGGATCTGGAGGGCAGGAGTCCACAGCAGCATCCCCGGGCTGCGAGGTCCGAGTGCATTTTCGAGCACTGCAGGAACAGCCCATCCTTCAGGACACTCGGTGTGATGGAGGCGGCACCTCAGCCCCTCCAGGCTCTCCATGTGCAATCAGGGCTGGCATCACAAACGAAGGGGCCGAGAACAGGCTGAGCACCAGCCAAGCTGCCTGTCCTGCCACCCCAGCTCTGAGGCCATTGGTGCGGCCTCTCAAATCTGGTTTCGAGGACCAGGCTCTGTGGACAAACCAAGGCTACCCAGCTCTTTCAGCAAGGGCATCTCTGTCTTTGTGCTGTCAGGAGAAAAAGCACCTGCTGAGCCTGAGCTGTCCCTTAACACTACAGCCTTCATCCCAAAGGCAAAATTGAAAGATGCAGTTTCTCTCATGTATGACATTTCTCAGAGGAGGAACAGGGGCTTGCAGGCAGTTTGCTGACTTAGGGGAGAGGGAAAAGGAAAGACACACAAGGCCCACTAAATCTCACAAAGCCCAATGTTTGTAGGTTTAAGTCTGGAGATGGACTGAGCCTCAGCTAAGGCCAGAGTGTGGAATTAGCTCTGTGTTAGACAACTGTGAGTCTACACCTGAGAGAAACTGCCTGGGGAGGGGCAGCAGGTGCTGGCTGGGCATGACCCTGGATCTGGGTGCTACTGTGGGCTTCTCTACTAAAGGGCTAAAGAGTCGCACCTCCAGCCGCAGCCTCCTTGCTGTGCACAGCCTGGGGCTGCATCCTAGAGCAGCCTCCCGGGAAGAGACTCAATGTCCCAGTAGGAGACCACATCTCAGGTAGCCATGAAAGCCCTTGTCCCACTCCAGCCCCAGGGGCAGTGGCTGGCACTGGGACACTGTCGTAGGCTGCAGATATTTCACTGGTCCTCTTTCCGGTGTCCTGCCCCGGTGCAAGGGGCAGCTGCATCAGTTTTCATCCAAAACCCCACAGTGCTGTGGGGCTCAGGCACTCGGAAAGCACACATCAGCCCTTCCCTAAGGCTACTTTCTGCTTTCAGCAGTAACAATGTGAGATGTTCTAATTGCTGACTTATTTCTGAGCCCTAAACCACACCCTGGTCCTGCTGCCTGGGTTTCTCTGCAGTCACAGGAGCTCAAAGGTGGGAGATTTTAACCTAATTTCTTTGAATGGGTAGGAAAAGCCAGCTGCTTTCTCTTCATTTTCCCCCTCCCCAGAGCTGGAAGGTGGATTTTTCTCCCCCAGGGTGAAGTCCCAGCCTTACAGGGGCAGTTCCCCTGCCTTCTCTCCCACAGGACCCCCCCAACAAGGGCAAACCCCTCGTGCCTAGCCATGCTTCCAGCACAGTGAGGCTGCAGGAAGCTCCCACTTCCCCCCGATAAATGCCAAGCCACTGTCCTTCCGCAGGGGGCTGGGCCAGGCTGCTCCTCACTCACACCTACTGCCCTGGGCTGAAGGGAGATCGGGGGAACCTGGAGAAATGGGGACTAGGAACAGCATCTGGTCTCAGCTGCGCCAATGTCACAGGTAAGGGCTGGGTCCCGCATGCTGCAGTGACTGCTTCTGCTCACTCACTTCTGCTGACCAGACCTACAAAAACTGAGATTCAGGCGGTCACTCCAACTCCAAGCATACTCTTCCTC
Organism: Callaeas wilsoni; assembly: GCA_013398955.1. NCBI lineage: Eukaryota > Metazoa > Chordata > Aves > Passeriformes > Callaeidae > Callaeas > Callaeas wilsoni. The sequence goes on from VWPU01005941.1 coordinate 17,496, forward strand.
CTCTTCCTCCCACAACCTGCATCATGGGAGCTGGCAAAGTTGTTCACCAGCAAACCTGTGAACTCCCTTCCTCCCACCCGTGCAGGGTCTGAGCTGCCCTGATGCCCATCCCCTTGGCCTCAGGCCTGCGGTGACTTCCCTGTTTGCCCTACTTGTGCCTCTGTCTTGCCTGCTTCTTTGCTTCTTCCCCTGTTCCCCAGTGGTTTTCCAGCTCAGGAGCTCATCAGACCCTTCCCAGCAGGCAGATACATACGGAGCATGTGGGGGATCCATGTGCCAAGGAGAGGGGTGCAAAGAAGTGGCCACGCCAGCCATGGTACTGTGAAGGGGGATAACCCTTCTGGGGGCAGGATTTGTCCTGGGGAAGGTATCAGGAGCAGTGGCCAGAGGGATGTCCAAGGTCTGACCCCAGCAAGGACAAGCAATGCAGCCAGTGCTAGGGAGGAATTTGGCCAGGCCCTATCCCAAGTGGGGACATCAGTGTCACAGCCCTGATGCTGCAGTGCTGCCTTGGAAGAGCTGAGCAGGCAGCAAGGAAGGAGCAGGGAGATCTCCAACCCTCCAGTGTGGCACTGAGAGCTGCCAAAAGTGATGGCTGTGGGGAGGGAGTGCTGGGTGCTCATAAGCTGTGTCATGTTTGGATGGGATTGCGGCAGGTGAGCAGGAGGGCAGCCCTACCTTGAGAAATCAGAGATATTTTAGGTCATGGATCCACATGCCAAAGTTCTTGTCCAGCCCCTTGATGGAATTAAGGGGAAGAGAGTGGTGTCCATGCAAAGTTGAGGCGTGCAGCCAAACCACACCTGACCACCAGAAAATACACTGCAAGGCCCTGAATTGCTGATATTGCTTGCTTTGGGGGTTTGCATGGATAAAACCGTGGCTCCAGCTTGGTCACCTCCATGACAGAGCCTTCCATGTGCTTCCCACTCCAGAAATACCATGGCAGCTCCCAAAAGACAAAACCACTCTGTAAATTTTATCTGAACCTGCAGGGCAGCTCTCGAGCCCAGGCAGGGTGGTGCAGGCAGCCAGGCATGTGAGGCATCTCATCATCCCCCGACAATTGATTTGCCAGTTTATTTCTGGGTTTGTTCACTGTGGCGCAGAAGGAACAGTGGTGCTCACTCCACCATCAGCTCACTGACACAGCCAGTGCTGGGGCCCCAGATTTTCATTTCCAGACTGCTGGCAGAGGGGAACCCCAGGGGACCTGACGTCACTTCTGAGCAAAAACAATGGTTGTGCATTTGGTGGCACTGACAGAATGCTGGAGAATGGGACTTTAAGAAAAAGGAGTCTCACCAGACGTATGTGCTCACCCACCAGAGCTGGCAGTAGGCAGTGGGGGCTACCTGCCTGCCCATAATGTCCCCGGGGAGGGCAGCCAGCTCCCTGTGGTGCCAACGGGCATGCCACTGGATGAAACACTGACTGCTGAATGGAATGCTGGCTAGCACATTCCCAGGCCCGTGGCAGCACCTGCTACTGGCAGGGCTCTGCAGGCTGAGGATGGACACGGCTCATGACAGGTGTTAGTAATGTGTATGTGACCCCAGCTCTGGCACTCTCCCCACTTGCAGGGGCACTACGTTAAAAGAGGAGCTGGACGGGCTTTCGTGGGGTGAGGCCAAGGTATGTCTGAGTCCTGGGGGGATTTTCACTCCCAAAGGAGGAGGCTGAGCTGGTAAGGCAGCCACCCTTGAGCTTGTGCCCCGGGAGGCAGCACTCAGGTGTCCCCTCTGCTCACCTAGGGAGGAAAATCTGCCAAACTCAAGAGAGTCGTGGAGTGCTGGGCCAGGAGCACAAGGAACTCCCAGCCACGCCGCAGTTTCTCGGGAAAGCGGCCCCCTCTGGCATCCGCCCCTTCCCGGGAAGGAGAGGCTGCTGGGGGCCGTGGCCCTGGCACGGGGATGCCGGTTGCTCCCTCCCACGGCTTCCCCTTTTCTCAGAAAGCCTGGAAACCAAAGGTGAAAGAAGTGGGTGGAAACTCTGCGCTGCCGTCCAGGAAGAGAAGTGAGTAAGTCGGCTGCAATATTTAACAGTGCCTCCGGCCCCGCCGCCCGCAGACCCGCCTCGACGGGAGCCGGAGCTGTCGGGTGAGTGCCGGGGTCAAGGGAGGGTCTGCGCCCGAGCGGGGGGACCGGTGTGGCTGGAATGAGGGGATTTCTTCGCTCCTGCTTTCCTCATGGAGCCGCAGCCCGGGCGCTGCAGAGGGCGGCTCTGCCCGTGCCGAGCCGCGGGGACGCGGTGACGTCCCACGGTTGATGGCAACGCACCCGCTCCCGGCTGCGGGACAGGAGGTGTCAGACCCCGTGTGTGTGCACGAGCATCTTCACTTCTATCCATGGCTTTTTTTTGGTAACCTGCTAAACCGGACTCGTGCTTCTCATACTTTAAAGGGCGGGAGGCATGTTCCTGCAAACTTCCTGGGAAGACAAAGTGAAACTCCCTGGAATAATGCTCCAGCCACCATGTCAGCGCGGTGCCGGTGGTTGTGCAGCACCCACAGGACTCCTCTGCTTGGTCCCAGGCACGTCCTAGCTAATCAGTAACTCCCGGGATTATGAGCTGGAAATGCCGAAAGGAGGGCGCTGCTGCCGTTTTTAAGACATAAAGCAATAAATCATTAACCTCTGAGCGCTGGAGCTGCCTGGGAGTCACGTCCCCTCTGAAGCAGTCGCTTGTGCTTTGTCTCCCCCCGGAGCGAGGGAGAGGGAAGCGCTCCAGCCTGTCCCATGTACCCAGAGGAGGGAGGGAGTGGAGGGCGAAAGCCAAAAAGAGCGCAATGCCTCTGGCAGCTCAGGGCTGAACTGGTAAGGCGCAGCTCTCCAGTGTCAGGGCTGGCCATGAGCGAGCTTCTGCTTCTCTGTGTCCTCCCATCGCCTCCAGCGTGGCTTGCCATGGGGAAATCTGCTCATGTGGCCATTTCTGCTGTGCTCCACAGAGAAAACCCCACAGCAGCAGTATCCTCCTGGGCACCTGATTGTCTGCAGTGTCTCTTAACTCACCATCATTTTGGGCTGAGGTCAGGAGGCTTGAGGAGCTCTCAACCTTTTGGCTTCTGCACTGGAGCCCATCTTTTCCCTGGGCATGTCTGTCAGCTCCAACAAATTGTCACCCAGCTGTTGGGATCGACACCAGGTTCCCAAATCCAGACCCACAGCAGCAGGCACCAGAAGGAGATGTGCACCAGAACCAGCATGAGGACCCCATATGCTTCAAGCCAGGCAGAGAGGAGGATTAAAGCAGTGCAGGGTGCCAAGGGCTCCTGCTCCAGGGGCGGGGGAGGCAGGTTGCAGTGAGGCTATGAAACCCCCACCTGCAAACGGGTGGCAGCTGGGCTGATGCAATTCCCCCTGGCGCTGAGCTGGGGCAATGGTCACCCCACAGTGCAGTGCTTCAGCCTGACCCTGACACAGCCTCCAGAAAACACAGGGTCAAGCCAGGGCAGGGCACCTTCACACCAGCAAAATACCCATCACTGAGCTGGGTCTCACATCTCCATTCATCCCTGCCCTCCCAGGTATTACTTGGCACCCTACTCCAGTGCAGACCCCCTAGGGGCAAGGGATAATCCCAAATACACAGGGCCAAATCCAGCCATGACCCTGACTGGGCGAAGGAACAGGGGACAAAGCTGGATCAGGAAAACCAAAGAGCAAAGGCAGAGTATCTAGAGTGCTGTGGATGCCATGCTATGGGGACATTTCTTGCAGGAACAGCCAACAATGAAAGCAGAATTGGAGCTTGCCTGAGTTTGCATTTCAATTGTTTCTTTCCCAGCTTGTCCCCCATGGGCTTTCCATTGCACTTGGATCCAACTGCTTCTGGTGTATTTTGGCAATGGGGTGCCCCAGTCTCAGCACCCACAGGTAGGATGCCAAAAGTATCATGCTGGAGCTGTCCCTGCCCCACCTTGGGGAGGGTGGGCACAGGGCATGGGGGAATTCATGCCAGATGGCTGCTGGGCTGTCCCACTCAGCCCCAGCACCCACATCACCTCCCTGGGCCATGGAGCAAGGGAAGGAGGACTATCAGGGAAGGCTTGTTGGTGTTGACCCCCATCCCGCTCACCTGCCTGTCTGCTTGAAATCTTTCCCCTTTCTTTGCAAATCAGCCCATGGAGGAAGATGAGGAGGAAGGCTTTTCCTTGGCCTGCACCTTTCAGTTTCTCAAAGCAATGGTTGCTTAGAGCAGCAGAGGGGTGAAGGCAGACTGATAGCACTTTGAACAGCAGACATCCATCAATAATGTGAGGTAAATGCCTCAGAGGAGAGTTTTACATCTTAAAAATGAAATAGAAAGGCTTTCCATGCACTAAAATAGCCAGGGACTGCAGGGTAACCACCCCATGGGCATGAGATGGACAACAAGCAGCCCCAAAGCATCCCAACCCCACCAACCATTTCAGGCTGGCAGGTGCTTCCACGTGGCTACAATGTCTCTGGCAGGCTGCCTTCCTGCCCACTCACTTGCACAGGTGGCTGCCTGCAGAGCAGGGGGAGGAGGAGGGAGATCGGAGTTTGAGGAGCTCAGAGCTATTGAAAACTCCCTGCCAAGTCACAGTGATCTGAAAAGCAGCACAGTGCACAGCTGGGTCCCTGAGCTGCCTCTCTGACCCTGCCCACCTGCTGCAGGGTGGGGACCCTGGTGTAAGCTCTGCTTTACCCCATCTCCCTCCGCTGCTGGCCCTCCAGGCAGCCCCTGTGGTACTGCTGCATGTGGTCCCTGGGATACACCAGAGCTGGCACCTTCAGCCGGGCACTCCTCAGCTTTTGCAACAGGGTTTGGCTCCTTTGCTAAGTGCATCAGGATGGTGAGTTCATGCTGCCCCAACTGAGCTCTAATTCCCAGCGGAGGGATTAAAATAGAGCCCCGGGCCAGCAGTTGAGCAATCGCGGAGTTCACTGCTCGTGCGACAGTTGCTCAGTGCTTCCCCCATTGAAATCTTTGCTCGTGCTTCGAAGTGGTGTGTGTCATTTCCCGTCTCTTCTGCTGACCCGAAGGCAGCTGTTCTGCACTGCTGGCACACTGGCAAAGGGCTGGAATCCTCTCCTGGTGCTTATTCGTGCCTGAGCCACTGTCATCACCACTGTGCCAAACTATTGCTGAGCCAAGGAAAAGGCTTTCAGCCATTAGCTCAGTCCCTGGGTTTGAAAGTGAACGTCTACTGAGGGGTAAGGCTGCCCAAAGCTGCTGGCAGCATTAGCATCTCTGTGGGTGCTCAGGGGGATCCCCATGTGTCCCTCAAATCTACCCCTCCATGCATGTGAGCTTTGCAGCCCAAACCAGAGAGTGGGGGCAGTGGGCAGCATAGGGCATGTGTATAGTTGTGGGATGCACCAGCAAGTCCCAGTTTAACCCAGATGGAGACAAATCCCTCCCTGAATCTACTCTCTGAGATGTCTGGAAAAGGCCTTTCACTCTTCATTTTAAGCCGCGAATTACTCTGTGTCCCTTCCCACTTCCAAATGGGCAGAAAGCCCCTGCACCTCATGGTCCACCCACGGTAGCACCTGAAGCACAAACCACTCCCCTCAGCTGGCACCTCCCAGCAGTTCAAGGGGTTCCCATGGGCATTGGTTTCAGTATGAATGGAGCAGAGGGTCAGTGCCTGGGAGTGCTGGGCTGCTCCTGCAGCACTGAGCATCCCCCTGGCACAGCTGTGCCCCTCCTCAGACACACACCAAGGGGAAGAGCAGTTTAGACCAAGGGATGTATGACACCTGCACACAAAACAAATACATAGGTGGGATTCTCAACACACCTGCTAATACCAGTCCCAAGTGGCAGAAATGGCGTTTCTCTTACAGCTCTAGCAGGTTTACAGCGCTCAGGGCTGACCCAAAGTTTTGCAGTGACTTCAAACAACAGGATATGTTGAAGCAGTGGAAAAAAAAAGAGCCAACTTGAGCAAAGTTTCCAAAGAAAGCTGCGTCTGTCTGTGCTGCTTCTGGGGTGAGAGGTGCCAGAGTCTTCTTGTGGCAGCTCCCAGTTGCAAAAATCTGTGTCAGCTCAGTGCCTGCCCTGTGTCAGAGACATGACAAGCTCTTTGCTATTTTTTCCCCCCTTGCAGATGGAGACACAGCTGGCTGGAGCCAGGGGAAGCTGACTCGCACTGGCTGCTTGGCTCTGAGAACTGAATTCCATAGGCGTTAAAGCCTCCAAAATGCCCTATGGATTCAGTTCTGCAGCTGGGCAGCAACTGATCCTCAAACCTTCAGGAAGAGAATGCAACTGTGAGCTCTTCCTACAAGGAATATGGAAATCTTTGCTCCTGCACAGAGACCAGATTAGGGACGGAGGCAAGTGATGGCCACCACAGAAATATCTCCTATCAGAGAGCTACTGGAGGTTTGTGGGACATCTTCCCCCAAGGGGAAAAAAAAAGCCCAATTTTAGAATGTTTTCTTCCCTCTGGAAGTGAAATGGCACTTGAGGAAAATAAATACATTCATACCTCCTGATGTACTGCATGCAATTGTGAGCCTCTGCTAAAAATACACATTGTCAGAACAACAGCCTGGGTGTGCCCAGCAATCTCCTGTTCAGAGTCCAGGCAGCAAAACCAAACAAAACTTTGGAGAAGATAAACAGGACAGGATGGGTAAAGTGAAGGGTTATACCCTCTGCCTCCCCATGGGCCCTGGAGATGACCCCAGCAGAGACACGTATTTAGAGAAAGTATTTGTGTAGGTAACAGGCTCTGTTTTCACCCATCCATCACATATCTCTGGGAGAGCCTGGCTGTGCCCCTGGAGTCTTGGGGACATTTTCACTATAACATGGTGTCATGCTGCCACCAGGAACCTAACAGCTGGAGGAATGGCATTTAGGATAAGCTATTGTGCAAGTCCTTGTAGTTTATGTAGCATTTCAACATCACCATATGGCAAACCCCATGCTCCTTCTCACCTTGCCTAGAAGAGCTGGTTTGCACCTCCTCCAGGATCTCACCTAAAGCAGCCCCTGCCCATGGCCAGCAGCATCCAGTTCTGACAGCTCAGCTGTGTCCCACAAAATCTCCAGGAGATGGGGAAGAAACTCCTTCCTGCACCCCACCAAGGTGCTGCACCACTACACAAGGATCTGATGCATGAGCTGTGGGTTCACTGCCCAAAGGGAGCTGCTGCTGCTGGAAGGACGGGGAGTGCACCATCAGTGCAAGGCTGATGCAGACATTTAACTGCACATCCCTAACTGGGCAGGACAGCCTGCTCAGACAAGGAAGAGATTATAAAACCTCAGCAAACAACCAAGCCAGCAGGAACTGCTGCCTTTTTCCTATACTGGGTAACCAAAAGCATAACTGATCAGCCAGCAGAGTCATTAATGGAGGCCTTCTCTAGCCCATTCAGCAAGTGTCACTGCCACTCTGCAACACAGCCAAGGAGCATCAGTTCAGTCCAGGGTTTCTACAGCAGTTTTTTTGGTTCAGCCCTCTTGCAGGTTTGTCTGGCAGCAGAGTTAACACATTTCCAAAAAGCTAAATGAGGAAGGGGAAATCCAGACAGTTGCCAAGACACTTTGGCAATTCATTACACAAAACCTGTTGCACTAACTAAAAAAAATTAAAGAAAATCCACTTGCTTTCACCTTACAGCAATTCAGAACAACCAAGGGCCTCCAAGTTCACCCTCACAGTCTCTCCTTTGCTATGCAGATGGGTAACATCCCATTCCTTCTCATGTGGGAGGTCAAGAGAAATTAGGAGACTACAGGGGGACAGAGAAGGTCCCCTATTTCTCCTGTATGCTCATAAAGTTCCTGCTGGTCCCTAGAGAAGCTGACAGAAAACAAACTAGGGCAAGGCAGGGTGCTGCCAAGCAGGACAAGCCACCACAGCTGAGCATGAACCATACCAGAAGCCATCCCTAACTTCACAAAGAGGTGCCAGATCTGATTGCAAGTTGTTCACAAAAGAGACTGATGTTAAGTAGTTAAGAATCAGAAATACAAGCATTTGCATTTGGAGGTTTTTTTATTGTTTATAGTAATTTAAAAGGTACAGAAGTTTGCAAGTAAGTCAGACCCAGCCCCTCACAACCCTCCAGGCTTCCAGCACAGCTCTTCCAGTACAACCACCAAGCTATGGAACTGCTGTGGTTCACACAACTCCAGTAACCTCATTGGAAAGCCAGCACCTCCAACCAGAGCCAAGTCAGAGCCAGAGCAGGGCCTCAAGAGCAGTTTCAATATGGACACATGGCCAGGAGTACTGAGCACCACATTATCAAGTGTAAGAGGATGGGGACACCAGAGTGTAGGGAAGTGCTGCATACAGGCCTCACATGGTGATTAAGCACAAGGATATGGTCATAAACAGCAGTGACAAGACAACAGACTATTCTTTAGAGTGTTCAAGAACCCCTGTGTCCTCTGGGACCTGCACTGCCCTCAGCCTGGAGGAAATTCAGCTTTTATCTCTCCAGGAAGGGAACCAGCTTACAGGCTCTTCCCCTGGACAAGGTAGGAAGAGGCATATCTTCTCTGATCAAGGGCTGCAGTTTGGAGATCCCCCACTAGGCTGTGACCAGTCAACCAAACCAGTGGAACTCAAATGTTCATTTCAAAACCAGGACCAATGAGCTAACCTAACAGTCAAGTGTCATGTGGTTTCTTCACAGGATGGGCATTGTGCATCAAAAAGGGTAAATCTGCCATAAGACTGTGGAAGGTGAGGAGCAGTTAAAGAAATCAACAGGAGTGGTGGCATCCATTGCATGTGCTACTTGCCAACTACACCAAAGCAGCTGCCAGCTGGCTCCCATGAGGGTACTGGAGCATCGGTCCATTGCGTGTCTGACTACCTCAATGCCTCAGTTTCTTTTTCTTCTTACGGTTCCGGTCCTCACTGCTGTCGTCTGCCTCACTGGCACTGGGGGTCACAGCCCGCTGGATGACCTTTTTTTCCACTGCATATTCCTGGTCTTCTGTCTTGGGGTCTCCCTTGACCAAGAACTCTCCTTTCCGATAGGATATGGAAACATTGGTCCGGGGGTAGGTACCATAAACCCTCCGGAGATCATCCTTCACAAATTCTGGGAGGTCTTTCCTTGGCCCAAACACCTTTCCAAGCTTCCCCCACTGAAGCTCCCCTCTCATTGTGAAGCCTTCTGGCCACATGTCTCGATACTGATCTGACCTCTGGTAGGCAGCATAGGGATGGTAGTTTGCATAGGGATTGTAGAGAGGGATAGGGACCATGGGAGGGAAGTGCCAGGTGTGGTATGGATGCATATAGGGATTGGAGGCACTATAGAGATGATGATACTCCACCTGACCGCCCACATAGTCAGGGTAGCTGTTCCGGTCCACCACAAAAGTGATGGGTCGACTGTAGAAGTTGTGCATGTGGATGGGAGGGAACATCACGGAGCTGGACACGTCCTCTGCTCTCCCAGGCCGCAGCGGTGGGTAGGTGTAGGCAGAAGGTGGGATCATAGCTGGGTAATATTCCCGTGGCACAAAGCTGGACTGGTACATCGTACAGGAGCCTGAGGCTTTACACAGGGACACTTCTCTGGAGCAGTTGCTGAGTCTCAAAAGCTGTGAGGACAGAAGGGGAAGAGAAAGAATTTGTATTTGTTATATACATTTCAGGCTGAATAAGGAGATACAGTGCTACGTGTAAGCATACCAACTACTTAATAATTAATAGAAGGAGTTCCCCACAGCTTGCAGGGGCAGTAACCTACCAAGAACACGTAGAGCCACATGGCCAGTGACTCCCTGTTAGCTGCTCTGCAAGACATTATTTAACCCACACATCTCAGAGTTGGCAAAGATGAGAACAAGCTGACAAAACGACCACTGAGGGCAGAAGAGTCAACCTCATATCCTCATGACTTGTGTCTGCAGTGCTGGGAGGCAGCAAGACACTGCAAGAAGCTGGAGGCCCTTGAGCAGGCATGAAAATGGGGAAGGCAGGCGCAAGGGAAAGAAACAAAGCAAGCAGGCAAAGAAAGGAAGGAGGCAACAGCCCAACCCTACTGCAGTCATGTCAACTGCTGTCCTGCCCAGACAAGGAAATCTTAAACAAATAAAAAGACCTTCAACTGTCCTTGACTCTCTCCCCATCCTCCCAAAGCCCTGCTTTTACTCCAATAAGCAAACAAGTGCTGTACCTACTGTTTATTTCTAGAGCAAAATCCAAGCACATCTACATTTCCTCTGACAAGTTCTTATGTATAGGTTTCTCTTTCTAGTCTCACTAGTTACCATTCACATTTAACTGTGCATTTACCTTGAGCAGCTCTGACCTACAGCTGAATTTGCTCCTAGCCTGCCCTTGCCAGATATCCAAGCATCCTCCAGGGCATGAAGCAATGTCCTCCCATGACTCATTATCCTCTCCCCTAGGGCAGGAAAGGAAGCTGTATATAGCATAGGCTTGTTTTTTTTAAAAAAAAGTTTGCTATCAGAGACAGGAAAAGACCATACGCAGAACTAAAGGTGGCAGATTGGATTTCTTTTTCCATGGAGTTCAGATCCTGTGGGCTCTTTTTGCTTCAACCTTAACTAGAGTTGCCTCTCCCATAGGTGTTGACCAAGAAGGAGAGATGAAAGTTCAGCTGTCCCCCAAGAGTTGCCTGACACAAGCCATGCTGCATACTGCGACATGGAGGTTTTTCTTCTTTTTAACCAGCACAAGCTGCTCCTGTTCCTAGACGTTCCTTGCCATGCCAAGGCTAGAAGCCTTCACCTCGCACANTTGCTCCTGTTCCTAGACGTTCATAATGTGCACTAATTAGCTCAAGCCTGCTTTTGCCATGGGTTCAGGGCTAGAAGCCTTCACCTCGCACAAGGAACAGCAGAACAGCACCCTTAAACAAAACTTGCAGCCTTGGAGATAAAGCCCATTCATAACCATAATCCCCTCAGACAGAGGGAAATGAAGCAAAGTTCACAACCTACTTGCCTAACTTGCTCAGAACTACCACAAAAATCCAAAGGGGTGTTGTATGTCGATGGCAGCATGAGGTAGGCATGTGGAATAAATGGTCTCATCTTGAAAACCAATCTCAGTACCTCTTTAAATAGCTCATCCATGCATCCCTATTGAGATCCGCACTTCTGTGAAGTGCTTGTATTTTGGAGCAAGTGGTCTGCACAGAGTGTGCAGCTATTGCATCCGTTGTATGAAACAAAGCAAGCCCAGCTTACACCCCTCCTGCTGGGTCTGCGTGCTGCTCTGTGCCGATTTAGGAGAACCTGGGAGAAGCTGTTCGCTTCTAGTTGATGACCAGCTCTTGCTCAAAAGCTTCTGTAGCACCCTGCATTTTGGCTGTCAGCATCATTGCTCCCAGGTCTTCCTGGCAGCTGCAAGGAGAACAACTGACAGGCCATCTAAATCACTGGGGGTTTATCACAAGGCAGCCTGAGCACAGCTACTGATTGCTTTGATTTTACACTGAAGAAAGATAAGGGGAACGAGCTGGCGGCTCAGCCAGGCAGGATGACCCACAAGAGGAAGCAAACTGAAGAGATAAGAAGGGGGAACAAGATGAGGATTAAGCGGGGCTAGAAGCGCTTCAAGGCAGCATTGTCACATGCCCCACCGCAGAAGCAAAGACACTTCCCTGGGAGCAGCTCACTCGGGAGGAGAGTGTTGACAGCCCACACAGTGTAGACAAGACTTCACAGCCCCGGAGGAAGTCTGCAAACCCATCAGGGCAAGCCTTGACTGGGTGGCTTCTGCCAGGCTCCACTCGCAGCTGCCTGGCGCTGCCCTGCCCCTGCCTGCTCCCAAGCACAGAGCTCAGACTGCCCAGACACAGCCTTACCTGCACAGGCACAAGGCACCGAGTCCCAGCTCCTGGCTTGCAGGGCCCAGCACTGCTCGGAAAGCTCAGCTGTGTTGCAACAAGATTTTGGTATGCAGGAGGCACAGTGCTCCTGTCCTGCCCTTGCAGAGCTGCACCCTGGTGCTCCTAGGGGCTGACAATGCCGTTTACCCCAGCATTACACAATTGCCTGTTGTTCATATTGACCTTCAGGCTGCTTCAGCTTCCAGAGACAGGATTTGGGAGACCACAGCTGAAGCAAAGCCCTGCTAGACTCCACAGGGCTGAGCTACAGCATGACAAATCCATGTGTACAGGAGAAGAAGGCTTTGTAAAAGCAGACACTGCTTCAGGGAAAACAGGGTATGCCCAGAAAGTGATCATTTTTCAGGCCATCTGATGGCTGGAAGACATCAAAAGCCAGATGCTTAAGAAAACCAACTCCAAACACCAACATCAAGTGGTACCACTTGAGGAAGGAGTCCCATCCCCAGTTTCTTCTCCCTTTCCTCTTCTCAAGGAGACCTTATAGAACCTTCCGGTACATAAAGGGTGTCTCCAAGAAGGCTGGCAAAGGAATTTTCACAAGGGCAAGCAGGGATAGGACAAGAGGGAATGGTTTTAAGCTGATGGAGAGTGAATTCAAATTGAATATTAGAAATTAAAATTCTTTACTGTGAGAGTGGTGAGGCACTGGAGCAGGCTGCCCAGAGAAGCTGTGGATGCCCCATCCCTGGAAGCATTCCAGGTGAGGCTAGATGGGGCTCTGACAACTCTGGTCTGGTGGAAGGTACCCCTGCCCATGGCAGAGAAGTTGGAACTGGATGATCTTTAAGTCCCTTCCAACTCAAACCATACTATGATTTGCCTGCTCCTCCTTCTCTTATTTCTCCAGTACCAGCAGCCAGAGGCTGGCCTGGTCTTGGAAGTAAATACCCGACAGCTTCCAACTCTTCAGGAGTACCTACAGGACCAGAAAGGGAGAGGGGATCCTAGCTGATCTGCCTCTTCAGACTACCATCCTCCTTTGCTCCACTTTCAAGTGCTGTTATATCTTGGGAAAATTTTTTTTTAAAAAAATCACCACATCTGTTGCCCAGCACTTGAATGTCCTGAGCAGGAGTGGAGAAAACAGTCCTCAAAGCCTGAGCTGAACTCTGCTAGATGCTTGCCTGTTCCTGACAGCCACTGACATCCATCAATACATGCCAGGTATTGGTGGCACAGCTGGAAAGCCTGGATGGGCAAGCAGTAGGCTGTGCCTGGAGCCAAGCCTCCCTAAGCCAGGGCACTGGGAGCAGTGTCTGGCAGCAGGGAGCAATAAGGGACCAACACAGTAAGAAAGGCCACAGCAAGAAACAAGGCAGACTCTCCGTTTAAGCCTTTCTAGCAGTTTTGACCTTGCTGGAAAGGGGTTCATATCCCACTTGGCTGGAGCTGAGTGAGACACCAGGCACAATAAAAAGGAGAGAAAACTCCAAAGATGGTCATAGGCAACTAACATAAGATAGTAATCTCTGCTTGGTGAGAACATGACACTGCAGACCATTCCCAGGCTTGCCAGAGCTGACTCCAGCAATTCCCTTATCCACTGCCCCAGTCATCTGGCAGGGCCTTTCCCTCCTCAAACATCTTGGTGCAGGTCAAGGGGACTGACACCACAGCTCCCAAAAAAGACCCACCAAGCAAAGTGTGCTTCACACCAGCTGCCCCACAGAGTTGCTATGGAGCAACCAAGCAATGTTTGCAATACAAAACCAGAGAGGACATTTGATAGAGAAGCTTTTGTTTCAGCCCTCTGAACTGTTACTACTGGTGATGAATCCACCACTAGTTAAAAGAGAAATGCTCAAGTCTGGTAGGGCTTTCCTAGTATCTAAAGCATCAGAAATTACCTGCTAAAAATACAGAAGACCATGGTTTTTCTGAACATCTCAAGGCAGTAGAGCTTTACTATCACCTAGGCTAGCTTTGAATTTGGTGAACTTTCTTTTTAGGTATTTGTGGAACACAAGAGACCGCTGTGAGCTGCAGAAAACAGAGGAAAGCGTAAATATGTAATTCCATGCCAAACTACACATTCTGTAGGAAAGAGATTATAGGGAGCCTAACTGTATCACGGGCACTACCAACATACAGCTGTGCCACGATACCCAACATGTGAAACTTCATACAAGTATCTCACACGTCTGGAGAGACTGGTGTCACCAAGTCTTCTGTCCAGCTGAAGCAGGGTCCCCAGGTCAGGCTGGCAGTTTGAACAGGTTTAGATACTTCCTCAGAGAACGTGCTGCAAGCCAACACATCTGTAGAGACACTGGGCCCACAGGAGAAGACACAGCCATCGAATTTACTGTAACTCTCAACCTAGACTATTCTTGCCTCATTCCATAGCCCTGTGATCAGCTCACAAATGAAGATCTCATTAAGTTACCCTTTCCTTTCCACTGTTTCAGCACTCAAGCTTTCAGACTATTCTTTCTAGCTTTTTTCCTGACCTCTTCCTTTCCTCACCCAACAAAAAACCACAGATCTTCTGCCATTGCTCTGTAATAACTCCCAAGGGTACAGGGATGAATACTGCAAAAGCACCAATTTCCCCCAGCCAAGAAGATGAAGAAATAATGAGTTATTTCCAGTTAGTCTCCCCATTTTGAGCAGAGTCTGCAAAATTGTTGCCACCTGACAAAGCTTTGGCAAAGTTTTTTTTTTTTTTTTGAAAAAACAGAATAAACACAAAACTTCATGGACTGCTTAAAGTGAGATGCTAAAATGGAGTGTTTTTATTCAGCTAAGGGTTGTCTTCCATAGCTCTGGGGTCAGTCCCATACACTTATCCAGCGTCCTGGTAGCTGGAGATAGTGCGGGGGAGAAGATCATGACAAAGCAGTTTCATATTTTTCCCTGTCACTTCTATCCCTTTATTGCAAACTTAAGGTCATGCTTGGTTTGAAGTCTTTTCAGTAAAACTCATCCAGGAGAAGACTCTCAAGTACTTCTTGGGGAGGTGGGAGAGCAGTACAAAAAGCCACACAACGCAATAACTTTGATCCTCCACCACCAGTACTGATCCTTAGGACACAGGCTCTTGGCTGCCTTCCTAAACAGGATACTTTCTCTTAGCTAGACATGCCTGGCAGTAGCACAGGAATTCAAGGAAAATGCAATAGCTTATTAAAAGCTGGGCCTTTTCAGGCCTTAGTTTTTATCTAGAGGATCAGATTCCCATGCTAGTTCTGCTTAATAATGGAAAAACTTCAATTTTTAACACAAACCCACTCACTCCTAAAGATAAAATAGCACCACATTTTGCTACACTCTCCAAGAGAAAACCAAACCCATACTGCCCCAGCAAAGTACTCCAAAAAGTGTTAAATACTTGCACAAGCGGTTACTGCATCATGCCTGGTTCAAGGTACCAGCAGACAGTAGTGACTAACGGCAATACAAATCAATGCTGTAGAGAACAGGCCTCCCCACACCACTAACCCAGTCTGAGGAACTCCCCCAGCAATGCTGGAGCTCTGACCCTGTTTCCCCTCACCCCACAGGAGGGACTTTTCGATCAGGAATTACTTCACTGCCCAAATTCTTACAGCAGCCCAAGCCAACTGGAGAGATACCACAAGCACAGCTGATATAAGAGCTCCATGAACAATCCCTTCAGCTCAGCCAAGGGGAAGAATTTAACTTCTGAAGCCAGAAGACACCAGTCTCACCCTGCTGTTACTAGAGCACCATGAAGAAAAGAGCTCCAGCTGGCACTCATAACTGTGGAAATAGCAGCTAATGCATATTACAGTCAGTCACCCCTTATAGAGGCCCTTTAAAGAAGGAGTAGATCCATTTTAGCTATTCAAAGCAACATTCCCAGAAACACTGAAGTCTAGTGTGGGTCTGGCATTTGTTTCTGAGGTCTGTGCAAGGCCCAGACTCGGTATGAAATCAAAACACCAGCAAAGGCCAAGTCGCTGCAGAGCAAGTCTTTACTTGACAGCAGTTATCTAGAAACCACCCCCCTGCATATCTCTGCTTAAATAGCAGTCAAAATGCAACTCAATGGTGACAGAGAAGTTTGGAGCAGCTACTCCTCCTACTCTGACTGCAGCTGCCGGATAACACAGCAGCACTGGAACAGCTGTGCCACCAAGAATAAAACATGATGAGTGTTACCACAGGGTGACTGCATCAGCAGGCAAGGCTCTAGAAAACATCCCTGCCAGCTGCCAATGTGATCCTGACACTGTCAGGATTCAGCCTCTCCCTGAGTACGTGTCTGCTGCACCAGACTATACATTTTGGACATACTCTCTAGCTTCTCTTTTTCTGACATGCTCTCCTTTCAGCTTAGCCTGACTTCTGTATTATTCTGTATTATTAAAGCTTCCACCACCACCATTCTCATCTTCCCAGTAACCACTGCAGGCACCCTTTGCATCAGATGTCTTCCTCACCTAAGGTTCAAATCTGTGTTTCATGTCTCAGTATCCCAGTCACCATGGTTTTTCTCATTTAAACCATTTCCCAGGCACAGCTCTGTATCTAGACACTACTCTTTTTTTCTTTAGTTGAGCATATTTTAATGTGTATTTCATAGAGTTCAGTCCTAAAGATCCCCTCCATGTTAAAACACAGCCTGCACAGACCTGCTCCTCCTCTCACTCAAGAGTTCATCTGATATCCATCACCTCCATCCACACATGCTCTTCTTCAAAGTAAAGATCTCAGTATCAGTTAGCTCAAGCTTCCAAATTAGGAGGTCCTGGTTGAGACCCCAGCTGTGACTTCTGCCCAGCTATTCCCCTTCATATTACAGCGTTGAGAGAACAGACTCAGGACACTAACTTATACCAAGCACACCAATAAGTCAACTAAATGACCAATAACCTCGTTAATGCACCAGAAGCATCTCATGGCTATTTATATCACTTTGCACACAGCTATGAAGCTACTAATCAAGTCTTATGAACCACACATGATGCTATTGAGTCACCCTTCCCTCCCACACCACTTAGCACTAGGATGCACATCTACCCCACTTTGCTCTGCCCTCCCACAACAAGCCTTTCCAACATAGACCTGATGTAGAGTCCAGCAGGTTGTTCAAGAAGCATCACTTCAGCATTCCTGTGGGCTTGGGTCCTCAGGCTTCACTATCATCCATAGACACCTGCATTCCTTCAGCCAGCTGATCTCACCTTTATCTCATTTTATACATTATTCTCTTATTTCAGGATCCACTTTTTCTGCCACATTCATGCTTCCCTTACCCGTCTCCCCCCAACAGCCAATCCACCTGAATTATTTCTTCCTCATTGGTCATTTCTTCCTCAGTTTTGCCACATCCATAATTAAGCCTGACACTTCCGATATCGTTACCTTGGCAATCTCAGCCTTACATGGTATTACTGATATGGTGCAGGTGCCCTTGAAAGGTTTTATGCTGCAAGAGCTGCTTCAGACACTCCATAATTATCTGGTTCCTCCTGGTTGTATATTGTTTACTTTACACACTCCAAGACAAATCATTCAATTCCAGCCTTAATTCCCATGCCCATCTCCAGTTACTTACCAGCACTTTCTTATCTTACACACAGACAGTTTGCATAGCAGAGCAACATGTTTTGTACTTCCACAGCATCCCACTCTCTCAGCTGCTTGATTACATGTCTTTGTCCTTGAAATGCTCTTGGGAAAGTCTGCTGATACCCTGCAAAGGCCTTAATGGATCACATAGCCTGGTTCTCCAGAGGGAGTTTGTGCCCACAGTGGGTTTCCTCTGTTGACATGCACCAGCATCACAGAAAACTATTTGTATTTTAACTGTTTGTTCTTTAAATACACTTAGATCCCATTCCCACATATCCTGCATCAAGGATGGATATGCAGAAGTATAGAAGGCATAATCTTATGCACTTACACTAAGTCTTCCTAGGGGATCTACACCCTAAACAGTAGGGCAGGGCAGGAACGATTATCCAGTCTTTGGGGTATCATTACATACAACATACCCCTTTAGCATATAAGGGGTTTTTTGTTACAACAGCAACACACACTGCATTTCTAGTGTCACCGCCATGGGCAGTGTAAGTTCAAACATCTGAGCTAGAATTACGCATGGGAATACTGCTCTTATTGCATCCCCAAGGCAGACAGCTACAGCATCTGCTGATCTACAACTTGGTTATAACTTTAAAAAAAAAAAATCCCACTACCTTCTGTCATGGTCTTCAGGCAATACAGAACATAGCTCACAAATAACATAATTGATTTTTTCAAAATGGGAATCAAAAGAAAATCTTGTGTTTCCAGAAATACAGTCAATCAAAGGCCTGTGTCATTTTTTCCAAATTAAAGGGTTTAAAGCCTCTCTTCACACAACAATAACAATTTACATTAGTATCTTTCACAAGCAGGTGGTGCTAGAAATGTTATAGGGTAGAGCAGTAGCATGAATCAATACTCTAACCAAGTTATGCTACTGTACATGGACTTGCACCCACATGATCAAACAGCAGATGTGTCAGGGTGAAAGGGGCACCACCTCTAAAGGGATTTGTGTTTTTAAAAAGCCAGGCAAAATGCAGAACATCTCAGTTATACACTGCTCTGCTACTGCAGATATTTAAGGTAGCATATAACTGCAGAAACATTGCAAAACAGCCCAGTCTATAAATGCAGAATACAGAGAGATATTTGCTTGGCATATGCGTACTCACATGCTGAGAAAAGACAACCAAGAGAATGCCTTCACTTAACCAAGGAACAGTAGGATGCACAACCTGATCTTAAGAAAGCAGGTTACTTTCTACAGGCTCTTTTTCACTGAAGTACCTTAATGACACACAGAGGGTAAGGAGATGCCCTAAGATACCACGTTACCCCTTACAGAAGTTTTTCCTGTGGTAACCAGGGCTACAAAGCCTGCCTGAACATGCCCTTGTACCTAAAGACAGCAACAGGAAGCTCATTCCTTCAGCAATTACATTACATGCTCAGACAGGGAACAAGGATACAGAATGTGGGTAAAGAAACAGCTGAAATCAGCACATAAAGCCAGCACAGAAATACCTCAAAAGCACTCACCAAAACTTCAGGTTCTTTCTCAAGACAGCAAAATACTATTAGCAAAACATAAAGAACTACAATCTTTAAAGTAACAGACTAACTAACATAGAAAAGACTCCCCCAATTAAATGCTGTAGAAATTACCCCCTCCTCTTTTCTCTTAGTTTTACTTTCTCCCCCCAAACATTTTATTCACACTCAGCTACAACTAAGCTAGTATTTGTACTCACAGCTCATCCAGATTGTAATTAAGTAAGAAGCCATACCGGTGGCTCCCATCAGCACTATCTTATTGTAAGCACCTGCACTATGGTGGACTTTTACAGACAGAAATCTCCACAGGGGTTTTAAATGAGTGACTCTGTCTGCAAGGTCAGCTCATCATCACCCAGCACAACAGCAGCAGCAGTGCAGCTCCTTAGGGATGCTTAGTGATTCCATGGTCTCAGAGGTCTTTTCCAAACTAAATGATTCTTTGATTAGTGCCTTATGCCTTGCTGTGCTGCAGGTGATCTCAATAGCTGAAGCTAAATACCTACAAATCACTCTTTAATTACAAACCATGTTGATTACAATTAGTCGTCTGGCTTCCAGGAGTTTATAAAAATGGCCTGCTTAAGAAGCTACTAGTAAGTCTAATGTGCAAAAACATTGGAAAGTAATAGGGTGCAATAATACCTTTCTGTATGTAGCAATTGGCTTTTGCCTCAATTTTTTGTGGTGAAATTTCCCCTGGTGAAATTTAGGAACAGGTGAATGGAAGTGACTGTTTCAGTGAGAGATGGAATGTGATGCATATGCTGAACACAGGAATTGCTTAAGACAAAGGGCCACAGAGAGATCTTAAATTATAATGGACAATGATAATCCCTATTTTCCAAAACACACAGGATGCGTGGAAATTAACCGTGGGAGAGAAATGGAAGTTGCTGATTACAGAGACCTGAGACAGGATATTTGCTGGATTACTGCCCCATCTGCCCAAGCAGCCGTTCTATATTTTTGTTTCCACTGTGTCGTTCTGCAGTTTGGCACATGCTCTCTGGAGAAGGGGAGGCTCAGAGGGGACCTCATCGCTCCTTACAAACCCTGACAGGAGCTTGTGATGAGGTGGGGGCCGGTCTTTTTCACCGTGCCTGGTGAGAGGGACAGAGCAAATGGCCTCAAGCTGGGACAGTGGAGATTCAGATCAAGTATCAGAAATATTTTTTTCGCTGTTCTAGTGATGAGGCATTGGAATTGGTTGCCCAGGTGGTGAAGTTGCCATCCCCGGAGGTTTTCAAGTGGCCTCTGGATCTGGCACTGGGTGATACGGTTTAGTGGCTTAGGGATAACAGTGGTGGCGCCGGGCTGGCGGGTGGACTGGATAAACTTGAAGATCTCGTCCAACACTGATGATTCCACGATTCCCTGACTCCAAGCGCTGGCGTCGCCGGCCCGGCCGCGTTTCCGTGGCGACGGGCGGACGGACCATAGAGGTGGCGCCGCACCGGAGAGGCTCGCGCGGCTGGGCGGGGCTATGCAAATAAGAGAGTCGTCACCTCGCGCGCGATGGCTGCCGGGAGGTGCCGGCGGCTTCACTTGCCAGGACGCAAAATGGCCGCGGGGCGGGGCTGGGAGGGTGCGCATGCGCGGCTGTGCCGTGCGGCGGCGGAGCGGCAGGGGAGCGCCGGTACCGGACGCAGGTAGGAGGTGCCGAGGCGGCGGGCGGGCGTCTCTCCCGTCTCATCACTGGCCCCGCTTTGTCTCCCTGCCTGCAGCGTGGTAGGGTGGTGGATCCCTCATCCCCTCAGTAAGCTGGTTCGGGTAGGGTGGGAGCGACACTATCCCCCCGTGGGGGCGCCTTTGCGGGGTAAGGGGGATTCCCCCCTTCCATGCAGTGGTAGAGCCCTGGCGGGTACTTCCCTCCGTTACCGTGGACGATCCCACTTTGGGCCGGGGGGTGCTGTCGCTCTTTGGTGTCAGTGCCCGTGGGCAGGGGGCTCACTCCTGGAGCCCGTGGGGCTCTGCCTCCCAGCAAGGAGAGGCGGCGCTGGCATTGCCCTCTTCTCCTGGAGTGTGCCGCGGGCCTCTGGTGTCCCTGTTATACCTTCCCCTCATTTGGCAGGTTTCAGCCCACTGCTATGGAGTCTACGGGAGAGCCCGCCAAGGAATGATGGCAGTGCCTTTGGAGAACCCGCTAGGGAAGGATGGCAGTGCCTCTGCCTGGCCACCCCTTCCTCTACCAGGGCTACCAGGCTTCCCCTCAGCGTGAAGGGTCCCTGCGGATGGGGCACAGGGGATGGCAGCGCTGCTTGGGCATGTCCAAAGTCACGGTGTCCCCATTTCCAGCTTGACTCCGCAGGCATCGCCTGGCTGCCTGTGCTCCTGTCTTGCAGGTGGGACGTCAGCAGCTGCAGTTGGTGACCTCCTTGAGGCTGCAGCTGCGGGGAACGATGGCTTTGGGAGGTTTGCATAGGTCAAGAGACTCCCTGTTCCCGGGAAGATGTGTAGCAGAAACTCATGGTGGCTGAACATGGCAGAGCAGTTAAAAGTTGCTTCTCACCTGGAGCTTCCTTTTAAGTCTTAACAAAGAACAGGCAGTATCTGTGCAGTAATCCCCTCTTGTATCTCCTTTGAACCAACTCTTGGGGGTTGTTTTCAATGACGATTTCAAATTTACTTCTAGATTTGTAATTTGAGGACAGAGTTACCTGGCAGTGGTTCCCACCCTAGTGCTGTGAGGTGCACTACAGGATTAGAGCTTATATTGACAGCAAATGATCGGTAACAAGTTTTTTAATACGTCTAACACACTTCCTTTACATTGTAAAACAATGAATTATTTAGACACAGGATGTCGCGTGTTGTTAGGGCAAAAGCCTTGCCAAGTTCCAAGGCGATGAGATCTGCCCAGTTAGCTCTCTTGACAAACCTTGTGTTCTTGTTAGGGAATGAGATCTGATTGAACAGGATTGCTCAGCTGGAGCACAGCTCCATGGAAGCTACCAGCTGGTTCAAGGCGTTAATTGTCTGTGTGGCAGTTGTGTTTGCGTGTATGAACTCAGCAGGGGTGACGGAAGCACATGATTGCTTGTAATAAGAAGGGTATTATTTAACTCATGATACATAGTCATCAGTGATTGTTGAATTGGTAAACAGTAGTGGGAAACACCCTCTTAACCTCTTCCAGTCATGTTTCCATGCCTGATCCAGGTGGTTTCAAAGGTTTCATTCCTTCACCCATCAGATACCAGGCTGCTGTGAGCCTGCTGTTGGGGTGTTTGTTCATGTTTGATACAGGACTGTGTTTGGTGTTCCCTCCGGAGTCCTTGTTACTAAGTGGATTATCCTAGGGTGTTAGGATTTCAGAAGATGTGTGGAGTAGAGAAACTGAGAGCCTTGGAGCCATATTCATCTCTAAAAGTGTGCACAAGATCAAAGTTTAGTCAGAGGAACGTAAATTTTGTGAAGTGTGTATCTAGGAAGGAGCTTTCCTGGGATAGAAATAGGATTTCAAGAGGTATTTTTTTGTTTAAGTGGGAGGCTCTTTTGGTTTCATTCATTCAAATAGCTCTGTGGAGGGATTTCTCATTTTACTGATACAGTTCTGCCAGAATCCAAGTAGCTTTGTGGGGTGAGGATCTTCTGAGATCCTTGTATTGTGGAGGTGTCCTGGGGTAGCATGCGTGGGAGGGAAGGAGTGTGCAGAACCTGGTCTGTGCTCCCAAAATGGGTTCGTCACTGGTGGATAAGCCTGACCAGACAAAGATGTCCATGACTGTCAGTTGCAGGGTCTGGGAGAAATTGATGTGCCCAGCACCAGGCATTTTGCTGGGACAGGTCACAGGGCATCAGCTCTTTCACAGGTGCAGCTCCAGCCCAACTTCTCTGTGAATGGGGCTGGACTGCCAGCAGCCCTGTCCTGTCTGGATGTGACAAATGTCTGTAAATAGGGTTTTCTCTCAGGTGGTTTTTCCAGCTGCTGAGTGGATTTATTGTGGGGCAGTTGCAGAGATATAGAGCTGGTGTATTTCGCCCTCTGTCAGTAAGCCCCTCAAAACCCAGAATATGCAGCAGAGGCAGTGTGGTGGCAGCTCAAGCAAGCATAGACATATCCTGAAGTACCATTTGGGATATTCCAGCCTGCATTACCCACACAGGGGAGAATGAATGCGAGAGTCATCCTGATACTGCGGTCAGGTCTGCAGATGACTGTTTCAGGTTGCTGAGTGGCAACTTCAGCACATAAAAATCATCTGGCCCTGCTTAAAAGAGTGGGTTGAGCCAAGATTCACATGTATGGCTTTGCTGCTGGCTCAGTACAAGTGGCTTCAGCTGTGGAAGGCTGGAGCTCAGCCTTGTTGTACGGCCAAAGCATTGCCGAATTGCCATGGGACATGAGGACTCGTGAATCCAGCTGTGAGCTGGCTAGGAAGTTAGAGCAGATGTGTGAGCCCCAAGCTGTGGTGTGTTCCAGACACAGCTGTGTGCCAGCACTCTCAAACAAAAGCGGTGCTTTCCTGGTAGCCAGTATTCCAACATCCTCCTCAGGAAGATAAGATCTGTGGACGTCACTGGCAGGAGCCAGATGTCAAATGCGGAGGAGGAAGTTTCTCAAATAAAGGCTTGTTGCTTTCTAATTTATGAGCTTGTTGCTTTATGACTGTGTTAGAAGTTCAGCATGAATGAATGATAGCTATTCCTTCCTGCAGCTCCTTTTCCCATTACTTCTTACAGCCTCATGTTGAAAAGTTCTGACATACTCCATGAGTAATTCTCCATCCCAAGGAAAGAGTTATGAAAATACCAGTGTGGCAAGCTTAAATAACACAGTGCTTTGGGTGTAGAAGTAAAATCTGCTTTTTACAGACAACTGTGATTTGTTTCTTTTTAACTGCACATTTGCAGATGAGGAGGGGAAAAATATCTATCAAATGACCTAATGACTATCCTAGCAAAAGTGACATCACTTGCAAATATCAGCTGGCTGGAGGGGTTGCACATCTGTGAGGGAGTGATGAGGGGGCAGAAAGAAAGGAAGTGGAATTCTACCCTCTTTGAACAATGCTGTAGCATATATATGACAAAATGAGGTGTCTCTGGAAACTTCAACAGCTGTGGTTTGTGCAACATGTGTTCAGTGAAGCACTCTTTGGATGGGGACAGCATGAAGTGCAGCACTAAGACCAAGGCTTGAGCGGGCTCTGCTTTCAAACGGGTTTTGGATAGCAAAGGCAAGCCCAGGATAAGAATCCCCCGAGTGGGTCACACGGCTGGTCTGTCTCTCCCCATATCCTGCCCCACGGTGGCAGCAGGAGATGCTGTTTAGGGGGAGAGCACATGAGTCTGGGCACCATCTGTGGCCTTTGCACTTGTCCACCCCCAGCCTGCACAGCTGGCTTGGGGCTGCTAGAGGGGATTTCCCTGCCTTGTTCCCTTTAGTAGCTGTTTGTGTACAGCTGTTTTCTGTGTATTTGTCTAATCCTTTGAACCTGCTGCCCAGCTCTCTAATATCCTTTGGCAGTAAATGTCAGGTGTTTACTACCTGCCAGGTAAAGAAGTATTTTTGTGTGCTTTAAGCTGACTTCCTGCTAGTTACAGTGAATGTTCCCAGTTCTTGTGTCCTGACAGTTCCATGAGGGGGCCCAGCACTCTGGTGTCTTCATCTGCTCTTCAGTCAGTCCTCCACAGAAGGCTTTTGGTGAGAGACAGAAGACTTACCTGTGGGACAGTTGCCTTAACTCTCCCTTCTTCTTAACCTTTGTGTTTACACATCATGATTCCTTTCCAATTCTTGACCATACAAAATGAAATTTCCCCTTAAGGCTTGTCTGTCTTTAATTATGTCTATAAAAGTTCATTGTCTGGCTGAATTTCCTTCCAAGCAGTGTCTTCCTTTTATCTGGCCATGGGTTTTGGCCTGGCAGGGATGCGGAATGGTGTCTGAGCTCCGCAAGGGCTCTGCAGTTGGATCCCGTTGAGGTCTAGTGCATTGGCTGGGAGTGAAGCAGAGGTACAGTTTCAATCTAGTGATGTAATTGATTGGAACAAATGCTATTCCTGCTCCTTCTGAAATAGTTATGAGGAATTCCTTGGCCTAGGCAGAGCAGATGGTTATTTTTGCTTTTTGCTTTTCTAATCTTGCCTAGAAGTGGTCAGACTCATGGCTTCAGGGAAATGCTGAATGGGACTGGCGTTTCATCAGGTTTCATACCCAGACGTTTATTCTTCTGCTTGATTTTCTGCTTGGACTTGCTGCAGCTGGTGTTGCAAGCCCAAGAGGCTGGTGGGGTGCGTAGGTTCCTATTTCTTATGTGTTCAATCTTATCCCACATTGCAAAGCCCTCATGATTTGTCTGAGTCGGGTGAGTGCAGACCCTGGAGGGCTGAAACAGGAGTGACACACAGCCCTTTACCTTGCTTTTGACAGTGCCAAGATAACAGCTTTGTTATCACCCTTCACGTGTGTGTGCTGTGAACAGCGCTTCTCATGATGGCATGGGCTGGAGAAGCTGACTTGTACTGATTTAAGAAACCCTTATGTCTCACATAAGTGCCTTGTGTTTTGCCTTGGGTCTGTAGCAACCTAAGTGTGAGAGGGAGCTCAGCCTGAAAAGCACAAGAGAACATTTCTGGCCCCACCTCCTGGCCATGAGCTCCAGTCAGCGCAGGTGTGAGGAGTCCTCTCACACTCAGCCCCTTGTGAACACACAGCGACTTGTTCTGGTCTAAGGCTGCTGTGTCCACATGTTTTATTCCTGTGTATATTGCTGTCCAGCCAAAGCATCTTTATTTCAAGATTTAGGCCACTCCAAGACAAGCTGGATAGCTGCTAAGGCACTTCTGGTCACTTTTATTGCACAATGGCAGCGTGCCTGCTGCAGTCGTGTTCTGGCCGTGGCTCTTCGTGCCACAAAGCAGCAGCACTGCTCGCCATAAATAACTCCTGTCTGAGCCAGGCCAGGTGCAGTCAGCTGTGACTGTCTGGGGAAGGCAGTATGCACGTGTGAGGTCACATCGCAGCTGTTGTCACTTTTATTTGGGTAAAAACTTACGTTAGTACTTAAAAATACCAGTGACTAGGTGTGTTTTCTGAAGGGTGCTTTGTCGTTTGCAGCTATCTAGCTTGACTCCTCCTGTGACCTTGCCTTTAAAGAGCTGGATTAATTGTCTACTTGCTGGATAACAAAGAACGCTACAGGGTAAAGGAGAGGGCAGGCTGCTCAGGAGGAGACAGTCATACCCTCAGGAGCCCACAGCCTGGCTTCAGCTTAATGAAGCAGCTTTAGTGTGGCAGACAGCTTCTAGTCTCTTAAATCCCCTTCAATCCACTTTGGAACAGCTCCTCAAAACAATATGAATTCTGATCTCTGCAGACAAAGATTTACCAATTAACTTCATTCACCTTTTACTTCATTTAAGAAAATTAATCTGTTTTCATTTTATTTTATTTATTTTTTCTGTCCTGCAGAAGCAACAATGGATTGGCCCCAACAAAGATGTAGTAGGTGTTGGGAGAAGACATCTCACCTGAAATGGAGGTGATCCAAGGAGCTGAACACTGCACCAACATGGGTCTGCGACTGCTGGCTTGTCTTTTCCATTTGCCCACTGCAGTGATCTACGGGTCTCTGTCGCTCTTTGTTTCCATTTTGCACAATGTGTTCCTCCTGTACTATGTGGACACCTTCGTCTCTGTTTACAAGATTGATAAACTGTCCTTTTGGATAGGAGAGGTTAGTTTTTTTCCATCGGCTTCTGTGCTCTTAAGTAGGAAACTCTGAAACCAAGACTGCTTCTTGCTAGAAATGTGAAAACTGTTAGTTATAACAGCCGTGTTCCCTTTTGGAGAGAGAGCAAGGGAGCCTTCCAAGTGCTAACTTGGGCTTTTCGGTTTTTCCCACTTACATAAAAATAGAACAAGCTGGGACAGAAAATGCAGAGACTTAGTTCTTAAGACCGCCTTTCCTCTGGGGATGTCGGGATGTTTCACAGGCAGTGGAAGCCACTGACCTCACTGCCAGTTTCCCCAAACAGGGGCATCATACAGCAGCGATGGGGCAGGGAAGGTGTGCTGGGACAGTTCCTGCTGGTGGCTCACCATGCCAGCTCAGCACTGCTTGCTTTGGTGACAGAACTGAGCTGTCCTGTGGTTTGTTTCACTGTCCTGTTTTCTTTCCTAGACAGTCTTTCTGATCTGGAACAGTCTCAATGACCCTCTGTTTGGCTGGCTGAGTGACCGAGTGTTCCTTAGCACACAGCAGTAAGTGAAGTTCTGCTTCCAGAAGAGTCTGGGAAGTTGTTTAGTCTCTCAGGAAGATGATGACAAATTGGCAGCCTTAAAATGATGGTGTGGGAATGGTTCATTGGGCATGGAACTCTTAAATACCTCCTTTTCATGGCATCTTTGAAGTTCAGTGCTCATAAATGTTGTTTCAGTACTTGACCATATAGAGAAAGTCACACACACCTATTGGGTGGATGTGATCCTGACCCTTAACAGTCATGAGTGATGCAGAACCTAAAATATGGGCATCTAAAATCTCAAGCCCCTGCTCTATGAGCAAGCATCTTAATGGGGTGTTAGAGAGTGTCTGTACATGGTTTGGGAGGCACAAGGGGGAAAAGTGCAGTTATTTCCACATGGAATGCCTCAGACTAGTTGTTCCCAAACTCTATAGGATGGGAGCTGAGGCAAGACAACTCTGTATTGTTGGCCATTAGCATTTCTCATGTATTTACGTCAACATTTTAATGAAAATGATGGTGTGGCTTCCTGCAGCTAGTAAAAACTCATGAAAATCATTTACATTGTACAAAGTGCAGACAGTACAGCACTGTCAGGGAGAGAAATGGTCTGGAGAAAAAAAAAGTCCCTTTTCTTTTTGGCCTTCTTAAACCCATATTTTCAGTGTATTCACTATTAGCTGAGAAGGTATCTGATGCAGGTGGTTGTTACTTGAGCAAAAACTGTATTTGTGTCTATGCCACTTACGTGATTCCCTTGGAGAGGAAGAATATGTGATCATGCAGGATTTTGTCCAGGTACCTAAATTTTTTTTTTCTTTTCTTCTTTCGTAGGGCAGGAACAGAGATTTCCTCCCCTGAAGTAGTTCTGAAGAGGCTCAGAGCGCTAAGCCACAATGGCCCCCTCTTTGCCATTTCTTTCCTGGCTTTCTGGGTTGCCTGGGCTCATCCTGGTTTGCAGTTCCTCCTTTGCCTTTGCATGTACGACAGCTTTCTCACCATGGTCGACCTCCATCACAATGCCTTGCTTGCAGACCTGGCTGTTTCAGCAAAAGACAGGACCAGCCTCAACTTCTACTGCTCACTCTTCAGTGCCATAGGATCCCTGTCTGTCTTCATGTCCTACGCAGTGTGGAACAAAGAGGACTTCTTTTCCTTTCGCATATTTTGCGTCCTGCTGGCCCTCTGCTCCATTGTTGGTTTCACCCTGTCCACACAGCTGCTCCGCCAGCGGTTTCAGGCTGATGGGAAAGCAAAATGGGACCAGGAATCAACCCTAAAAGAGTAAGGGTCACCAATTCTCAGCAGGGACAAAGGCCTGGCATAGATCTGCAGCAAACTAAATGTGTGAGAAGTTCCAGGATGGGGCAAAATTTGTTAATTATCTCTGGTTCTTGTCTATTGATACAGTTTTCAGGATCAGCTGTCACACTGGCTCCTCTGAAAATAGAACAAAACTGTCTTGTGTCAGCCCTAGTCCAAACTGGAGGCAGAGGCCTGACCTGCTATATCGCCATCCAGTGTTTGGAACATGAAATGAGTTCATGTCTAGAGCACCCAGTGAGGTTTGCGAGTGGTAAAATGTCAGAAACAGCTTATGAAAGCATTCCTGCTTGAGCCTGAGACCACATTGCCCATGCCCTACAGAGCTGGACAAGTGAATGTCTCACCCTGTTACTCACTTCAGCTGCCCGATAGTGGCTGGGCTGTTGGTGCACCACACCAAGCTGATTTTCCCTGTTCAGCTCCTTCCTTGTGCTGCCTCACTTGTCATCTCTTGTTATGAGCTGCCAGCATTATGCTGTAGTAGCAGCAGATCCTGATGAGATCTGCCAGGTGAGCTAAACTGCAGGGACCTGGAAGAAGAATGTATGTATAGTGGAATGGCTAATAAGAGGAGAATGCATTTCTGGACAGAAATGTGAATTTTGTGTAAGAAGACTTGATGTTCTTTGGGAGACATGTTGCCTGTGCTTCTTACTAGCGATAAGCAATCATCGTTGTAGACTCCACTGTTTTGATTGGTCCAGGAAGACGAAAGGTTTGGCTGGAAGCTGAGGAGAGACAGCTCTGCATCTACACAGGGAGAGCTGGGGACTCCGTCCTGCTTGGCATGAGGGATTTATGGTTGTTTTTTTATCCCTCCTTTTCCTTTAGGCTGTACATTGAGAAACTCTCCGTCCCCCCAGAGAAGAGGATCACCCTGGCAGAGTATCTCCAGCAGCTCTCCCGGCATCGCAACTTCCTCTGGTTTGTCTGCATGAATCTCATCCAGGTAGGCACAGAAGTGACATGCTGAAATTCAGAGGATGAGTGCTGGCTCTGGCTGTTTGAGATCGGTGATTCAGTAGTACGTGAGTTCCCCAGGAAGGCCATAGATGTTTCCAGCACCCACTTGCTCTTGACCTCCTGCACATGCTGGCTGATGCAGCAGCTGGTAGCCACTCTCCCTGCTTATGATCAAGGATACTTCCTGAGCAAGCTGTGGGGTGCTCCTTCCTCTCTCTGCAGCGTAGTCTGGGTTACAGGGGCTGACTGAGCTCTGTGCAGCCCATATGGGGTGCAGAAGCACAGGGCCTGGCTCACAGAGGGGATGAGTTCAGGAGTGCTGTTTGCTGGTGTGGCTGTCAGCACAGTCTCCTTTCCCTTTCCGTTTTCCTGAGGCTTACATCACTGTTCTCACTATCCAGCTGGATCCATCTCCCAGCTGGCTTTTACCATTTCTGTTCTTCATCCTCTTCAGTGATTACTACCAAATGCCGGCAGCCTGCCCAGCTTTGTGTGCTGCAGTCATGGCTCCCTGAGGAGCCCTCAGTTCCCCTTAAGCAGGCTCTTGATGCTGGTCTGCATCTTTGTGTTCAAGCCTCGCTGCCTTACCAATGTCCTCCTGCCGGCTGCTTCCTCCCTCCTGCCATGCCACTGCCTCTCCTAGAGCATCGTGGTCACTGCTGTCACTTGCTGGCCCTGTCTGCCCCAGCAGCACTGTGCTGTACAGCTGGGCAGTGGGGCTGAGCCCGGGCATGCAGTGGGCATGGCTGATGGCATTGCAGCTCTGCAATCTCAGCCAGCAGTGTTGGAAATGCCACAGCCAAGGTCTTGCTCTGCTGAAGTACTCCAGGCCTATCCTGCATGATCCCTTGGCATGGGGCTCCTAGGACAACAGAGCCCAGAGGGCTGTTAGCTTTTTCTGTTCTTTCTCACTGCTGTTCCTGCTGACCAGCTCGTCTGCATGCTGCCTTCACAGGTTTTTCACTGCCATTTTAACAGCAACTTCTTCCCTCTGTTCCTGGAGCACCTGCTGTCAGACCAGATCTCTGTCTCTACTGGATCCTTTCTGCTTGGTGAGTCTCAGGTGGGACTGGAGGGAGCAGCCGAGTTATGTAGGACGTGGTCCAAGTCTGGGTTGGCTCTTCCCAAACTCCATCTAAGGAGAGGTGTGCTCACATGCAGGACTCTGGGCTGTAAGATTCACACATGCATGCACCCCACATGCTTCCCTGAGACCTCCGAGTTGTCCTTCCTGGGCACAGAAGTAAGTTGGAGCCTTTTCTAGTAAGGACAAGTCTGGTGTGCTGGACACCAGACTCGAGACAGGTATTGCTCTGAGCACTAGAGGCTGCAGAAAGCATTCCCAGGATGCAGCAGAGAACACAGCCCTGAATTTTATCCCTTTCCTTCTGCAGTATATGGACCATTTCCAAGCTGCCACAGATATGTGGGCATTGGTCCTAGAGTTACCCTGGGAGGATTCTGTGTAGGCCAGGTCTGGTCAGGCAGTCCTAGCTCTCTCATTTCTGCTCCAGGGCTGAGTC
This sequence comes from Callaeas wilsoni, assembly GCA_013398955.1. Classification (NCBI taxonomy): domain Eukaryota; kingdom Metazoa; phylum Chordata; class Aves; order Passeriformes; family Callaeidae; genus Callaeas; species Callaeas wilsoni. Next base: position 48,394 of record VWPU01005941.1, read on the forward strand.
GCAGCCTGTGCATGACACTAGGCAAGTCTTTTCTTCCTTCCTGTCCATAAGGTTGATAGAAGAAGGTCTCCCTCTGTAGGAAAGTGTGTGCTGTGTCACAGAACCATGGAATAAATCTGCTGCAGCCTTCTGTATGTGTGTGGGAGCTACTCTGTATTGTCCTGCTGGCAGTAGCCAACCTTGCTGTCTCTCTCTGTATCATGTCTGGGGGCATGGTGGAAACTGAAACTCCATGAAGCTGTTTGTGCCTCTGTCTCTGCTCAGGTGTTTCCTACATTGCCCCCCATCTCAACAACCTCTACTTCCTGTCGCTCTGCCGCCGATGTGGGGTTTACGCTGTGGTGCGAGGACTCTTCTTCCTGAAGCTGGCTCTGAGTGTTGTCATGCTCCTGGCAGGACCTGATCAGGTGTATCTACTCTGCATCTTCATTGCCAGGTAGGCAAGCAGTGGTCACTTCCCCTGTTCTCTGCCTCCTGGGAAGCAAAATGAGTTGTCCCTGTTTTAAGAAGAGGAGTGGAAGGCAGGGAACAGGGGCCAGGATCATACATAAGTGTGGTTTCCAGCTCTGACAGCACATGGGACAGGTCACTGCAGAATCCACAGGCTGTCCTGCTGCAGGGTGAGGGAGGCAGTGATGTTCAGGAGGTCACAGACCAGCACAGCGGGTAGCAGCCTGCTGCTGAGAGCTTCTGTCCTTCTCTGCAGCCCTCGATGTGTGCTGCAGGTGCCTGTGAGCCACAGGCCCAGTATGTCCTGTCCCCAGGCCTGTCTGTGTGACAGGTCAGGACTGATCTGAGGTGCCACTGCAGGGCACAAAGTCTTATTGACAGTGGTGTTCCTCTCCTGTAACCAGGGCTTCTGAAATTCTTATTTCGAGTGTGGAGAAACCTTTCTCACCCTTGCCATTTTTTCTGATCTCTCACGTTTTCCTGTCATTTCTTGATACCCCTATTCAGTGCTTTGCCTGTTGTTCTGCAGCAACCGTGTGTTCACGGAAGGGACCTGTAAGTTACTCAACCTGGTGGTCACTGACTTGGTGGATGAGGATCTAGTCCTGAACCGTAGGAAGCAGGCAGCCTCAGCCCTGCTCTTTGGGATGGTGGCTTTGGTCACCAAGCCAGGCCAGACCTTCGCCCCTCTGATCGGCACCTGGCTGCTCTGTGCATACACAGGTAAGGATGCTCCTGGGGAAAGCAGCGGAGCAGGACAGGGCAGACCTGTGAGTTCAGTGTCCAGCACCTTGACCTGTGCCCTGGGTGGGTGCAGAGAGCTCTTCAGTTGCTTACCTGTGCCTGGTCTCTGCATCTCCATGGCTGGTCACTCAAAGAGAATGGACGAAGTTCCATCCCCACTGCCCCATTCTCACAAACTCTTCTCTGACACCAGGCTACGACATCTTCCAGCGCAACCCCCTGAACAATGTGGTGAGTGCCCAGCCGAAGCTGGAGTCTGCTGCGGCCTTGGAACCAACTCTTCGCCAGGGCTGCTTTTACCTCCTCGTCTTCGTGCCCATCACATGCGCACTGCTGCAGCTCCTCAGCTGGTCACAGTTCAACCTGCACGGGAAGCGGCTGCAGATGGTGAAGGCTCAGCGGCAGAGCCTGACACAAGGCCAAGCACCAGAGGTCAAAACAATCTAAGGGTGCCTGAGCCCCCAGGGTGCTGCTGGTTCCAGGCTGGTGCTGGAGGGCAGGGATGGTGGGCTGAGAGAGCCTGATGTTCACAGTTCACCTGTGAAATGCTGTGATGCCAATGTTTACTCATTCCAGGTGGCAGTCACTGGGGAAGGCAGAGAGGTTCAGCATGTGAGGGGCCTGAGGCAGATCGCTTGGTCTCAGGAGCAAGAACATTTTATCCCAAGCCTGTCCCAGGGAGTAGAGAGCTGCTCATTCCAGTGAGGAGGTGCTGGGTTGCAGATGCTAGAAACAGACACATCCCCAATGCACTTCTCTGAGCTGGGCATGGCTCCAGGGAGCCACAGCCTCTCCAGCTGAGCAGGAGGAGACTGCACTGGGATTCCATCCTGGCTAGAGCATTGCAGCCTTGGGGAGGGGAGTGGGAGGCTCCTGAGGGACCAAGTGACCAAGGGAATGATTGCCAAATAGGAGCAACGATGAGAGGACCTTGAAGACCTTTCCCAGTAACTGCTACAACCCTAAATACAGTGCTGTGATTCTTGGACCAAATCTTAAGCATTTGTTGTTCCCAGGACAAGGTCCTGCGCAGCCAGCCTGTTTTATGCTGAGGTTCCTTCCTCTGCAGCCTTGTAGAGGGAGTTGTTGCTGGCCTAGGAAATGTGCTGGGTTTGAATTGAGTTCAGAGCCTTGAGCTTTATCATTTCACTGGGCATGCTATTGCATGTTTATCTCTCTTCTCCTCTCCACAGCCCCTTCTACTCGGTGCTGTCACTCAGCTGTACCATGAGCCCCTTCCCATTCTGGGCAAGGTCAGGGAACCAACCCCTAATCCAGCTGTTGGAAGTGCCTCCCTGCCCACGGCCATCCCAGGTGACCCGGTGAGGCAGCCTGGCACCCTCCCCTCTTGCAGGAGAGCACAGCCTGGAGGAGACACCAGGTCTTGTTTTTTGTGCCTTTGATTCCTCTTTGGAGCCAGTCTGACACCATACTGGGCAGTCACAGGGTTGGGATTTTACCCCTGTGAGGAGAGGCAGCTCAGTTCATCTGCGCTTGAAACAGTGCCCGAGTTAGATCATCTCACCTGGCTGTCGAGCCAAGGACCCAAGGAGAGCAGGTGCTTTGGTCTCCCTGGTTTTGGCTGGGAGCAGATGGACAGGTAATCACCAAAGGGGTCCCTGAGGCAAGGGAGTGACTGCTCAATCCCTGTGATGTGTTTGGGGACAGGCAGAAGGGATGTACCAAAGCCTGTGCCTGCCTGCTGCAGGAGGGAGGGCTTGGCAGGCAGAGTTTGGAAGCCGTTGCACGTTGAGGGATGTTCTTTGTTTAATGCCAGGTTCCCTCTGAGGTCTCAGCCCACCAACCTGCCATCTTGCCTCAGGACATGGCTGCCTTCTGTCTTGGACCAAGACATTCCTGCTGTGAGGCTGCTGTAGTTCTTAATGGTTCAATCATAAGTTATTTGTGCAACTTCTAACCAAGTTTGAGAATGATTCTCCATTTAATAAATTAAAGATGATCTTTTTCTGAATTGCTTGATTTTCTTCTAGCCAGTGGCTCTAGCCTGGCAGGGCTAGGATGTGGTGCTGTGCAGACACAGCTGTGGCTGGGTGGTGACAAGGGGACAGCTCCTTCCCCACAGAACTGCACTGAGGCTTGGCTGTTTCTGCAGGGGGCAGAGGGGATCACCTGCCTTTGAGGGGAGGCGTCACTTACCCCTGTTTTCGAAGGCCCCAGAGTTTGGTCTGTCCTGTTCCTACACCAGTGGCTGCTGGGGACAAGAGAGGACAGTCATAGCACTGGGCCCTGTGCCACCTTCCCAGGGCCCACCCTGTGAGCACAGCTGTACTCACTGCTCTCTCTGCAAACACCTGGGCTGGCACGAGCTCTTCTCAGACCAGCAGTGGCATCATCCTTGCTCTGCCCAGGCTGCCCTGTTCCAGCCTTTCACCTGTCTGCAGTGACAGAAGGCTCAGGGATAACGTGTGTAGAGGACAGTAGATTTGGACACCAAGGTTGCAGCCCAGGAATCTCTTCCCGCAAAAGCCAGACCAGGGATGCAGTCCTGGACCAGAGATGGTATCTCCTTGCAGAGTCTGGCCAGCAACAATTCTGCACAGGCAATAGAACACAAGCTACCTCCTTAAAATTGCAAATGTGGGAAGAGGAGGCCAGGAGGCTTGAGTGTTGTATATGAATGACTTTATTTAAGTATGCTGGGCACCACCAGGCAACATGGTTTGGACAGTGTGCGAGGGAACAGTCAGGCAGACCAAACGAACGCTAGATTGGAGACAGCACCGTCCTGCCCAGTCACTGCAGGTTACAAAATGGAGCACTGCTGCTGCAAGGCCAGCGGAGGGGCTGGGGGGATGGAGAGCACTGCCTGGGGCACGCAGTAATGGAACCGAGAGGAATTTGCTGGAATTCCCCTCTGTGTGCTGCAGCAAACCAGCAAGAACAGAACCACTTTCCCAGCAGAAGGCTGAGCATTAATGGCTCTTTTCTGACAGGTTCCTGCTTAAAAAACAGTCTGCTCTGATGGGGCAAGGTGAACAAGCAGCCTGGCCTCAGCTGGGGGACAGCATCCCACCCCACCTGCCTACAGCCTCTCCAAACTCATGAGAGAGCCCCAATAATGTGGTTCCTGCAGTGGCAATCGGCTGCTGCTTACATTCATCTCAGCTGGGGCAGTGCACTGGCCTTTTCCTCACCTCTGTGGCAGTCCTCCAGCTCCTACCCCATCTCTGCACCTGAGAGCGACCCCAAGGTGATGTGTGGCAATGAACAGAAAGGAGGGAAACAGGGAGGAACTGCCACCAAGAAATTCCAGCTCCATTGCTACTGCCACGTTCTGCAGAAAACTAATGGGGAAAAAAGAGAGCACCAAATGATGCACGAGTATAACCTAAAGGGGAAACAGTAGCATGCCCCAACACAAGCAGGTCTGCAGGCTGCCCAGGGCTGTTAGAGCAGTACGAGCAAAGCAGCCACCAGGTGAGCAGAAAGGCACCCACAGTGCAGCAGAACACAGCCAGCAGGACAGCTTCCTGCTCACAAACCTGCCACTCACACCGACCTCCTGGTGCATTTTATTGTCCTCTCCCCTGGTACATTCCCAGCGACCGGTGAGTCCCCGCGGAGCAGAGACGAGGTGGTGGTGCAGGGCTGGCCTTTCCGCTAAGCGTGGGTGCTGTGCGCAGTGCGAACATCGAGCAGTGGGCAGCTGGGCAACAGGTGTTCAAAGAAGACCCAAAGCATAATTCCCAGGTGCTGTGGTCAGTATTTGAGAGATCCTCAGACATTTCAATAAATAAAACAATTCTTACATTACAATGCACCTTCCCAATTATTATTTTGCCCCAGAATGGATAAAGTACACAAGAGTACGCCTGACTGTGAATACATGCTCCCTTTGCCCTGACGTGGCAGGAAGGAGGGAAACAGCCTCGACTCTTACAAAGAACACGAGAAGTCAGCACTGTAAATCTTGGCAGGTTGAGGGGGAACACACAAGTGCCTTCACGCCCATTCCGGGGTACTTGCTTCCAGAGGAGAAAAGGTATTTAAAACAAAGTACGAGAGAATAACCGTCTAGTACAATGATAGCTGATTAGATTTGCTTTGTTCTACTCCATGCAATACAAACTAAGTCCTATCACCAACTTCTCCAGCTGTGGTGCAGACCCCACATCAGGCTAAGAAGTTACACACTCATACACACACTCACACACCAAAACAGTGGGGGCAAACGGGCTTAACTGTTGAGAATGTGCTTCTCTTAATAAAAAATATATTAAAAACAACTTCAAAAACCTACTGATGGTGAAGACACTGCTGAAGAAGGAAGTAGCTATGGGGCCTCAGCTATGTGTTTCCAGACAATCCAGGCATTGCAGTCAGGCTGACTAAAGCCTGCATGAGCAGTCTGCAGTGGTTGGCTCCCTTCTGGCTTGCCAGGCAGTTTCTATAAGCTGTTCCCTTTGTTTTTGCTTATTTGTTTTACAATGACAGATGTGACTGTGATACAGAAAATAAGGGACTGAAATGAAAAAGGAATGGGCCATTCCGGAGAAATTTAGATTGGTATTTTCTCCTTTCCATTAAAAAAACAAAATAAAAAAAAAAAAAAAGAAGTTAGTAGTACTAATACAACCCTCCTGCTGCTGTTGTCTTTGCTCAGTGACATCGGGGCATGCTGGCGCACACACACACACACAGGCAGCTCTCAGACACTCGGACTCAGAAAAGCGAGTTTAAGTGAGTCTTCGGAGGAGACTGAGGACAGGTCCCAGGGCTAGAAGGTTTTTCGGTGGATGGCACGAGCTCCATCTTCTTCATATTCCTTTTTCGAAACCCACATTTTCTTAAAGGTGTCCAGAGAGGCCAGGATAGAGCCACTACAGAGAGACAGGCATTTTATGGGTTAAAGGAAAATGCTGGGGGCACTCTTCACAGTATCTCTGCAGAGATGGGCTGTTTCTATTGTGATACTTCCCCGTGACAGAAAGGTGCTGAGGCTCAGTTACCCACACAGACACTCTCTGGACAGTCACTCCTTCTCCCACTACTCTCAAATGTGCCACTGCTACAGAGCCTGGCACCACCTGCCCCCTCCCACATGACCTGCTGACTGCTGCTTCAAGAACACACCAAGCATTGCCCAGCTTAGCAAAACAACCCCCCTAACACGCAGCAGCAGTTGGGATAACAACATGAGAGCTCCCGGGCTGTGCCTCCCCGGCCCAATACCACAACAAAATGTGTTGCTGTGCAGTACATACCCAATCCACGTGGAATACAATCTCTCCTGAGGAGCCGATATCTGGGAGAAAGAGAGAATCAGTCAGTACCTTCCCAAGCTCCAGTCTGCTCCTCCTAGCACACTGCCCACACTTCACTCCAGCCAACACCTGACAAACACAGATGTGATCTCTCCCAACAGAAAGACACCCAGCAGTCCCCACAAAACAGCCACTCTGGTTCAGGATCCTGGACGGGGTCATGTCAGAGGAGCCACCTTCTCAGTGATGAAACCAAACTGATTTTCATCACAACAGCAAATGCTGTTGGGCACGTGAGTATCTCAGGAAAGGCATTTCTGATTTTAAGTAAATGGCAGCTGCACTCTGAGCAAGGTTCTTTCAAGGTCACAGAACAACACACTTGGTAGTGACAAACACAAAAGAGATGGCTCCTACCCTTATTTTGACGTCCTTCGGAGCTAGTTTCTTCACTTCGCTCAACAGCCTGTCACCAAAGCCTACACAAGACAGAAAATGTGTAATGTGAGCACCTCAGCAAAATCCAAAGTTCCATCCACTAACAATGTGGACGTGTCCTACATAGTCCTATTCAAATACTCCATTCCAAATCTTACAGAGTCCAGTCTGGGGAGGCACAGAACAAAGACAGTGACGTAACAGGATTTTGTCTCACCGAGACATCAAACATTGGCACAATGGGCTCTATTCCTCAGCAGCAACCTGAGTCAAGCAAACAAGGTTTTTAGCTAGGACCTCCTCCTTCCCTAGGCATTTCCTCCTGTGTCCGGCCCATTTGTACAGGCGGTTGAATGGGAAGACCAGGATCTATTTGGAGATGTCAACCAGTGGATAACAGACTGACAGCTTGCAGCAGAGGGTATCTTTAGGTCAGTGGGTACCAACTGAGCCCTGAGGGGATGGGTTGAAACCTTTCTGCACACACATAATTGACACTTATGCAGGACTAGGACCATTGAACTCTCACATATCAGAGACTTAAAGAAGCCTTAGAAGATGGAAGAGCCCTTTTTGGTATCTAGTCTCAGATACCGTGAGCTTCAGCAGCAGGAATGAACACAGCTATTCAGTCCTTCCACAGGCAATGATTGGAGAAAAACAGTAAAAGCTTAGAAAGTGATGTACGAGGGCAGGTGTCTTGCATACCCAGCAGGATATGACTAGGACTAATAAAATTAGGCAGTAAATGCCCCGAGACAGCAGAGTTTACACAGCCCTCACCCGGAGGACAAGTCGGGTGATCTGGGTTATCTCCCCAGTTTCACATGAGAAAGAAGCGAGAGATCAGGTATGTCACAGCACAGTGAAAGAGGAGAGGCAGGAACCTTTGAAAAGCGTGGAGCCTCCAGACAGCACGATGTTGGAGAACAGCGTTCGCCTCAGATCCATGTCTGACTTTTGAATGGCAAAAACGAGCACTTCATGAAGTCCTTCACATTCCTCCCCTATCAGGTCTGGCCGGAACAGGAGCTCTGGGGCTCGGAAACGGGCAGGGCCGATCTGCAAGAGCAGAAGTTAGGACAGAGGGAAGAGAACAGTGTGGCTTTGTTCACTACCTACAGAGGGGCCTGCCTTTCTTAGGTGACGCTTTGGAATAATGAAGCTTCCTGGACATTCATGCTGCATCACTAGATCCCAAGTGAATGCCAGTTTGGACTACAGCTCCTACAAAGGGCACCATTTCCAGTTTGCAGATGAAAGAGATGAAGAAACCTGCTCAGCCCCATACAGCAGGTCTGGCATAAAGGGAGTAAATCCAGCCCTGGTACTGGAGGTAAAACCTGTATTTCCTCTCTTTCAACCACTCTATAGTGGGCTCAGTCTTCTAAGGAGTATTCTTAACTCTTCAAAGCAACTGTTAATGCACAGGAGACAATTCTAGGCAGGACAAAAGGCACATAGAAAACCACTGCTGGATTTAGTGAGCTGACACCTACCCAAACTCTACACTTGATCTGCATAAAGTTTTTTAGATCAGAGCCTGCTCTCAAACAGCTCAGAGTCCCCATTGTCATGCTGCATCCTTACCCAGGACCTCTAGTACATGTTGTGAGGTTTCTATTGAAGTTTTCTTTCCCTAAAAATTCTAGTGCCCAGTCAACAGCCTAGGATGAGTTTTGGTCTTTTAAAATTATCTCCTCCCATCTAACACCGCATGAAATTTCCTGTCACTGGGGAGCTTTTCTGGAAACCCTGTGCTTCACATGAGGAATTCTCTGAGGGTGGTGCTTACAAACCTCAATAGTGCTTCCATCTGGCAGGTAGTACTGAGCCTTCTCAGTCTCCAGAGTCTCATCCTTCTGGGGGTTTATTGACAGGTAGCAGGCACGCTGGAGAGGAAACAGAGTCAGGGAGAGGGAGACGAGAAGGGCAAACCCAAATGCCTCTGATAAAATATTTTTCTCTCTAAAAATCAAAATCCATGTATCCCTTTGGGGAGACTGATTTCAACAGTATTATGTGCTGGAGAAAAGACCTTTAAGGCTCACAGCAGGTAAACTACCTTGCAGTATTCCACTTGTGATCCCTAGCTGCCATGGATTTACTCCATGAAGGGTAAACAAACACTAGCGAAAGATATCATCAGACTGCAGCACAGGTAAATGCAAAACCGATTCTGAACCCCCAGCCCATCTTCACCTCCATGTTAACAGCCCCTCAACAAGGATTAATGTGACTTTGACTATAACTTTCCCAGAATATGGGACAGCTGAGATTGCAAATGACCTCTGGAGGTCATCTTGTCCACACATCGTCCCCTAAAACAGGTTGTCCAGGACCATGTCCAGATGATATTACCAAGGATGGAGACTCCACAACCCTCTACACAAACTGTGCCAGCACTTGGTCACCCTCACACTAAAAAAAATTTGTTGAGACAGAACCTCTGGTGCTTCAGCTTGTGCATCTTGTCCCGTCACTGGACGTCACTGAAATGAGTCTGGCTCTATTTTCCCTGAACCTTCCCTTCAGACATTTATTTACATCGATGAGACTCTCCCCAACCATTCCTTGTGGCTCAACAGTCCAAGCTCTCCCTGCCTTTCGACGTATGAGAGTGCTTTAATCATCACTCCCTCACGTAGATAATGGCTTTAGGTGCAGAGCTAGGTAGGCTGGAACTTCCCACTAGATGTCAAAAGCCACAACTTCCCTTGAGAAGAAATGCCCTCTTGGACAAACACAGAAACAAGGCAGGGCATCACCTCCTTGATGGTCTTGACAATCTCAAACTCAGAGGTTGTGTGGAAGTCATAGCCTTCCTTCCGGAGATAGAGACGCAGGAAGCGGGAGACATCCCGGCCAGCGATGTCAATCCGCATGATGGAGTGAGGCATGGCAAAGCCTTCATAGATGGGAACCGCGTGGGTGACGCCATCCCCAGAGTCCAGCACCACTCCCGTGGTCCTGCCGGTCGCGTAGCTACCAAAGGGACAAAGGCTCAAGTCAGAACAAGCAACTCAAAGTGAGGCCAGGCAAGCAGCACATCCACGCTCAACTTGGGAAGGAGAGATTTCAAACAAACAGGGGCTACAAAACCCTCAAAAGCCAAGTTCTCTTTGCAGTTCAGCAGATTTCCTGTAAACTCTTTATTACACAAATTGACTTTCAGTTCTTGCATGAAAAAGAGGAAAGTCAGACATCAGTGAGGTCTTCCACAGGTTTTTTTTGTAAAAGAATGGATTTCGTAGCAACATTCCACAAACACAAATCAAAGACGAAAGACACTTACAGGCTAAGCACAGCTTGCATGGAGATGAATAGTGCTGGCACATTGAAGGTCTCAAAAAACACCTCAGCAGCACGCTCTCTGTTCTTGCGCGGGTTTAGGGGTGCTTCTGTCAGCAGCACAGGATGCTAGGAAAGAGAAGAAGGATCTGTGCTGCAGTAACCAGGAGGCAGTAGGGGTGTGTTCCTAAAAGTTTCTGCTTATTTATTCACTTTAGGAACCACTGGTGCAAGAGGACAGGTACAAAGGAGTAATTTCAGCTGAGCTGTATTAGACTATGAATAATCTCTACTAGGTTGGAACACCAGCAAGGTTCTGGTCTAGTTATGAAGAAGCTAGGAAATGTACTCTGTCAGTAACCGCCCCATGAAGGACAAACAGGATGACTCTCAATGACAAAAAATCAGCCAGATTAGCCAAAATACACAGACTCTAAGAAAGGGTGAAGGCATATGGTCTTAGCACAAGCAGACAGAAATATTCCTACTCCACAACTTAGATTACTCTCAGACATTTAATAATCTTTTGGTCAGATCCTTCCAGACCACAGGACTGTGGTTTTCTCCTTCCATACTTCAAATCATGTCACTGCTGAGTGGATATGCCTGATGTGCAGGCAGAACAGGAAAAGTCAGAAACACTTGGCCTAGAGTAGAATCACTGGAGAGAGTATGAATAGCAAATGTGAAAGGCAGATTTTCGGTCAGTCCAGACCATCAGATCTGGAGAGGAATTCTGCTTGGACACTTCTTGTGCAGTATTTCCTGAGAAGTGAAAGAGCCTAATTTAACAACAGATACACATTCAGAAAGAAGGGCAAAGGGAAAGTCCCAAATCTTTCTCAGACTTCCAAGGCTCCTGGTGTTACACACACACTCAATGACACCTGGGCCTTTACATAATGTGGTCTCTCACCTCTTCTGAGAACGTCTGGAGCTGGTCTTTAGAATACACGTACTGCCAGATGCGCTCCATGTCGTTCCAGTCCTTCACTATGCCATGCTCCATCGGGTATCGGATCGCAAGAAGACCTCTGTGCTCCTGAGCAAACAGGAAGGACAAGAGAGCATCCAAAATTCCAACAATCACACTTCTGAGCACTGTGACTGTGACTTACTGTCAGACTCAACTTCAGTTTTGATTCCATGAAAAGATAACTTATCCGTAGCATACAGGGCCAAACCTGAACACTCATCACAAACATCTCTCCCAGAGAAGCCAAGACTAGACAAGGCCTTGTCATACCAAGTAGGAATGTCTATGTCTGACATTTGCAGAGCATATTCCATCCTAACACTTCTAAAGTCAACACACAGACACCTATCACATGGTATCTTTGTACGACCAGCTCAGTCGTGATATAAAACATAATACGATGTTACTGGGGAATGCGGCTTGAAAGGCTCACAAGAAATGGGAGTCACACAACTGACTACATGCTGACAGAAGCAGGACTGCAGGGAGATACACAGCAATCGAGTAGGGTTCATTTCTAAACTTCCCAGTCAAAAGTATGTAACTATATAGAGACAGAAGTAGCCTAAAAAGAAAAGAAAGATATTGAAGGCCTTGGGAACTACGTCTGTGGTCAGCAGATTGGCACAAGAATTTCATGAAGCTTCCCACTCCACCTTGGACACACATATAAATGACAATATGTTCTACTCTTCAGACCTACACGATACCAAAGAACCACAGTCCAGCTGTCACATCCCCCCCCTTACAGCAGCACATTGAGATATATGGACAAGTGCAGTGTACAGGTGTTCTTACCTCTGCCTTTGGACCAATGAAAATGTCCCCTTCTAAAGCACCAGCCATAACACGAACGTGCTTTGGTCTGCCCACACTAGAACAGAGACAAGAGAGTAAATGCTTCTACAAAGAGCTCACATGCACCCAAGGATTGCCTACTTTTGCTTCTCTCTGTCCTAACCAGAACTTTCTCAAGCAGTGGGTGTGTCTGGGGGCACTACCAGGTGCAGACAGACTCAGGTTTGCTCTGAGCTAATCTGAGAAATCAGAGGTGAAGGGGACAGATTGTAGACAGTTCTGAACTGGATGGACATACACCAGCTGAGTCTGGCCATATTTTCACTGATTATTCAGGACTCACCTGTTTCAACAGTGCCTGAGATGAACATGGCTAGACTGAGCAATTGTCTGAGGTGCTGGATCCACATGTGCTGCCTGACCTCAGGCAAACTTCTCAGATTAGACATTTGTGTCCCATACTCCAACATTCCATACAGAACATATTTCTCAGAACACAAAACTACTCATTAAAAACCCACCACATTGAAAATAAAAGCCAGTGAGTATTCAGAGTTTCTGTTGCAGCAGTCTTCATTCCGGCAAAACTGTCAGAAAACTTACAAAGAAGTCTGAAGGACTTCAGAAAGTCCTTCAGAAGGCAGGAATCAAGACATCATACCACACACCGAAAAAATACAGAGGTCTTCACACTTCTCATCCCAAATTTTACTTTTTCCAGGTCCTTTTCCTCATGTGTGCAGATTAAAGGATCCTACAGCTTTGTTTGTGTATTGAGCCTGACAAAGTGATGTCATCTCTTATGATGTGTGTGTGTCCCGGAGAATCTCAAAATATTTAACAGTGGAGCTCTCATCCCCCTGATGGTTCTTTGCAGCAGGCAGAAAAGAGTAACTCATTTTTCCATTTATAAAACTGGGCAATTCTTCCCCTCTACATATCAAAGAATTGGTACACAGTACTAAGAAGTTACCAAGACTAGCAGAATACTTACTAGTTAGGAAAGCAGTATTTTGGTATTTGATCGCCCGCAAAACCTGCTTTAATCACACCCGAGCCCTGTGGAATCAAGAGACAGATACATGAGCTTATCCTTCATTCCGTCATCTTCACAAGTTTTAGAGGAGTAGCAAAGTACATCAGCATTGCCAGATCCTCTCCTTTCTACTAGGAATAAAGCTCCCCAGAGACTGACTCTCCAGGCTAGTTGGGATGGGAAGTGCCAGCTTGGCTATTAGAGGGAGTGACTGGCACCCTCTCCGCAGTGGCACATCTCACAGGGCACAACCACCCCATGCACGCTGGTACTGCTCTGCACACACCCAAACACTGCCCTGTACAGACAAGTATTCTTCTAGCCAGGGCTACAGTGAGGGATGCAGGAGGCTAAATCCACACTCCACAGCTGTCTATTGATATTAGATAACCCTGGGGGGAGGAGAGGAAAACACTCTAGAAAGCCCAGCAAGAGCAACTGAACTCTGCCAGCTCAAGGAGGCACTGGAAGAATGAAGGCTACAGGTCTCTCAGAAGGAGATCTGGAAAGGATGGAGGGAGGGCAGATAAAGTCAGAGAAGGAAGTAGCAAAGAATTATGGGAAACAGACTGGAGAAGAGATGAGGAAAAAGATGATCAAGCAGTGGATGAACTAGCTAACACTTAAGAGGCAGAAGTGTGGTCAGAAAAGACACTGGAAATCAACCCAGACTGTGGTCTGGAAAGGACAAAGGTGCTGGTTACACTGCAAGGGGAAAGGCTGGGGGCAGGAAGCACAGCTGACGGGATAGAGCTTGTTCACAAGAGACAAAAAAGAGATGAGGGATGGCGGTCAGAAAGGCACAGATCAAAAGAGCCTTCTGGAACATTCAAAGCAGCAAACACAGAGCGGGTAAAACCAGCCACAGCAAGGCCCTGGCAGGGAGTCAGTGCCGGGCATCTGGCCTCACAGCTCTCATCCCTGTCCGGAAGCATTCTGGGAACACCATCATCAACTTGGATCTGTGCTGACTCCTTCCCCTCCTCCATTTCCTCTCCCTGCACAAGGGAATGACATCTTGAAACAATGAGCAGCTTGCAGGAACACCCAAGTTTTGCTAAGGAGCAGATTTTCATAGGATCTCCTCAGATAAGCTGTTTCACTGGTAATCCCAGACTACCATGGGCGCAAGCTTTTCTACAGAAAGAGGAGCAGTTCTGCTTAGCCCCATGGAGGGAGCAAAGTGTGCACAAGTTTGCACTGAAAGCTGTGACCTGTGAAGTGCCTGTTCACTCTCAAGGGCTCTGCAGCAGGAATGCTCTGCTTTTAAAGCCAAAAAGACATTTTGACTGCCTCACAGCATTTTAAAATCAGTAGCAACACAGCTCCTCCATAGCTTTCCACTTCTCACCACCTCTGCATAGGTCAGCATCATCACTTTCAGTTCGAGGCTGGGGCCAGACGAGCTGCTCAGGGCTCTGCCAGGCAAGCCCTGGCTGCAGTGGTTTCCAGTGCCACCATTCCAGTGCCAGAGGTTACCAGCCAGAGCAGGCTCAGCAGAAAGGAATGCGGGGCGGCCCCAGCCTCTCTCGTTCACAGTCCAGCATTTTACTGCCAAGCTACTTCCATCAGCAGTTTCAGCTGGGACGTCAGGCTCTGCACAGAGCATGTGCGCTCTGCCAGCAGAGCCGGGATACTCCTGCCTCTAAACCAGCAGAGTCGGATTTGCCAGGACACTTCTGTAGGAGATGAGTGTCAGGAATACTCTGCAAACCAGACGCTGCTATTTATAAAGCATACGAAAGGTAGACTGCTTGAATCCTGATAAACACCTGCATCCAGGCTGGCTCCAGGAGCACACCCAAGCTGCCAGCTGGGCAGGACCAACTACTTCCTTTTGGCACGAGAGACTCAGCTCCAGTTGCATCCCACGGTCTGCACTAAATGATACCAGTGTGACAAAGTAGCCTGTGAAGTGTTAAACAGACTTCCCTTGAGACAGACTCTCTTCTGGCTATTCCCTTCAAAGTGAAACAAGGAATAAACCAAAACTGCTATTTTGATTTTTCTTATCATAGCTTATAAACAACTCTCTACCTGGGAAAGAATACATCCTGTGTGAAGTCTTGTAGAAAAATAGTTGAATGAAATGCAGTAACGTAAAGACATTAGAATATTGCACTTACTAAATATTTTGTTCAGGACAATGACTGATCTTGCTGCTAGCACATTCTGCTGTGAGAAACTGGTTTCAGGAGAACAATGATGCTCCTACTTTAACCTGGGAGATTGAAACTTCCTTATGTCAGGCCAAAAATTACCCAGCATGTCCTGGTGAGATTCCCAGCAAGTTATGTATTTTAAGATTTGCATATTGAAGTTCAAAGTTAACCAAATGTGTTGGGAGTTCAGAACTCCAACTTGGAGGCAAAGACGAATGATTGCTTTGAATGTGCCGGTGGGATGGGGCTTCAACACAGTTGTGCTTCCAAGTGCCTGGGAATAAACCAAGAACAGCTGTTTGATATCTCCGCACTACAAAGACCTGACTGCCCTTTCTGACCTGTTCAATTTTTCTTGAAAACATTTTACTTCTTTGAAGATACGTGTGCACTGAGTAAATCTGTTTATTATAGACCAGTTTGAGATTCCTATGCAATGAGAGTAAAATGTTTACATTTTGAAATAACTCTGATTCAGAAGGCTTAAAGACACGTTTTCCATCTTTGTTTCAAATAAGCAAAACCACATGCATCTTCTCTTCTGCTACAAACTCTGATTTATTAAAACCTTAAAAAAAATTTTAAAATTTATATATTTCCACCAGTAACTATCCTGGCTGGGCTTTCATTCTATTTTGTTTGGCAGGGTTGTTTTTTTTTTAATTTTAATCTGAGCAAAAGAATAAAAGAAGAAAAACTACATGTAAAATGTAAAGGTCAAGGAAGATAAACTCATTAAAAATTCTTATGAATGTCTTGAAAGAACTGAACATACCTCACACCCACTAGCTCTGTGGCCAGTTGGTTATGGAATCATTCATTTTGAGGCATTTAGGACTCAAATTTAAATGGAAATCACCAATCAATCTTCTGTGTGGCACTTTCTATGCAGAGCGCACATCACATTGTTGTAAAATTGTTTTATTTGATACAGAATTTATAAGATCAAGAACAAACAAAAGACACAACAGCCCTTGCTGATAGCTCAGCTGCATAAAATGCCACCACTTAGACTACAAAGCACATTATATAATTCCATGTTCCAAGGATGTCAAGGAATTTGCACTGACTTAGGCCACAGCTGGACTATCTACATGTGCATTATATTCAGCAGGGCTCCCAGACCATTCAGAGAGAGCTTGTTGGACTGCAGATGGGAATACAAACTCTTAAAAATTAGGCAATGAAGAGTATTAAAGTTGTGCTGAGGTACAGCTCCAACCTCCCACTGTACATTACAAAGCTCTCTCTGCTGAAAACATACAGCTAAGAGCAATGTGTGGTAGGAGAAAAAAACCTCCTTGTTGAGTTTTTAGCTACAGAACTTCATGTCCTTTTGGAACCCACTGAGATACTACAGCTGGGCTAGGACTGACGGGGTCTGGCTCTTACCAGCTCACTATCTCACTTCCCACCTTCCCACACACAGGCACACGTGAGACAGGATAACATTCAGCCTTCCAAAGGTGCCTGCAGCTCTCTGACAAAAAGCAGTAATGGAACAGCAGTGGGAAGACTGGTACCTGCCCTGTGCAGCTCCACTTCCCGTCCTGCCTGAACTCCAATGAGTAGCAAAAATGCAGTGTCACCACGAGGCTCCTCGGCCCACAGCCTGCCAGCGTTCCAGGCAGATGTCACAACAACTGCTCCATTCTACTTCTTGTACAGGGAGGGGAAGGAGGGGAGCTCATTTATCAGAGAGGCAAAAACAAGAATTAGCTTTTATAAAACCAGCTGATAAAATGAAAAATGACACAGAATCAGCTGCTGGCACATGAGCCCTTCTTCAGGTCTGAGGCAGAGGCAGCAATCACTGCACTAAATAAGAAAAGGACATGCTGAAACAAAATATAGGCTGCTACTACATGAATAGCTCAACAAAGTCATCCTCACAGTACCAGAATGCCTAGAGATAACTTTAGTGTTTAGCTAATCACTCAACAACACAGCAGGATCAGTGCTGATCCAGTCATTCCTAAAAACAATCAAACTAACACATTTTTTAACATCTTCAATAAAGAAGATGTATGTTTTTCTCAACATAGTCAGTTTTACTGCTTACTCTCATTTTCTGTTAGATGCTTTCCTTCAATGTCTAACCTAAATCCCTCCACTGTAAGATTCCAGGGAAAGAAACAAAGCCAAAACTGTATCAGAGAGCTCAAGCTGTAGAAAGGAATTTGGGATCCATAATAAAGAAAAGGTCAGAAGAATAATCGCCTTTATCTGAGAAGACCTACAACCATTCATCTTGTGGGGAGTTAAAGCAATAGGTTGAGAAGTGCCAGGTTAGCAAATCCATGCCATATGGCAAAAAGATTCAGCAGAAATTAAGCTTGTGGAGGAAGAATGGAGCACAGTACTGACCCTTCAAACAACAGAATCTCAATCACTGGCGATAGAGGTCAGAAGGGAGGAGCACCGGTTTGTGACTCACTACGCTGAAGGAGGCTCCGTCCAAGATATGCCCTCCCACCCCTTCCTGGATGGTCCTTCCTCCTGGGAGGGCAGCGTGGACGGGGCAAATCAGAACTGGACCCAGAAGTACCTCAAAGAGGCACGGAATCACTGTCATTCATCTCCCACAGAGCTATTACACACACAGATTGAAGGTCTGCTTTGTGCTAATGAGCAGCATTGGCACACTGGAGCAGCCATCTGCAACACCACGCTCTGCTGTCAAATGACAGCTGATGCAACCCTTCAGCAGCGGCATTTCAAGACATGGGAATCCACGCCTTGAGAACGGCGTTGCCTTATTGTGACCACTGTGCTGGATGCACTGGAGGAGGGGCACTACAAGGGATGAAGTCTTCTCTCTCGCTGAGCCTGTGATAGGTGCCTGGCTGGAGAGCTCCATGTCCTGCATGGGCCAAGGGAAGTGCCAGCACCTCCAAAGCTTGTTGGGGGTCCATCCACAGCCTGCCAGGAGCACGCTGGAACCCTGGCCAAGGCCTGCCCCGGAGCATGCTGGGAGTGTGGCCATGGCCTGGCCCAGCACCCCCATTGTCCCCCCGGCACAAAGAGGGGTGGGGCGGGGCCGGGGGAAGCCTAGCCTGACTGACAGCGGCAGCTACCAATGAGCGCAGGTGCTCCGCCGACAGGCCCGCCCCGCTCCGGCAGGTAACAGCGGGCTGCCCCGCTGACTGACAGCAGTCGCAGCCAATGGGGGCGCGCCGCCCCTCCCAGCCAAAGGCAGCTCGGCGGCGGCGGGGGCTGCGGCCCCCAGCGCGGGGCAGCGGCCCCGCGGCGGGTGACTGTCAGTCGCCCCAGCCAATCGCGACGCGCCGATGCGCAGCGGCCCCGCCCCCTGAGGACGCCGTATGGCGCCGTGTGAGGGCCGGAGGCGGCGGCGGCCAGGCCGGCCGAGGTGGTGGGGGGGG